>OZ010587.1:23681590-23799090 GCA_963932145.1 Acanthosepion lycidas | reverse complement strand
GGTGGACTATCTTTTGAAATAGTCTATCTATGTACAGGGTGCGATGGATAACTTGTCGTCTAAATCACGCAAAAATGAAAATAACACTGACATCGCATATTAACGGATATATTTACCAAAATTGCACAAAAATATATTGAAATATTACCGAGTAGATTTATTTAATAAAAGCGCCATTGACTTCAAACACAGCCTCCAGGTGACTTCGGGATTCCTTGTTTAAGTTGGTGAATGCTGCTATAATTCTTGCCTTTAGTTTATGTTTGGTGTTACAAGAATATTTGTTGGTCTCTCGCTCAACTGCGCCCCACAGATAACAATTGAGATATAATACTGGGGTGGGGGGCGTATCATAGATTGCGGGGGCATGTGATCCCTGCATCGGCCCTGAAGTAATGCTGATAACAGACGCGTAAATGAAGCTACAAAATTCCCACAGAGGTAGTGAAGGAAAGCAAGAAGAAAGGACTAAGCATCAATTGCAAGAAGACAGAATATATGGTTGTCAGTAAAAAGGAGTAGTCCGACATGCAAATTACAAATTAAGGATTTCAAAATGATCATGACATTAGAACACAGAAGAAAAAATTCCATAGTGAATAATTTTTTCATGTTTTAGTGAACACTAAGCATGACTGTCAATCATTACATTTGAAAGCAAAAAGAAAAATGACAGTAATGGATATAAAAAAACAGATTTGTATTACTCCTTGCACCTGTGAACAACACATAATTTTGTATTACTACGTACCCCACTGAAGAGAATTTGCTGCGTAAATATATATATATATATATATATATATATACACACACGCACACACATGTATATATATATTGTTACGGTTTTTTGGGTATATGTTTATGACTAGTGAGACAATCCAAAAGACTTAACTTCCTTTATAGTCTACCAATGGAAGTTTAACCAATCAGAAGCCGCAGAACATTGTATCTGTCGTGTATAAAGGCGGCCATCTTTGTTTACCCTACCGAAGGACCAGTGCCAACTTGACCAGGCGAAGATGACAGAAGGAAGAACTACGCTCTGCTACGATATCCACTGCGAACCTGAACTACGCTTTCCTACTGTCTCCGAAATATTCACTGCCAACCTCTCGATTCTATACTCGAAGACGACCGTCATGAAAATGTCTAACATATATATATATATATATATATATATATATATATATATATATATATATGAAAGATTAGTAAAAAAAAATTGTTACCTAATAATATACATTCTTGATGTGAAAATAATTCTACATAGTGTAAGGGATTCTAATACATTTAATTGTTCTTAAAAGAAATATAGTATATTAAAAATTAAAAGTGAAAATATTTTTCAAATCGTAGTTAAATAAAACGTATTCTAATCTAAACACCCCTCAAAAATCTTTAAATATACAAATAGAAAAATGCCGTAAGAATTTATGCCGTTAACAATAAAATTTAAAAAAAATCCAGACGACATGCATTTAACGGATGTCAGATTTCATTGAAAAATACATCCCTACCCCTATCAAAACGTAACTAACAACTGATACATCAAAATACAGACATAATGAACACACAAACACCCCTTATCTGGTTGAGTTGGATTTCTCTGTATCCTTGGAAACGTGAATTATGATTTTTGCTGTGTCTTTAAAACCCAGTAATTTTAAAAGTTACTCCAAAATTTGCATGCGGATGAAATGGAACTAATGTCTTTAATTTAATTACAAAATTAAATTCGGAGCTTTTAGCTTCCATTTTTGAAACATGGTTAGAACTGTGTAGCGAAAAAACATATTTTAAATCAATTAATTTATAATATATATATATATATATATATATATATATATATATATATATATATATATATATACACATTTAAAATTCAAGGAGAATATACTTACCTCTACAATATGATATTGACTGTGGAAATAACAGATTCTTATGAGAGAGTGGTTTGCTCAGTGACTTACCCTCAACTCTCTTCCGCTTCAATCGTTGGGACATACTATAAATTTATATTATTTCATGTTATACGATAGTGAAACAGAACCCAGGGTGGGAATGAAATCTTACCTTTTCCGTGACATTAGTGCGAAGTCAACAGAAACAAATTGTGACAAAATTCGCACTCGATTCGACGATTCATTTTTCGGCGCTCATAATCATTTTACCAAACCACATCTCGGTCTACACAAATTATTCTGATTTTTTTTCCGGTGTGTTGCTATCCATTACTGTATTTTTCTTTTAGTTTTGTATTACTATTTGCACCCCGGAAAAAACACACAGTTTTGTATTACTACGTACACCCATGAAGATGATCTCGGAAGAAGATCGAAAGTACTTGGAAATAAAAGCAATTTTTATACTTATAGCACATTTCTCACATGATTTATTTGCATTACACGGAAGGATATACGTGAGTATGTATGGATTTTATTAAAAAATAATGACTGCAATTTATTTAATCAGACATGCCTAGTATATATATATATATATATATATATGTGTGTGTGTCTGTGTGTGTGTGTGTGTGTGTGTGTGTGTGTGTGTGTGTGTGGTTCTGCACAAGCCTTCACCACTTGAATCAAATCACTTGTGTGGGCTTTCTGGCGGTTTTCATCTTCAAGAAGCGAAAGCAAGATCTAAAAGGTCAACCAATCTAACACTGATCTCATCTCACAATCCTCACACTTGCTCCATATGTGGCCTCCTTTGTAAATCACTAGTGGGTCTTAAATGCCACTTAAGATTAGCGCATAAACTTTCATAACTGTATCAATAAGCTGGCAGATCCTCATACGTCGAAACCGACGGGAGAGTCCATTATTATATATATAACAAACGCTAAGCATGACTGTCAAACATTGCATTTGCAATTAGCAAAATTACAGTAAAACAGTTTTGTATCATTGCTTGCACCTGTGAACAACACATAATTTTGTATTACTACGTAAACCCCTAAAGATGAAAGTACATGGGAAATGGAAAATAAAAACGATTTTCACAGTTTTAGTACATTTCTCACATCATTTAATTACAATACACGGAAGGTTATTCGTGAGTATGAACGGATTATATTAAGAATAAGCAGACATAACATCTGTAATTTATTTAATGAGACATGCGTAAAAGAGAATTTGCTGCCTAAATACACAAATGCTTGTATATTGATGTGTGTGTAGGGATGTGCATTTTTGTGATTTTATAGATGCGTATATGTTTGTACGTGAATACGTGTTCAATGCTTCAACCGATTTTGATTTTAAAATGTCACCCTTTTTACATGACTGCATTAAACCAATTTATTAACCTTTCTTTCTTTCTTTTTCGAAATTAGTTTTTTATTTGATCCTTGACTGATAAATGTCATTAAAACAAATATTCGTTGACATTTTCATCCAAAGTACACCGTCTGGCAATTGTATTTGTTCTCTGCAAGCTCCACAGATAGATGTGCTCAAACATACGCGCATTTCGGGACGCTACGGCCTCGTCTGTGTCACAAACAAACATCAATTGTAATTATTGTCAAAGGCGTTAAATAAAACAGAATAATGAACACTAATTCGAAATCTTTGTGATTACCGTATGCCACGAGTTATTTTAATGCACCGGATTTTTTATTTTTATGTTACAATAAGCTTGACACAATAGCTAACTAATTCATTATTTACATTGTTTTGGACTATCATCCTCATCTTCGGCCGTTGTACGCTCCGGCCTTCTTCAGGTGGTTGGAATGTCGAACTGAACCCTTTATTTCGCTTGCTGGGTGTTGTGGAGTGATTTCACAGTGGAGGCTTGTATTTGTACTAAGTCGGTCCTAAAATAGGTTCGACGTACAAAACGTTAGGAACTTCATATAATAAGTATGACGCAGAGAAATCTAGTTGTGGTCGCTGATACTTTAGTATCCGACTAACGGTCGTCCGGCATCGACTGACTGACCGACCCACTGAGCGACTATATTTAGTCACCCCACCACGAGGGCATCATGTAGCACAAGGCCAGTTTAACGTGGGATCTCCGAGCCCGTGGGCTCGGCCAAAAATATGCCCTTTGAACCCGTATAAACGGGTTCAGGGTCGGTTTACCTCCCCGAAAGAGACTCCGCCCTTCGGCAAAGCCTCGTTCGGGTTCCTCCCCGCCCGAAGGCAGAGAGAGTTCAACCGGTCAGCCGTTCGTCCGACTTCAGAGTGAACTCAGACCGAGCCACTGAGCGACCGACTCGTTACTATTACTACTCGTACTTATTATAGGTGGGAGAGTCTATTAACTATAGAATAGGTGTTTTCCAATATAACACTGGGGTAGACTGTCCTAGTTCCACGTGCCATGTCTAATGGATCAGTTATCTCCTGTTAATTTCCTTCTCCAAGTTCTCCACCGCCTTAACTAGGTATTGAACTCACACTCTTTAGGTCCTGTTACTAGATCTAACTAACGCCTTTATCCTCTGTGCCATGTGTCCTTGCGTGTTTTTATAAGCGAAAGGGGGGAGGGGATGTGCTTATTTTTTATGGTAGATGGTTATAAGCGAGAAGGGAGATGGGATGTTTTTATGGGAGCATAACTGCATATATTGACCAGCACCCAGATATACGCAATTAAACATATCTTTAATTATATTGCTTTATCTATAGTAATAGAAAAAATTATTTCTGGCCACAGTGCCTATTGTCGGTTTTTATTCAGGACTTCGCTTGATCAGCTGAGTGGTGAGATAGATGATATTTGGGAGAACTTCTGCTATGCCAGCTTTCACTGACCATCTCCTCACCCATCTCACTCATCCTGACATGGTGGATGGCTATATGAAATCGAGGCTTCAGAACTGCTCAACAGATACGTCTGTCTCCTGTCAATGGCAAACCAGAACTCTTCCTCAAGCATGACTGTTAATATAGACCCGTACCTGGAGATTCCGTATTTCCGGTTTTGTTGCCACTTTATCCCCAAAAGCCTCTCATCCACTCCTTTAATTCCTGTTTCCCTTTGATCAAAGTTGAAGCCGATGAGAAGACTGAACTTAAAAAAAAGAACCATCCGTTGTTCTATCAAACAGAAAAAACTGAGACAGAGATAAAACCACCTCTTGTAAATATTCAACGCAATCATCACCCGAGCTTTGCATTGACTGGCCATTGATTACACTACATGAAATTCCAATTCTCAATTTCTTTAGTATGCCCTGAAAGCTGGTTAATGGCGTGATACATGCTCACAAGGTAACGCAATGAAAGACAAACACTACATCAAGAAATAAGACTGCAAACCCTGTTTCCCATATTATACATAGATGTTTAATTTAGGGCTTCACCTGTTCGCCTGGGTGGGTAGGTAAGTGATATTTGGGACAACCCCATTCTCCCCTCTATCAATTCCTTACCTTCTACTGACCTCGACGTGTGGCTGGTAAGTTCGTCTCCTGTCAAGGGCAGACCAGTATTCTCCCGAGCATGATTTAGTATAGACCAGCACCTGGATATACCCTATTTCCGTTTTTGTTGCCACTTGATCTCCAAAACCCCGTCATCTATTCCTTTACTTCCTATTCCCCTTTGCTCAAAGTGGATGCCACTTAGAAAGCCGAACTTTAAAAGGAACCATCAGCTGGTCTATCAAACAAACATTTGAGATCGATATAAAACCACCTCTTCCCTTTCTACGCGGGTGCCCATAATATCTCAGTAATACGGAAAGAAAAGAAGATATGTTAAATTAAAATTCTCTGTTCTACCTGTATAAATGATCAAGGATGAATGTCTCTTTGTGGGCGAGGGAAGCGACATGGGGGATGGAGGGGTCGGTAGAATACGAGCTGATGCTGGAGTTTGTTCCGAGTCTGTTGATTCAGGACCACGCGTGAACTCTGTAAAACGCTTGCATACTGCTTTGTGTGTCGCTTAGCGGATCGTTTTTGGCAGTCGGAGTGGATTCATGCCGCAAATTTTTTGTCATAGTTTTGACTCTGATATTTAGATTTTATTTGATGTTTTTTTGTGTGGTGGGGGAGATTTGTTTTGTGAATCGGCTGCGATGCTCAGGACCCCTGCACAGAGAGCGACATTTCCTTACGTAGCGTTAACATCCGGCCGATGGAATTTGACGTGGAGTGAATCTGAAAGAGATCGAATTTGAAGCAGAGGGTAACAGAATACGCTTAAGCCAACAGATAACCAATTGATCCTACCTTTAAAATAACCAGGAAATCAGCAAATGTTGGTTAATAAAGGAAAAAGATAAAATTAAATATCCCTTATAGATAACATATAGGAATGCACTTCAAACGACAACTGTATTCATTGGAGCAATGACTGGAGAAAAATTCTACTAAAAAAAAAAATTCCTTACCAGTGATCAAAAGTGATGCAAAACAGCTGACGCAGCAGCTAGCGTCACCAATCAAATGGTGGCAGGTCAATGCGGGGACTCGTAAAATCGAAAATTGCTCTCGGGCAATTACTAACGGATTACTGATTGAATTTGATTACTTATCGCTGAAAATGGTGAGCACTATATATTTAGAGATTCTTGATAAAAGCCGAAGAAGAATCTGCATTGTTATTAGTCCTGGCGTGGCATCTCGGTTTCAGCCACTTTCCCAACGTCGTTACGTAGCTCTTCTGATTCGTTGCGACCTCTCGAGCCAGCATTTTCGACTGACATGAAATGGAAAGATTATATTGAATCAATTCCTGGGTTTGCAGCTAAGAAACTTGTTTCACTCTGCCAGACAGTTGTTCTCTCCTAAATCTAGCTTACATATTTATGTCTACTATTCGACCATGCTTTAAATATTGCTGTTACATATGGTTCGGTGCTCCCGCTGTATATTTAGATGTTCTTAATAAAAGCCAAAGAAGAATCAGCAATATTATTGGTCTTGACATGGCATCTCGGCTTCATTCACTCTGCCAATGCCGTAATGTAGCTTCCCTGTGCCTTTTTCTATAAATAGTTTCATGATAATTGTTCTGATGAGCTATGGCACCTAAACTCTATGAATTTAAGGGTAATAGTAGATTAATCTCCCCCTGTTATCTACTTGAACTGGCTAAATGTAACCGTAAGTTCTATGCTAACAGTTTCTTCTATCTCACTTCTCGCTTGTGGATCACACTTCTGGATTCTTGCTTTCCAGTCAACTTTGAGGTTCAAAAATTTAAATGCAATGTCAATCGTTATCTTCTGTCTCCTTGAATGCTGTTCTTTTTATTGTCCTTTTTTCCTCAGTAACGTTTTCTCAGTTTCCTTCACTCTCAGTAATCCCTTCCATCTTAGTGGCTTTATCGCCTTCCTTGAGATGAAATGATTAAAAAAAATTGCTGTCTCCTTGAATCCCATTTTTTATTGTTCTTTCTTCTCAGTAACGTTTTCTTAGTTTCCTTCACTCTCAGTAACCCCTTGCATTTTAGTGGCTTCATCACCTTCCTTGAAGTGAAATGATTAAAAAACCTACTGTCTCCTTGAAACCTGTTCTTTTTATTGTCTTTCCTCCTCAGTAACATTTTCTCAGTTTCCTTCACTCTCAGTAACTCCTTGTATCCTAGGGGCTTTAACACCTTCCTTGAGATGAAATGATTAAAAAAATCTTCGTTGAATCCTGTTCTGTGATTGTCTTTCCGTAATAGTGTTTTTTATCGTATTCTGTAACACTCAGTAACATCTTACATCTTAGTGGCTTTCTTGCCTTGCTTGGGGTGAAATGATTACAAATATACTGATGGTCATTCAGTACTGATTGTAAAATCTATTTCATCGATGAGGTATGCCTTTTGGGAAGAACGGAAGTCTGACGTTGTTAAACGTGTATAAATCACTCAGACGCTGGTCAACGTACAACGATATAAAAGTAGTGCTATCATTACGCATGCGTGATGATCTATGAATTCGTTGGGCATAAACCCGAAGATGGCAAAATCAATTTAATATACTGACTGCCAACCATCTAGTTTTTTCTTTTTTTTTTTTTTCTTTTTTTGCCGGGGAAACTTTTATTATGACGCCGACCAAGGGTTTTTTTTGTTGCTGTTGTTGTTTTTTGTTTGTTTTTTGGAGGGGGTACTGCCATCAAGGCCAGAACCACGATTTTTGTCGTTATTTTTAACGTAAACAATTGGTGCCTGGCCTCTAAGGCAGGACTGTAAAAGGCTAATTGCAGCAAAAGACAAGCATTTTATGCGGAAAACATTATTGATGATATGGCACATAAAATAAGCCTTTGAAAAAATATAATTGCCTAAGATTGAAGTCAGATTTCATATTTGAGACATTCGGTGCTGAAAAACGTTTATTTTACTGTGATGGATGCTTATAAGCGAGAGGGGAGGTGGGATGTAGTTATTTTATTATAATGGATGGTTATACACGAGAGGGGAGATGGGATATGCTTATTTTATTATTGTGGATTGTTATAAGCAAGAGGGGGATGGAATATGCTTATTTTATTATGGTGGATGATTAAAAACGAGAGGGGATATAGGATGTGCTTATTTTATTATTGTGGATGGTTATAAGCAAGAGGGGAGATGGGATATGCTTATTTTATTATGGTGGATGGTTATAAGCGAGAGGGGAGATGGCATATGCTTATTTTATTATGGTGGATGGCTATAAATGAGAGGGGATATGGGATATGCTTATTTTATTATGGTTGATGGTTATAAACGGGAGGGGAGATGGAATATGCTTATTTTATTACGGTGGATGGTTATAAACGATAGGGGAGATGGGATGTGCTTATTTTTGATGGTAGATGGTTATAAGCGAGAGGTGAGATGAGATGTTCTTATTTTATTATGGTGGATAGTTATAGCCGACAGGAGAGATGGCGATGTGCTTATTTTATAGTGGAACCTTATAAGCAAGAGGGGAGATGCGATGTGCTTATTTTATTATGGTGGATGGTTATAAGCGAGAGGGGAGATGGGATGGGATTATTTTTTATGGTAGATGGTTATAAACGAGAGGGGAGATAAGATATTCTTATTTTATTATGGTGGATAGTTATAACAGACAGGAGAGATGTGATGTTCTTGGTTTATGGTGGATGGTTATAAGTAAGAGCGGAGATGTGATGTTCTTGGTTTATTATACTGGATGGTTATAAGCGAGAGGGGAGATGGGATGTGCTTATTTTATTACCACAAGATGTTAAACAACTATCAACTCCCAGAGGTACTTACAAATACGTGAGATATATTTTGCTCATCCTATCCACGGGTTAATTTCAATATATGTCTAAATTTGCTTACTGATATGTAGGGTTAGCTCCCATGTGGTGTCGCTAATAGTGGGGATGAAAACATGTTTGAGCATGAATTCGTTATTATAACTAAAAAAAAGTGCTATTCAAATGTGCTTAGTGCCAGTTCACTGTGCATTTAGTAATAGCGTTTGTCAGTCAGGAGCACTGAGTCCGAATTGCGCATGACTCAGCAACCAGAGAACCATTTACATGCAGTATCTGTCAGAGGGAATGGCCTTTCGATCACTCAACGCACCCACAGAATAAAACCTGAATATATAAATCTCTTCTGTATCACGACAGCACAAATCCACATTGCAATAAAATGTTTTAAAAAAATGTATACACGAATAGTGTTGTGGTGTCCTCCCTCTAAGAGTCTATGTTAGACTCTTCCGCCTACTATAAGTTTAGTAAGAAAGAATGTTCGGGAAACAGTGAACTGTGAATAGATTAAGACGCTGTGACAAATTAAATGGTTTACACCAACAGAGTATTCCACAACTAGTAAGAGTGTCTCGAATAAACTAGCGCTCAATCTATTCACAATTAATTGTTCACTGTTCTCTAAACCTTCTCTCCTACTAAATGTATAGAAGGCGGAAGAGTCTAACATAGACTCTTAGAGGGAGGACACCGCAACGAATAATAATGAGAAGCCTGAAATTCACTGTTGTGCCCAGTGTCCATACAGAGCCAATCAAAATTTTGGTTATTCCTGAAATTCAAACGCGTGATGAATGGTTCATTTTTTTCATGCAATACAGAAAATAATAACGTTAGGCAGAAATGGATGAAATATGAACCAGAACGTTACTTCATAGACAGACTTAAAAAAATTGATAGGAAGTTTGTAAACATGTACAACACAAAATGGCGGCAATTTTGAGAAATAACCTTGCAGTTTTGAAGAGAAATAAATGTACTTCATTTTCATGATACCAGTTTCATTATTCTATCCGGTCTAAAACTTGTTTTCTAGGATTGGTGACCTTATTTATCAATCAACCCTTGTAATTTTGTAAAGAAATAAATTCATTTCATTTTCATACCACTTCCATTATTCTGTCTGGTCTAAAATTTATTTTTTAGGATTAGAAACCTTACTTATCAACCAACCCTTGCAATTTTGAGGAGAAATAAATTGACTTCATTTTGATACCAGTTTCATTACTCTATCTGGTCTAAAACTTATTTTCTAGGATTGGAGACCTTACTTATCATCCAACCTCTGTAATTTTGAAGAGAAATAAACTGACTTCATTTTGATACCAATTTCATTATTCTATCGAGTCTAAAATTTATTTATATAGGATTGGCAAACTTATGACGTGTAAGTACTTATCATTTTAACTTCAGGCAGGTAGTCTCTGCCATTAGGCTAATATCAGCGTTCGTTCGCTAGAAATAGTATGCTGTAGCTTTCTGTCAGACAAAGCTTAGTAAGACATTCAATTTTGAATCTCTATACAAAAGCAAGTAACTCTAGTTTTAACGGCGCACTATTTCTTGGTTTTTAATCTAAGAGTGTAAGTAAGATATACCTTTCATATTTTTCATCTGTAAATCCTACGGTATGCCCGCTAAAAATGTTATGATTTACATCTTACTTATTTCAACGAAATCGTTGGTACAAACGCTCCAGTGCTGGTTTTGTAAAAAAACAAAGTTTTCTTCACAGGATTAGGCCGTTATTGCAAATCAGCGGACATGCAAATCTGTTTCACTCCTGTCCAATCATAAGCGTTGTGAGTCGCGTAAATTGCCTTAAAGAACTGGTAAATCTGTTTATTAGGTTGGTGCAAAAATAATGACGTAATAATGTCGTTTTTTGACGTTAAAAATACGTCAAAAAACGACATTATTACGTCATTATTTTTGCACCAACCTAATAATTCCTGGCCAATAATAAACGTCGGGCTCTCTTCCGAAAGTGTTGTTGGATGTAGTTTGTCTTACCCAGGACGCCTTATTGGAGGGGAGGGGTGTCTTACCTCTCTGCAGAGAGGGTGGGACGGGATTAGACACGTATGGTTTAATGTGGGGATCCCAAATGCGTGCACCTGGGCCAAGGTCAGAAAGTTGCCCACTCCCCGCAACTAAAGTCCCGCTTGCCTCGATATGCAGAGAGGGAGGTGCTACCACAGCATTGGAATCCTAAGGACCATGCATCTAACATTTCTGTTTTTTGATGAGGTGCAGCCGCAGAGTAGAAAACCCCGGTATCAGGCATCTATCGTTGATTTATTTGCGCTCTGTCTGAAGGGAAATACGTAAGTTGAGAGATAATAATTGTAGTCACCAACCCAAAAGGGAATGATTACTATTCGCATTTACTCCCCACCCCACCGCATCACATTCACATGACTGTGTTTGACACGAGGTTGATTTAATGCGGGAAGTCTACTCGCCACGTGACGTTCCGATTGGCTAGGAGTGAAAAGGATTTGCACGTTCTTAAACGGAAATAAATACGCTAAATATTAACATTTTAGACGTATATGAAACTAGGTAGATGAATAAAGGGGATTTCGTCAGCGACGCACACAGGGTCATATCTGCAGACGGAAAGTATTTGACAAAATAACATATCTATTCTTCTAATTAGTTTTATTGCTAACACGTTATTAGTGTTATAGGTTCTCATTCTTACTATTAAATTAAATAATATACTCAATATAATACATGAAAAAGAATAGACATTTTGGGCTATTACATTTATTGATCGTTTTTCTTATATGCAAATGACTTTTGGCAAATATGAACGTTGCAGAAATAGAGAAATTTTGCGTTAGGTTCGGAGATATATTGAATTTTTATTTGTTGAATGCTATAGGAAGATTAATATATCCGCATGCCCACTCGAGTAGGATATGTCACAAGTGTTACTTTATGATTGGAACGCCCACATAGAAAAGAAATCTTGATATCAAGTGTTTGTGCTTCATAGCTGGCAGGTAGGGTCTTTGAAGTCGACTTTTCTAAGCGGCAACCACTTAACCGAAGTGGAAGAAAGGTTATGTAAACCAAAGTAAGTATTTGGGGCAAAGTGAAAACAATCACGGTCATTGATGATTTCGGATTACTGATCTATCATGCCAGTCAGCGTTGGGATCGAAGAAGACTGACCTTGGACAAATTTGTGTTAAGTATAAGTTTTTGACTCACATAAAACATCGTCAGGAGTGTAAATAAAGGAAATGAAAACGTATTTTAATAGTAATGGTAAAATTATTAATTTCCTCATTATTCTTGCTCTTTTATTTTCGGAAAGAAAAAAGGTACCAGAAACAGCAAAGAACGATATGTGCAGTTTATAGTTATGATGCCGTAGCTGAGAAAACTGTTCGTAAGTGGTTCTCTAAGCGCAGAAGTGGAGATTTTGATCTAGAAACCTGAGAAAGTTTGGTCAATTCTACACTCGTTGATGATAACCAAATCGGAACGTTGATCTAAAATAAGCCAGGTCGCACGACACGAGACCTCGCAGAGGTACTTCACATTCCCCATATCAGCGTTGTAAAACACTTGAAAACATTTGAATATTTGAATCGTTACGATGTTTGTGTGCCTCATGATATAACAGACATTTAACGGACCGAATTTCCATGTGCGATTCGCTGCTCAGTTGCAACTAAAATGAACCATTTATTTTTAAAGAACGACGACAGGCGACGAAAATGGATTTACAACAATGTGTCGCGAAAGATTTCATGTTGAAACCAAATGATGTACTCTTTGCCATTTCAGAAGGTAGTCTGAAGAAACGGATGCTGTGTATCTTGTGGAACTGGAAAGGTACTGCGTATTACGAACTCTTTCCGCAAAATCAGATTAAATTTACGCACTTACTCTTCCCAACTAGACGAATTAGACGCAGAATCGATAAAAGGCGCCCGGAATTGACCAACCGGGTTGGCCGTCCTTTTCCATCAGAACTAGCTCCAGATCTCACGTCTCTTTGCAAAACCATCAGCAATTAGTAAAGCTTAGCAATAATATCATACCACTCCAGGTATACTAACCTTCCGATTATTACTTATTTCGATTGTTATAAAATTCTCTTTCAGAGAATTAAAGTCATTCACTTTAATTGTCTGGAAGCCTCTTAACACTCGTTCATCACCAAGAATGTTGTCAAATTCTGGAAGGATAGACTCATAATAATGTCTCAAAGATGATAAAAGTCCAGCGAAATGACAACAAAAACATTTTGCTTTCATTGTTTGCCTTGATAAAGTCGGAAAACGAAACATGTCAGCAAAAACTATAATCTTTCTTATACCAACTTGTCTTATCCACAGAATTATTCTGGGAAATTTTACTATATATATATATATATATATATATATATATATATATATATATATATATATATTACTATTTTGATTTATTCATTTTACTACATATATATATATATATATATATATATATATATATATATATATATATATATATATTGAACAATGAAAAAAAATTGAAATCTTCAGACACACTGGGTTGTAGATTAATATTCTTTCTTTTTTTTTATTATTATTCCATTTAGATTCCTCGACTAGTTTCGGCCGAAATGGCCATCATCGGAAGGAGAAATATTTCTGCTTGCTGCTAGCACTAAACTATAGAAATTAATGTCTTGATGGAGAAAATGAACTTTTGTCTGTAGTTTTCATTTGTTTTCTTATTTTTTTATCTTTTTAACATGAATCTTTTAACAATCCTTGTGTTGGTCAAACAGTCTCTTTTAAGTTGTTATTTGAGATAAGATCTGGATAGATACATGCTGCTATGAATCCTCTGGTCAGTTTGACAGTTTTATTGGACTTGGTGAGCGGATGTGTCTCTGTTTAGTGTGTGTGTGTGTGTGTGTGTTATTTGGTTCTTAGTGAGTGAGTGAGTATGATGATATGTGTAAGCGTGTGTATTGCTGTGGGTGTGTGTTATCATTTGGCTCATTAGGGAGTCAGTGCCAAGATGTGTGTAAGTGTGTATATTCGTGTGGGTGAGTGTATAAGTGTGAGGCGTCCACACCTCCGTAAGCCTGTCTGTCTTGTGTGGGTGAGAAATGTGGGTAGGTTTTGATTTGTTGAGTTATATCTATATATTGTTAAATTTGTGATTTAGCCCGGCTGGATATTTTGTTTTTAGAGGTTGTATCCACTTATTTTCATGCGACTCTAAAATCTTTCTAATGTTATCTGCTCTGAACTTTTCTATTCTCTCAATTATAGTGAATTTGGCATGGGTTTTGAAATCGTGTTTTTCCAGGCGGAAATGTTGTTCTACAGCTAATATATATATATATATATATATATATATATATATATATATATATATATATATATATTATGGCATTAAAGGCAAGACATTTTTTACGATAGGCCATGATAAATTTTTAAAACAAAAACACCAACACAAGTCGACCGGTTTCGTCCCCTCTCGTCAGAACTGTAAACGGGGAAACAAATTATGAGAAGAAAGTCTGTCGCGGATGACGTGAATGAATGGACAGGGGGAAAAATATAATAATAAAAGTTACAACACCAAAGATCCTAGAGACACAGCAACACAAGCCCAAACAAACAGTCTCTTTGTTTACAAAAAGCGGGTCGTCTGGACCTGATGAACAGCGTCTCCAACACCTTCAGATGGAATAACGTTTTTTTGTACCGTTAAAAACACATACACACAAAATGAAGACTACGGAGAATAATAATAATAATAATAATAATAATAATAATAATAATAATAATAATAATAATAATAATATCACATTGATAAATTATAACCGAAATGAATATTTAAGGTTTTCTTCTTTATTATTATTATTATTATTATTATTATTATTATATATGTATATTTATATATGATGAAATGTAAAGTCATTCCCTTTAATTGTCTGCAAGCCTGTTAAAAGCAGTTCAGTACCAAGAAAGTTGAGAAATTCTGGGAGGATGGAATCATAATGGTGTCTCAAAGATGATAAAATAGCTACTGAAGAAAGTTCTTCGATTCAACAAACCTTTCCAAAATTTCTCCTATCAATAAGACCTATATGAATTAAAAAAGAAACAAAAAAAAACAAAAAAAAATACACTTGTTTGTATACTAGTAAAATATAACAAAAAAATCTTAAATCTTAACTTATTTTTAGAGTTTATCAACCTTTTGAGGGTTACTTAAAACCGAAACATATTTTGGGATTGAATAATTATTTTTCTTTTTGCAAGTAAATATTAGATTAAAGCTTGGGGAGAAGAGGTGGATTCATGCCTTTCACAAGGGTATTTGCGCGTAAGTGAATGTAACGTACTTGACTGAAATTCGAAATCGATTCTCCGATACCCCATTACGAGCCAGTATCAACTACACCATTCGCACATCCAAGTTTACATCACCTGGTATGCCCAAGCGATCACGCATCTTGGTATTGACCAGAGGCAATTTCTATTTGAATTATATATTTTTTTTTTTGTTTTGTTTTTTTAAATAATAACACTTGACAGACCTTGAACTTTTTACATAGGAAGTGAATCAGAAGACGCCATTTTCACAATCAGACACGTTAAAATATTAAAAGAATAAATCAGGAAAAAAAAAAGGGGGAATAAAAACAATTGACACGAAAACAAAATCATAAATAATTAACGAGGAAAGGGAAGGTAGAGAGAAAACAAGAAATAATTTTTGTATAATGTAAGAAACAGACGTGGAGAGGAAATATGAATATCTCTAAATGTATGTCTGTGTATCATATACTGTTTTTAATATAGGAAGGATGCGATGAATAAATTGTCTTCTAAATCCCGAAAATTACACCGAGAGATATATTTTCCGAAATTACGCAAAGATATGATGAGAATACTAGAGAGTACGTTTATTCAATAAAATCGCCATTGGCTTCAACCACGGCCTTCAAATAACTTCGGAATCTTTTGCAACTCTTCTGGACGGTCACGTCCTTTAAGTTGGTGATTGCTACCATAATACTCACCTTCAGTTCATCTTTGCTGTTACAAGGTGTTTTGTTGGTCTCTTACTCAACTGTGACTCATACATATTAATCAAAGGGTTACAGCGTGGGGAGTTACGTGGTTATTTTCATTTTTGTTTGATTTAGATGACAATTTATCAATCGCCCTCCCTCTCCACTCTCTCTTTCTCTCTCTTTATATATATATATATATATATGTGTGTGTGTGTGTGTGTGTCTGAGAGAGAGAGAGTGTGAGGCATCAGATTTTACCGGGAGTGCAAGTGTGAGAAGACTTAGGAGAAAAAAACAACAGAACAGGTTATATATATATATATATATATATATATATATATATATATATATATATATATATATATAGGGAAACAGACAACTTTAAGGGTTGACGCTGATTATAATTTATTTCATTAGAATCGAAATTCGATTCTAATACCTCAGATCAACTTTTCATACAAAAACATTTTCGTACAAAAAAATTCAATTTCATACAAAAAAATTTTTGCTCTGTTTTTACATTGAGCTCTCTAGATTATATCCTCCCTGGAATTATCCATACGGATTACCAAACACATCTTTAAATATATATATATATATATATATATATATATATATATATATATATATTAAGAAATGGAGCAAGTCCAACAATATATATATATATATAAATAAAGAAACGTAACTAATAACGGATACATGAAATTACGGACATAATGAACACGCAGACACCCCTTGTCTAGTTGAACTAGATTTATCTGTAACCTTGGAAACGTGAAGTATGATTTTAGCTGTGTCTTTAAAAGCCAGTAATTTTAAAAATTTACTTCAAAATTCGCTTGAGGATGAAATGCAACTAATGTCTTTAATTTAATTACTAAATTAAATTCGTAGCTTTTAGCTTCCATTTTTGAAACATGGTTAGAAATCAATTTATAATATATATATATATATATGTGTGTGTGTGTGTGTGTACAAGTTTTTTTAATGACGACAGAAATGGTACTGCATGCAAGCTTTCTATACAATTTTTCTTTTGTGTTTATAAGTGTATTCTTTGTTTAAAATCTGTTCGAAAGTTCTACATATTTGAGTGCTTTCGGTTATTTTTTTAGCCGTTACCAAACACGATTTTTTTTATTTTTAACCTAACGTGTGCTTTTCATACATGTATCATAGGAATTTTTTCCGAACACGGTCAGAACTCTCTGGCTGTGTTCTACGTTGATGTTGTTGAGTGTTGAGTTTTTCTTTTTTATTATTTGTGCTTCCATTATTTTTAAACGTTTTTTATATCTTGATGAGGTTATTATACTTTTATTTTCTCCTTTTATGGTGCAGGTACATTTTGGTAGATTCACGTGCGTGTTTAAATGAACTTAGTAAAAAAAAAATAAATTCTAATTCTTATTCTTATATATATATATATATACAAAGTCGGCACCAAGCAACGACAGTCTGTTTCATCCCTGAACGCCACCTTCAAGCCTGAAGATTGTGTTTAAGCATGAAACAGACTATTACCGCTAGGATTTGACCAGAGTGACCTCTTTCATATTCATATTTACATACGCTCTATCCCTGATATTGAGCGATTTTCCCTATAAATATAGCATACTTGAAAACGATAGTTTCATCATATATATATATATATATATATATATGTGTGTGTGTGTGTGTGTGTGGTAAAAGTTCTTAGGAACAAGCCCCTTAAACATTTTTGCTGTAGGAAAACCCGCCTCAAGAATATTCGCTGTAGAAAACTTTGCCGGAAAGGATTTTTGCCGTAAGACAATTTCGCCCCATTTTTTTTTTTTTTTTTATATGCGAAGTAACTTGTTATCAAATGTATTTAGCTTACACTATTGTTACTTCGACTTAAACATTTTAATAAGCAAAGTTATAGGATCAAATTCATCCTCGTCTTGTGAGAGGCGCAAAAATTTCAACTTGACACCAGAACCCACGTCGCACAATTTCATATTTGAGACTTAACGTTAAATTTTCTGTTAACATAATAGTCTGCCAATAATTCATACTCGAGCAATATATATTATTTCAAACAAACTTACAACTTGAGTACAACTTAAAATAAATATTTACTTTTTAATTTCTAGTGTTTGACCCTGAAAAAAGACATACGTATATACAAGGTGTTTCACATATTAAACTGAACATTACTCCAAATGGGATGTTCAAGATTAGGGTATCGAAAAAAAATGCGTCGAAATTGTCTTACGGCATTTGAACTTGTACACAACTAAATTTTTCTGAAAATAGGACAACCTATCTTAAGTAAAGGACGGAAACACAAGTCTAGTTTGAAAAACTGTGCACAGCTTAACAGCATTGTAACAAGACGAAATAGACGCCGAAATTCTGTCAGACAATAACTGATATTTCCTACCAAGCCAGGGTAATTTTAAATAGATAGGGTAACGGCTAGGCCCCAAAACCACAGGTTCCTTAAACCGCCTGATTTTGCTATCAATAACACACCTGATAACATTGATGGGATATCGATTACTTTCGAAAATATTCCGAATGGTAGTAAGTTCCCCATCTAACAGTTCAGGGGAACAAATCATGATAGCACGATGGTCGCAATCAGACCAATCTTACGGGACTTCGGCACAAGCGAATTCCAGCTCGTGTATAGTCCGGTGAATGTGGGCTTACGAAAAACACTGGTAACGAAAACCCCGTCCTCACGTTTAACAAGGACATTCAAAAAGGAAAGTGCCCTATCCTTCTCAACCTCCATTGTAAACTTAAGGGATGGATGGAGAGAGTTAAGTTGAGCCAGGAAATGTGTAGCATCTATGACAGAATCTAAGATAGAAAAAGTGTCGTCCACATATCTCATATAGACACAAGGTTTTGGGACATTGTCAAACAAGATTCGCTCGTAATAGCCCACAAAAATATTGGCTAAAACCGGACCCAAAAAGCTACCCATGGCAACCCTGTCTGTCTGAACATACAACATCTCATTGAAGCTAAACTCAACACCCTCTGTAGCCAGACGCATACATTCCTCAAAAATACTAGCAGGGCCCAAATTACCTCTGTATAGAATATCGCCAAAAATGCCAATCGTCTCATATTTAATATTATTAGGATTCACTTGAATTACATAACAACGGATTATATTTATATATATATATATATATATATATATATATATATATATATATATATAGTTAGTTAGTTAGTTTATGAAAAACTAGGTAATCCTTATGCGTAAATCTAAAGAGGATAAAATCCAGAGAGCTCAATGTAAATCTAGAGCAGATAATTTAAATAAAAACAGACCATTTTAAGTTTCCATGTAATAAATTATTTCACCAGAGCCCTTTTAAAAGGACTGCGGATCATCAGACTTTACTTCCAAACAAAAAATGAAGAGAAAATTTACACATTTTCGACAGGCCGAATTAAACATATGTAAATTAACGAAGTGAGGGGGAGAAAGAGAAGACATGAGTGAGTTAGCAGATATTGACACATTTAAACGGTTAACTTAATGGAAGTTATATATCGAAATCGAAGGGGTAGAGAAGAAAAACTCATAGAGAGAAAAAGAGAGAAGGAAGTTAAGAGAGAAGAGAAGATGTCACTAATTTTCTTTGTAAAAAATCTGGAAACAGACGCTGTTATTTTGCTTTAATTTGAAAGTGTTATTTTGGGGGTTCATAAAGATTATAATGTTTGATATAAATTTGAATGTCTCTAGACTGTCTACAAATAATTTAATTTGATGTTTGTTAGTGATTTAAATTTTCTTTAAAATTTTGGGTATTTTCTATGAAATAGTAGTTTAGAAAAATATTCATAGAAAGTACAAAATTTTATTTTAAAATATAAGTTTACTTCTAGTAATCTTTTTTAAACCCTTAAATATATATATATATATATATATATATATATATATATATATATATATATATATATATATATATATATATATGCATGCGTAGGAACCAGGTCAACGCCAGTCAGTGACAGCATGTTTCATGCTTGAAAACAATTTTCAGGTTATTAAAAATGTGTACTATAGGGATAATGAAAGTATCCTTCTGGTTTTCTATAGTATAAACTGTTAATGGCTTGAAACAGGGTTTCGCTGCTCGGTGTTGTCCTCTGTGTTCACTTTTATATATAAAGGATTTTTTAAATAACAGGAAAATAAAGCATATTTGTAGGCTTTCTATAATCAGTCAGTTATGTGCCATGCACGATACACGCTTAGACGATCATGTATCTTTCGATACATGACTGACGAGGCATTTTTTTTCCCGCAGTAGGTTGCTATTTCTTTCTGCAGTAGGCCAGTTGCCATCAAAGGCTTTAGAACCCGGTCTGTTCTGCTATTTACCAATAGCTGGGGGAGAAAAATAGGATTCATACCTTTCCTAGGGATATTAGCACGTAAGTGAATGTAATGGATTCGGCTGGAATTTGAACTTGGCTCTCCGATACCTTAATCCGAGCCGCTATTGCACTCGGAGTTAATTTATTTAGAAAAAAAAGGCCCTAAAATATGATATTGTGTGGGAGAAAAACTTGATCTGAGGAACGCATGAAATTGATCTGATAATGGGTCAATCTGATAAACATAATATTATAATGTCTCTGGTTTGACCAGTAGTATCAGTTTACAGATCAACTGAACCGAGTTTTCATATCAAAAGTGGAAAGCAGTCACTGGTGAAGTAAGAAGAGTTTAACAAGAAAATTATTTTAAATACCTGATCAAAACGATTCCTAGTAGAGTATTAGCATAGCCGATGCCAATCTCAATGAGAACAACTTATCGGGCCTTTTTGGTCTCTTGCTTTCCACTAATATGAAGCGGAACGATTGTATTGTGCCAATTGCCCGGTCTGCTCTTCGAAAGTTTTTTCACTGTGTCTGTGTCAGACAATTTTGCAAGCCAGAATCCATCTTTTACGTTTATAGGTCTACAGTTCATCTATTACTTTGGATACTACTGCCACATCTGGTATGGCTCAGTAGCTGTATATCTCGAGATGCTTGATAATGCTATCGATCATGACCGATTCAGGTTCAGTTGACTTTCCCACCGCCGTAATGTAGCTTCTCTGTACATTTTCATATTTATATTTTCATTGGAATTGTTCCGTCAAACTTTCCTCTTTTGTCTACCGACCGCACGACATGAAGTGTAGTACTAGACTGCCAGTTAGGTCTCATTATTTTATTGTTAAAATACCTAGATATAACCGTGTACGTTCTATTATAATAGTTTCGCACTTCTAACCTGTGGAACTCTTTTCGGGCTTCCCGCCTTCGTATTAAGTACGACCTTCGAAAATCTATATATATATATATATTTTACAGTCCTTTCTCCTCAGTAACGTTTTTTTCTTTTTTCTTTACTCGCAGTGTACTAGGCTTAAGTCAGCATCACGTTTACATACCTGTTTTCGTACGATCAACGAAGTTAAGCAACACCGAGCCTGATCAGTAGCTAGATGGGTAACTGTTTGGGAATACCAGGTGCTGTAAGTTTGGATATACGGGTAACGGCTTACAGCTGCATCACATGGAATTCCCATACAAAGTTAAGCAACGTCGAACTTGGCCAGTACCTAGATGGGTGACTACTTTGGAATACCAGCTTAGATGTGAGGGTGGCGTAATGGATAATGGCTAGGAATTGTTAAACAGAGAGCCAAGTTCCAGTTACCGTTAAGTTCGTTGCATTCATTTACGCGCAAATATCCTTAGGAAAGGTATGAATCCACTACTTCTCCTCCAGCTATGGGTTAATTAATAAGACTAAGCCATTATTATTATATCAGCTCAAAATTTTACAATCTAAAAATATTTTCTTGCTTTAAATAAATCTTAAATCATCTGGTTTTTAAATAATCTACAATGGGTTGATAAGACGTAGAAAATGAATCAGTCTCTGTATGCTCTTGTATCTTTGTGGATTTATTGCCTTGTTTTCGGTGAAATTATTTTTTTTTTAATTCATGATCAATATAGTTACGGTCGCCATGATATGCAAAATTGATGCATAAATTATAACAGCTGGTGAAGTTTCTAGCAAAACCCAGAAAATATACGGATTCGAAAGCTTATCAGTAAGTCATATTTAATCTCATGAATAAAACGTGATGCCTCATTAATAATGCGTGACGTACCTAATGGCTTTTAGATGGACTTTCATGTTTGAAGTCCCGTTGTATGCCAACGCGAACGCCGTTAAAGGAAACTGTATACGAGGCTGTATTTTACACAGTGAAGTCACATTGTAGGAAGACGAGCGAAAATGTATACAGATACGGGGCTTTTATCATACATTCGTTTTTTTTAGAAAAAGAAAAACTCAAGAGATTTGTTTCTAGTATACCACAAAGTGGTTCAATTCAGTTACACCTAATGTGGGCTGCGACAAACCTCTATAGGCAATGGAAAGATCTATAAAAAAGGCAAAGATTATAACAAAACCTGACTCACGAACACTAAAGTAACAGGTTTTACAGAGAATAATGGTTCTTTGGACTTGTCTTGTGCAAATCATTAGTAAAAACGTCTGAATGTTTGCTTGGTCTTGCTGACGTAGTTTGGACAGGGCACACACTATCCCGAAAACGTGGATAAAAATGTTTACCTTGAAACTCGGGTATAAATATGACAAAGGTTTACCCGAAAACTCGGGTATATACCTGTCCAATGTTTACCCGGAAAGTCGTGTATAAACGTAACAACTGTTTACCTGGAAAGTCGTGTATAAACGTAACAACTGTTTACCTGGAAAGTCGGGCAAAAACCTGGCAAATGTTTACCTGAGAACTCAGGTATGGACATTATAAATTGTTACCGAGAGACATAAGTATAAATTGTCGCTTCAAATTTCTTCTTCATCTGTGGATAAATCCCCCAGCATTCACTGCCATATAGAAAATTCGATATTACATTGGAGTTCAGCACCTTTTCTTCGTTGCTAACGACATTTTTGTTTATCTTTATATTTTGCTTAGTTTCTGGATGGCATTTTAAGTATTTAGAAAGGGAAGGGAGGACTGGGACTGGACCTTAGCAGCAGTTGGAAACGAGACCGCTTAGAGACAGGAGGTTGTTTCTCACTCCCTGCTGAAAAGGCAGGCAGCGTTTGCCCATAAGTGAAGGATGCATGGGTAACAAAGTTGCTGAGGGCAAGTTTCCTCTTCAGAGAAAGTTTTGAGAAGTCCTCTCGAAGAAGCCCCAGTAAAAACAGTTTGAAAAGAAGTCCATAAGTGGAGTTTGGAGTTTGGAGCTAAAGCCGTTTAAGAAGAAGGAGTAAACACGTGCGTTTTCAAAAAGTGTTTTAGCACGTGTTTAAGTAAATTTTCACCTTCTAGCGGCCGTAAAAGAAAGATGTAATATCCAGGCGGACGGGATGGAAATAAATAAAAAGAAAGATGAGAGTTTGATCACCAAGAAGAAAAGAAAAAAGATAAAAAAAACTTTTGAACCTTGAAAGGACTGAAAGTGTACTGTAGAGTTAAGGCTCTTGTCCTTTTTTTTATTGTTATCATTGTCACAGCAGGGGGGGGGGCGCTATTCATTTTTTGTTTTTTTTGTTTTTGGTGCATTCTAATTTTTTTTTTACATTGTGTTACTCAGAGAATAGTTTATCTTATTCCCAGCAAAAAGGGACGAATTTTTGCAAGAACCCTTATTTAGCTGGTTTGAAATAAATATTTTTTCTTTATAATTGAATCTGATTTGCATTTTTTTTTCTTTCTTTTTCGTTATTAATTCGGGCAACAATGAAAATATTGTTGCAGCAGGTTTCATTTTCTAAAAGACAAGAAAATTTCCGAAAAACATAGTTCTCAATTTTAGCCGTATTTTTGCTAACAACCATGCATATTGTCGTTATTACAGTTAATACTTTTAACGGCATTTTTGTTTTTATTTTAATTCTCTGCTGAATATTTGTCGAAATTATTTTCTTTTTTTCATATTAACTTTCTCGAAGGGTCTTTCCTTTTTCGTTCAAACGCTTCTTGTAAAAATAGAAGGCGAACTCCCGCTCTAAGCACGTTAGCTTCGGCTTTGTACCTGAAAAGTAAACAACAGTGAATTGTAAAAGGATTATTTTCTTCTTATACAACGTTATTTCAGCTTACAAAAGAAATAATTTCGGATTTAGAAGAACCGTTTCAAGAATGAACAAATACACAGTGTGTGATGACGCAAAAATGAAAATGACACTAACATCTCATTTTAACAGATATACAGGTTGCGATGGATAAATTGTCGTCTAAACGATGCCAAAAAGAAAATAAGACTGGCATCTCGTTTTAACAGATATACAAGGTGCGATGGATAAATTGTCGTCAAAATGGCGTCAAAATGAAAGTAACAGTGTAATTTATTTTAACAGATATTCAGTGTGCGATGGATAAATTGTCATCTCGTTTTAACAGATATATTTACCAAAATTACACAAAAATGTCTTGAAATACTAAAGAGTAAATTTATTCAATAAAATTGCCATTGGCTTCAGCCACGGCCTCTAGACGAATTCAGAATTCATTCAATGCATTTCAGGCCCTGACACACCTTCCAACCAAAGAAATCGGAGCACTTGTCTTTGTTCCTCATTGGGGTATGAGTAAAGATTCTATTGGCTCACTCTAGACCTAAAGTGGCGCGTGTATAATTGCGATTTGGATTTGTCAGAATGTGTTCATCCAGCACAAACTCTTTATATAGTCACTAATTTTTTTCTGTTACTACCACTATAATAGAAGTTCATTCGCTGTTGTACAACTAGTTAATATTATATCTAGTGTCGTATGCGTCTCCCACAGCCCCCGCCCCCGCTCCAGATCATACCAGAACAGATTTCCCCTTAGTATAATTCAGAGAATCCAGATACAATATGATCCGAGATGACCGCCTAGCTGCCGAATACAGATTCACGTGACTGAACCAGATTCACCTGAATTGCAAGCATGAGAAAGAAGATATATCAAATCATTGCAAAAATTATGTCCCGATTTTCATTATCAATATAAAATGACTCCAACTTGAGGCAGGCGTTTGTTTTGGTGCCGATTTCTGGTGTGTTCGAGATTGAAACCCTTCATCGTTCAATTATGAGTCAGACTTTGTGGAACGTTGACATTTTGTCTATAAATGAATGCCTTCAAGATGCGGGAAGTAAAATTGCGCTTTCGCCATTTTATGTTTTACGAATTTCGGAAAAGATGTAAATGTCGGAACTACGACAAAAAAAAAAACATTTAGAGGGTTTATTTGGACCATGTCCCAGCTCTGTTAAGCATCATCGAGCCTTGCTCTGTACCTAGATGGACCACCGCTTGGGAAAAATAACTCAGCCTGTCATACCTGTAGCCCATATAAGACAAAGTAAAATATGTCTGAGAAAAAAAGAAATTCAAGGAAGCTAATAATATATCTCAGGTTAATCTTAAACATTACATATTGGTAATTAATATTGTCTGTCAACCTTTAAGTTAAATACATATGAATAGGAACATAATACCAACATTCATCTTATTAAGAAGTAGAAAACAGTGACACAAGTCCAAGTGTCTAAATATATTTATAATTGATTTTGACCAACACAAAACAAAAATAATTCATTAAGATTTTAGAATTTATTCATCTCAGATTACCAAAACAAATAACTTGCCTGCACTAGTGTGAAGGGTGGTACTGAGATCTGAACTGCAGTATGAAGGCCAGGTGTTGGTTCAAAGGCAGTGATTTTAGAAATTGGCTGGAAAAGGCCAAAGTCAAGGTAACACTACCAGAGGCTGGCCACACAATGCTGATGTCATCTTTTGGTAAAACATGAAATTGTATTTCTTAGGTATGTACTTTATATAGTCTGAATGACAATACTGGCAGGCCGTAAGTGATACATTCTATGACAGAGGATGGGGGCCATATGAAATTTGACCACAGGCCATAATTGCACCCTCACCCTGGACCAGACTTTGGACATGCCTGCTTTATGGAGTCAATCCCAATTAGCAGGTTGAAACCTAACAGCTTTTCTTGTACCACCAGGACATTGACCCCAGCTGAATTCTAAGTGCCCATCTGAATTTTGACCATTCCAAGTTAATAACATATAAATAGGAACATAACACCGACATTCATCTTATTAAAAAGTAGAAAACATAATATGGCACTTCTTTCTCAAACTGCATTTCTTTTCTCTGCATTTCTCCAGTTTATATAATATTGACATCGAGATGCCCAGACTCAGTGCCTTTATGGCAGGTGTGTCCAAAATTTTTCAAAGAAGGCCAGATTTGATGAGTTGAATTATCCGTGAGGGACAACCATTTTGCTTGGCATTCTTTGAACCATTAAAATTAAATGCATATTAAAAATCTTATGAAAATTTTATTGCAAATGGCATATTTTCATTTCTTTACATGGATGACAAATAAATTTAAACAGGTTTTACCAAAATAACTCAGCCTGTCATACCTGAAGCCCATATAAGACAAAATAAAATATGTCCGAGAAAAAAAGAACTTCAAGGAAGCTATAATATATCTCAGGTTAATCTTAAACATTACATATTGGTAATTAATATTGTCTGTCAACCTTTAAGTTAAATACATATGAATAGGAACATAATACCAACATTCATCTTATTAAGAAGTAGAAAACAGTGACACAAGTCCAAGTGTCCAAATATATTTATAATTGATTTTGACCAACACAAAACAAAAATAATTCATTAAGATTTTAGAATTTATTCATCTCAGATTACCAAAACAAATAACTTGCCTGCACTAGTGTGAAGGGTGGTACTGAGATCTGGACTGCGTCCTTCTCTTTATTCTTTCCCCAAACACGCCTCTTTACTCTTGTTCTCTGCCCTCTGTAACCCCTTACGTGCTAGTGGCACTCCTGCCTTGCATGGGGTGAAATGCTTAAAAAAAGTATATTCAATTGTGAAAGGGGAATAACACTTTTATTATTTCAAAGCTTCCAACAAAATCACATGTTCGCATTAAATGACCCATAAAGAGTTGATATGCAAATAAATCAATCACTCAGTGGTCGAAGGTAGTGCTCATAACTGTAGCAGTAGTTTCCTTCCCCCCCAAAAAAAAATAGAAAATCTTATCTCTCAACAAGTAATAGGGATAAGAATGCAAACACACAGACACACACACGCATAACGAGTTTAAATTTTTGTTAAATTTAAGCGTACTTAATATTGGCAATTGTGCACTTACAGATATAAACAGTATGGCCACTGAAATTAATACGGTATAAAAAGTGGTAGATTCACGCCTTAGTCGATAATTCTATGATATATACATCGTCGGCACCCGCTTGAATCCGATCATTGGGATCGTCGTCATCTCTTCCTATTCCCCTTTTCCCCACTGACGGCGAGGGCGGAGATGGCTGTGAAGGCCCAGCCTATTAAAGAGTCATGAGCAGGTGTCACAAAGGCCTTTTTGGTGGTAGACCCGGCTCGGCAAGTCGGGGCCCTCTTGAGAGCACGTCGTAAATCTTCTTAATGTTGACGGCTGGACCCACCCCCCACTTCCTGGATGGTTCTACGCTAGGAAGGCAGATTTTCACCAATGGCTTCCCTGGTCTCAGGGTTGACGTTGGCCCGTATCAGGGGTGTCATCAAGTGATCCTTGAAGCGTTGTTTTGGTCCCCCGTGTAGCCTTTTGCCGCTGACGATTTCTCCAAATTGGACGATACATGGGAGTCAAGGAGGACGCTTTCTGGACACGTGACCCACCCAGCAGAGGCGATGTTGAAAGATGTTGGTCTCGATGCTGGAGAGAGGACCTCGTTGCTGTGGATGCCTCTTCTAAACTGATGCGAAGGATTCTTTGGAGATTCGTTGAATACGTTTGATGTCCCGATGATACAAGGTCGGTGTCTCGTACAGCGTACAGAACGGTGGAGATAACCATGACCAAGAAAACCATGATTTGGAGACTTCTGGTGAGACTATAATTGTTGAAAACCCGGTTCAAGAGCTTTCCGGATATATATATATATATATATATATATATATATATATATATATATATATATATATATATATATATATATATATTATTATTATTATTATTATTTGAATTATATTTATTTAATTTTAGATGTTACCGTTTTATATACATTTTCTTAATATTTTTTTAAAATACTTTTTTTTAAATATTTTTATTTATTTTTTAAAAAATATTTTTAAATTCTTTATATAAACTCTATTTATGGTGATTATTTTTCTTATATTTGAATTTTTTTTTTTCTTAAAAGATGAGAATATATAATTTGCCTCTTTGGTTTATAACTAATATTTAATATTTTCTATTTTAATTTTTAAAATTGTGTGAACGCGTGTCTTTAATTTTGTGATTTCTTTTCAACCTGACTTGGGATGTTAATATTTTAAAATATAGGTCAAGTTTGTATTAACTGTTTCTTTGAGCCAGACACGTTCACTTCCTCTGCCAAGAGGTGTTGGTTGAGCTTAATACATCTCTTTTCTTTCTTGTTTTCTTTCTCTCTTTCTTTTTTCCTTTTTCTTTTTTTTTTTCTTCTTCTTTATTTTTATTTTTTGAATGTTTAAATTTTGAGTTTCTATTTTATTCCTTCACACTTCTGAGTTGTCAATGCCAATAGAGGTTTTCTTTTTGGTTGAAATAGCTATTTAATGAGGTAAATTTGGATTTCTAGTCTATATAATTTATATTCTGTGTTATAATAATTACACTGTGTTCTTTTTGTGGATCAGTTTTAATATTTAATATTATTAGGATTCACTTGAATTACATAACAACGGATTATATATATATATATATATATATATATATATATATATATATATATATATATATATATATGTTTCATTAAATAATATAGACAAGTGTTGTCTATTTTATGTAAATTCTTTTCATAAAGTCTGATAAGCTTAATTACATAAAATAAATTGACAACACATATATTGAAAAATGTATGTAGAAAAGTGAGATATATGAATGCCAAAATTTAGGACGCTATCTATATAAACAAAGACCCACAGGAACCAGTGAAAGAGTCAGGTCAGGTTTGCTCCGGATTGCATTGTCATCCCAAAATATACACTGTATTTCCGCGGCCAAAGCGAGCACACAGACATACGCAGAACAAAAGAAGTTTGTGAGATTCGACAGGCAATCTTGCTTCCACCAAACACAACACACAACAACAACTAGAGTTGACAAACGTATTCTGATCTATCTATCTATCTATCTATCTATCTATCTATCTATCTATCTCAGTCTGTTCATTATCTATCTATCTATCTATGCTAGTCTGTTCATATCTATCTATCTATCTATCTATCTATCTATCTATCTATCTATCGCAGCCTGTTCCTATCAATCTATTATCTATCTATTATCTATCTATCTATCTATCTATCTATCTATCTATCTATCGCAGACTTATTCATCGTTTTCTAGATGGTTCTTAAATGGATAGAGATCATGAAGAAAATGAGATAGATAGATAATTTGATATGAACAGGCTGCGATAGATAGATAGATAGATACATCATTGTATTATCTAATTCTGTTTCTATCCATCTATCTATCTATTTATCTATCTATCTATCAATCAATCGATCGATCTATCTATGTATCTATCTATCTATCAATCAATCAATATATCTATCAATCAATCAATCTATCAATCAGTCTATCTATCTCTCTATCAATCTCTCTATCTATCAATCAATCTATCTATCAGTCTATCTATATATCTATCTACAAATCTATCTATCTATAAATTTATCTATCAATCAATAAATCAATCTATCTATCAATCAATCAATCTATCATTCAATCTATCAATCTATCTATCAATCAATCAATATATCTATCTATCTATCAATCTATCAATCAATCAATCTATCAACCTATCGATCTATCTATCAATCAATCATCTATCTATCAATCATCTATCAATCATTCTATTCATATATGTATATATCTATCAATCAATATATCAATCAATCAATCGATCAACCAACCAATCTATCTATCTATCAATTAATCAATCTATCAATCAGTCTATCTATCTATCAATCAATCAATCAATTTCTGAAAAATTGTTTTAAGAGAAAGATTTTTAAAATTTCTAACTAAAATAGTACTAGCTGCTCGGTTAAGAGATGTCAGATGATTCCTTCTAAGATGAGCATCATTGCCAAAGACTTTGGAAACTCTCCAATTTGTTGCTTGCAAGTTGGTCTGTTCCTTTTGCTCGCAATGATACATTGCGTCTTCTTACTTGGAGGTTAGTCCTTTCTTCTCCCTTTCCTTTACTACATGTTCTGGAAGTTCCTGCTGTTTTACGTGTCTGCTATGTTCGCTCTCATCTAGATATACGTTGTTACCATTGTTCCAACCAGTAATAAATTCTGGTAAGGCTTCCAGTTTTCTTCAATGAATAACTTTAGCAAGATGTGTTAATGTCTTACGCGACTGTCTTTCAATGGCTTTAATTCCTAACAACTGACGACATGTTTAATTCTTGATTTTCAATCCAAAATATATTGATATTGCTGAGACAAATCTCAGGTCAAAATGAAAAAGAAAATCAGTTCTTAAATTATTACAATCTCCTCGCAACGGTTAATGTCGCTATGGTAATTTTCATTCATACTCTTGGGAATAATGTTCAAAATTTATTTTCACCAAAATATCAGATCATCCAATCAAATCATTGCCAGCGAACATTGACGTTTATTTGCAGAGCGACATCATGTTATCATTTTAATCATGACTCACAGAGCTAAAGTTAATATTCTGCTTAAACTTTTTCGCAGATTAAAAATAAACAAAATTTCAAAATAATTCCTACAATAATGATTGTTACATTTGCATACACATTTCATACATTAAATGTAGCAATCATTATGGGACAGATGTACTCTAATATATTGCAATCAATTTCTAAGGAAACACTGTAGCATAACAGGATTAAAGAGAATCAGCTTAGAACTAGCAGCAATCCTTCCAATTTGGGATTGGAATTATTTATTACTACCTTTGTCCCATAATAATTGGTACATTTGCATACCCATTTCATGCACTAAATGTACCAATCATTATGGGACAGAGGTAGTCTAATATATTGCAATCAATTTCTATGGGAACACTGTACCATATCAGGGTTAAAGTGAATTTTTTAAAAAAATTACTTACATATATTTTTAAATTCAAATTAATAGCAATACATTTTAGGCATGAATTGTGTTCAAAATAAATTTAATTAAAACCATAAACTTTTGTTCAAAATGATTAGATTTCGGCATTAAATAACCCATAGAGGTGTTAATATGCCGCTAAATAAAATCAACCAACCAACGGACGTATAGTAGACATAATGATGCAAGTAGATTTTGGCGAGAAATGTGAACCAACCTTCCTAGTAGCAGACCCCACAATTTATTCAATATAATTTTTCTACGTCATGTCAACCGAAAATGTTAAACCAAGGCGGCCAAATAAGTTTTCTTATATTTAAATGCAATAATCGCTTTTTGCTTGTTATTTTATTGAAATATAGATATCTCGCCCAGGAATCCTTTTAGAGTTTTTGATATTACATACATTTTAGTGCAAATACATGGTACAACAAGCCATTCCTTAAATTTACAATGCCTTTTCAGTTATAGGCAGAAATCTATCGTCGGAAATGGACGAACAATCACGAGGAAGCATCGACAGATAAAATTAGGTGAACAGAAGCGGATTTCGCCAATGCTTCCACATCACGAGAAAAGGATCGTTTGTTTGCAAAACTCATTGAGATATTTGAGAGATGCATTCCACCTTATTAGATTCTACAACGCCTCGTCACGTTGTTCAGCTAATCAAAAAAGCCCTTCAACATCAGCTCTCTGTGTTTTAAAGTCTTCACACTGTGTAAGCACAGACAAGAGATTCACACACACTGCTCAGGCAACTGATAATTACGTTTGTTACTCTCTTAAACTGATGCTATTCGTTAGATAAAAGCAACAGACACGTGATAGATATTTTCAGGTGTAGATTTTTGTTCGTTATGTTTAGAAGGGGCGGAGTAATGCTTGAAGAGGTAGTAGTTGTCGTTAACTACACACATACGTACATAATTGCCAGATACTATGAGGTCTAGCCAACACCTGTCGCAGACACAAATGTGACCGCTCGACACCCGTATAGCACACCTGTATTTTAAGTACAGACAAACATTCATTACTACATAGGTAAAAAGAGAGAGAATTAATGGTTGTTAGCAAAAAGGGACAGCCCAACATGCAATTTAGAAATTGGCGATACCAAAATCAAACAAGTAGAAGAATTTAACTATCTGGGAAGTTTTTTTTTTTTTAACGGGGGTGGAAATTGAGACACCGAAATCCAAAGGCGCGTTGGCATAGTGGAAGATGCCTTCCAAAACCTAAGCAAAGTATTAAGAAACTGAAAAAAATCCGTTAGAAAATCCAAAGAAAAGAATACTGAACTGTTACGTGATATCAGTCCTCCTATATGGCAGTGAATGTTGGACAATCTCCTCACAGATGAAGAAGAGACTTGAAGCAAGAGAAACAAAGAAAATATTACTGAACTGTTATGTAATGTCAGTCCTAAATAACAGTGAATGTTGGACAATCTCCTCACAGATGAAGAAGAGACTTGAAGCAACAGAAACAAAGAAAAGACTACTGAACTGTTATGTAATATCAGTCCTCCTATATGGCAGTGAATGCTGGACAATCTCCTCACAGATGAAGAAGAGACTTGAAGCAACAGAAACAAAGAAAATAGTCCTGAACTGTTATGTAATATCAGTCCTCCTATATGGCAGTGAATGCTGGACAATCTCCTCACAGATGAAGAAGAGACTTGAAGCAACTGAAACAAAGATGAGACTCCTGAATTTTTATATAATATCAGTCCTCCTATATGGCAGTGAATCCTGGACAATCTACTCACAAAAGAAGAGACTTGAAACAACAGAAATGTGGTTCTACAGAAGGAAAGAGGGCTTGGAAACTTTGATTCCCACAGTATTGATTGAAAGCGAGAGGGCCTGAGGAAGGCAACGCGCAACCTACTGAGCGAGGTTGAATAAATGGAGGGCGGAACAGGGTTTAGGGGCGATAACAAAAAGATCAAATTTATTAAGAGCTACAAAGGACAGAAAATTGTGGAGTCATGATCGTCTACACGGTACACAGAAGACCGGACCTTTGTTACAGTGGATAATGTTATGATCAGCAGTTTGAACAACACCTGTACGCCAGTCACGACGACAATTTCGTTGAAGTCAGCCAGTTCGCTGACAGGCTCGCGACTGACTTGTCAAACTCTTTGCCTTCGGGCAAAGAGGAACACAGATAAGGCTATGCTACGGGCAGAGTCTAGTCTGGGGAGGTAGACAAACAGGGTACACGGGGTCTACGGGGAATTTTTGCCCGAGCCTACGGACTCGGATTCGCCTCACATAAAAATCGGTCTTGTTCCACATCCGGCCCTGTGGAGAGGTTGGTAAATACGACGTCTTGCGGGTTCCTGCTAGAACACCTACAAAACTCTAGATGATTGGCAGCTGATCTTACCCCCGATCTCGCTCTAATATCTCTAAAGGAGGTAGGGAACTGGCTGGTTAACCCCGACGAGTTACATTCCATTATCGCCTATTGAACCCTGAATTACCACAAGTCACGATAAATAGCTGACCCCCTCAGGAGTAACCCGAGCATCTATTGGGCTTTAAACTCAACCCAGACCTCAAATGGAACACGTACATACGACCCATTGCAGCAGAGACAGGGAAAAATGATCGGTTCCCTGTACCGCTCTAGTAAGTATATGACTCCCCGTGCTAAACTCTACATTTGCAAAAGACAGATTAGCCCTACATTAGAGTACTGCTATCATATTTCGGCAAGAGCTACCTAGTCCCCAATTTCAAGTCTGGACTGAGTCTAAAAGCGTCTCCGCGTTCTCGTGAGTGACAAATTATTTTCCAGCCTGCAACTCCTCTACCACGGACGAGATGTCGCAAGCCACTCACTGCTCTATCGATACTTCCATGGGAAATATTAACCATCAGTTCTAACATTGTAGGCTAGGACCCACGATGCTACGCGCATTGTAGAGGGTCACCCTCATTCTGTCCTTATTCCATTAGTGAGAAGTAAGTTCTACTCGAGAAACTTCTTTCTGTGATCTGTGGAAATGACTCCCAAGAAGATGTCTTCCCGATCACTTTAATCTTAACTTCTTCAAGTCTAGGGTGAACCGTTGTCTTCGCGACATATCCGCATAAACTGTGTCTCTTATTCTGTAACCTTCTACATCGAGTGGCTCCCGGGCCTTGTTCAAGGTGAATCTCACTAAAAAAAGAGTTTCGTCTTCCCAATTACACTGACAACACTTCACCGCACGGGGGAATCGTCTCGAATCCGGTTCTCATGATCGGAAAGCGAATTTTCGAACTACTCCGCCGCATACATAATATTTAGGCAACAAACCTTCATTTATATGTGTTCTATTAAATAAAATGGGCAAGGAATGATTTTTGGTGGGTGTCTGCACGTGTGGAATAATTCGTTATTTTTTATTTATTTATTTATTTTTTAGATATAATTTATTTAAGTAAATGTTCTGTTTTTCTAATTAAACAGTGTTAATTGCATTTTCCGGTTTTAATGTTCGAGAAATTTCGTAGAAACTATATTCTTCTCCGATAGGAATCGAACCCGAAACCCTGATGGGAACCATTATTTGATCTAACACTGCTGTTAACCATTCAGTCACTAAGAAGAGTCTGGTTGGCAAAGTCCGAATTATTGTTTATAAACATACACCTTCAACGATTTTTCTCGATCGATCATATCTACTCACGAAATATTAATACTGATTAATTAAAAAAAACAAAAAAAGACTGACCATTTACTTAAATTATATTTAATATTATATCGAATATCTATATTACAATCACTGTTGGATTGAATCCATTTCATAATATTTGTTTACATCAAGATATTTTACGTGAGCAGATATGATCGATCGAGAAAAATTGTCGATGTACAAACAGTAATTCGACTGAATGGTTAACAGCACATCAGTTCAAATGATGGTCCACACAAGGTTTACAGGTTCGATTCCTATCGGAAAAGCACATAAATTTCTCGAACATTCAGGCCTGTAAATGTAATTAATACAGCTTAATTAAAAGATAACACAACATTTACTTAAATAAATTATATGTATAAAAAAATAAGTAAAGTATAAACGGAAAATATATTAAAATAATATCTCCCTATATAAAATTACAACATATATATATATATATATATATATATATATATATATATATATATATATATATATATATATATATATATATATATATATATATATTATAATTATTTACTTTTTAAAAAATATGTTTCCATCGCGACACAAATAAAGAAAATAATGATAATATTTTACTCTACTGTTTGTATCGAGTACTGGTTTTTAAAAAAAAATTGCTAAGAACACTTGATTATAAATCTTACTGCTTTTTCTTATTATTTTAATATATCTAATTATAAGAAGAATGTCTCAAAATAATTGTCGGACTTTGTCCATTTCATAATGTGTGACGTCATTTGTTTACATTTGATACGCTATGAGAAGATATGAATGTACGTGAGAGATTCATGGAAGATTGAAGTTTAAATACAGTAAATTCGACCTTGCCAGCCTCTGTGGCCAAATCGGTAAAGGTACGTCAAGCTAAATGACGGTTTCCGTATAGGATACAGGTTCGAATCCTGCGGGAGGAAGAATATTTTCTATGAAAATTTCTCAGACATTCAGGCTGGTAAATGTTGTTTATTATAAAACAGAGCATTTACTTAAATATTTGTATCTATAAAAGAATATATAAATATAAGAATGTTTTAATATAGATAATATTAGTGGTCAGTACACACACACATATATATATATATATATATAGATATATAGGAAAAACATTTTCCAAGTGGATAGAATCCAGGTAGAACTCAATGCCCAGGACAGAGTAAGAATATAATATAAAAGGCTCAAACACTAATATTCCAATCACGATCCAATTCATCAGACCTGCAAATTCAAAAAGAAATCGGAAAATATAACCCCGTGTATAAAAAATAAAATTTTAGTGGAAGTGGGAGACAAGTGTGAGAGGGAAATGTATGAAAGCTCTAGAGGGGGGTAACAGACGAAAGAAGAACATGAAGAGCCTAAAGGTGAAAGTGGGCCTTAAAATTTAACAGAGAGAAGTTTTAAAGATATAAAATAAAATAAAATAAAACTTTAATATGCATTTTAAATTTTAAATTAAGAGATCAGCCGATCACGCTACCCTGGTTTCAAACTTTCGCTTTCTTTAGGCGATCTGGGTGAAATAATTTCCTAACGCCTAACTTCCTAGGCGTTAGGAAATTGTTTAGTCCGAATCGCCTGAAGAAAGGTTGAAAGCAAGATAGTGTAATCGGCTGATCTCATTTTTTCAAATATATATATATATATATATATATATATATATATATATATATATATGTGTGTGTGTGTGTGTGTGTGTGGTCTTAAGGTGTGCTATATTTATGGGACAAAATGCTCAATATCAGAGATAGAGCGTATGTAAATATAAATATAAAAGTAAACATTGAAGTCAACACTCAGAGGCGACAGGCTGTTTCATGCTGGAGGCAATCGTCAGGCCGCCCGATGATTGCGTCCAGTATGAAACAGGCGGCCTGACGATTGCGTCCAGCATGAAACAGCCTGTCGCCTCTGAGTGTTGACTTCAATGTTCACTTTTATATATATATATATATATATATATTAGGTTGGTGCAAAAATAATGACGTTTTATCACATAGTAACATATGTGAGAAAACGTCATTATTTTTGCACCGATCCAATATTAACAAAAATAAGCACCTCTTAAAATGAGACGTGAATGCATATCAGAAAGTAAAAGTGCTCAAAACCATATCAATTGGCAAAGCTTATGTAAATCACAAATTAAATTTCAGGCCTATAGTCTCCATCGACGACTGTAAGTTTCCTCTTTTTACGCAATTGTCAGGCGGTCGGCAGCTGTAGTGCGAAAATGAGGACTCGGTAGCTCCAGCACACACATACACACACACACACGCGCTCACACCCGACCCCTATATATATATATATATATATATATATATATATATATATATATATATATATATTGATGCATGTTTTATTAAATAATATAGACAGGTTTTGTCTATTTATTTTAAGTAAATTACTGTCTGATAAGCTTAATAACATTATCATTGAAAGACGAAAGGAAATCACCTTATTGATACATGTTTTAATTCTATCTAAGCTTTCGGCTTCTATAACCCATTGTCAAATAAGACAATTGCATTTCAATATATCAAACAATACACGGACAAAAAATTACTGATAGTCCGTTTTTGTTGCATGAAAAATTTCTAAGCAACGTAAAAGTCGTGTATACGAGACTCGGAAGCGAATATCTCGTCGAAGCTCGCGACGTCACACATGACGACGCGAGAGTGAAAACGAGAAATATTAAGTATGGGATGTCATTAGTATAAACCAATGACTTCTGTTACCAATTATAGACATTTAAGAATATTTATGGAGATTTCACAGTTTATTTTGTTCAGGTTAGGTTTCAACTGTTTTATGTATAAAGCTTCAAGAATTTTTAGTTTTTGTTTATTGTTTTCATGTTTAAGTATAATTGTGTTTTCAACGATAGTTCTCCGAAAATGTGTACGCGGCCGGACATGTTGTTTTAAATGGCTAAAATTGATAGAGTTATCATTGTAATGTAGAGTCAAGCATCGTGAAAACGAGTTTGTTGTTTGAAACATGCATCAATGAAAAATTGCTGCCTAAATGCACACAATATATATATATATATATATATATATATATATATATATGAATAAAAACACAAGAGGAAAAACTATTTTTAACCGACGCGTTTCGTCCTCTAAGGCATTCTATACCCTACAGTTGTCTTGATAAAGTCCCTCAGAAGACGAAACCCATGGGCTAAGAATAGTTTTTCTTCTTGTCCATTTATTCATTTTGTTCCTTCACAGATACACTCTACTTGAAAATAATACACATAGTGGCTGTTGCTGCTAATGCAACGCTCTTCTACTCGAATCGAGCTCTCCTAGCTACTGACGTCTTTCGCACACTAAAAACGTTAAAATTTTCTCTCTGTCGTGTAACGATAGCTTGAGGGTAGAATCTTTGACTGAAGCCAAATCGGTCGAATTTCGATTCCAACTTGAAGCAATCGGATGTCTAGCAACACTCGTGTAGTGTGATACTGCGAAACAGTCTGTCTGTGGATGACTACATATACATATATATATATATATATATATATATATATATATGTGTGTGTGTGTGTGTGTGTGTGTGTGTGTGTACACAGAAAGGAACAAGACGAGGGCCACTCGTGGTAAACAGTTACGTTAAGTGGTAGTTTATATGGATGGGAGAAGATAACGGTTAATTCTTGACTTGAACTTTAAGATTACAGTGATCAGAGAAACATTTCTTGGGAGTCTGTTCCACAGGGCAGTAGTTTTTAGGAACAAGCTGTTCTAGAGAAACTTACTTACGCCGATGAAATACAGAGGGAATGTGGGTGGTTTGCTACCATGCAAGTGGCATAACGGGTCCTAGCCGTTCAATGTTAGACCTGTCGGAATCAAGAAATGTAGTTCATCCGAGCACTTTCCATGGTGGTAGCGATAGAACAGTGATATATATATATATATATATATATATATATATATATATATATATATATAATTTAGCTCTTGAAAATATATTTCAGTTCAGCACTGTTGAATGACAGGTTAATTCTATAAACAACAGCCACCTGCGCTAATGCAAAGCTCTTCGGTAAAATGAATCGAGCCCTATGGCTGATTAGCATTTGTTTGCATTCGTAAAAACAATACGCTAGATTTAGCTAGCTCATTCTGTCGAATGAAGATAGCTCAGTGCTAGAGACAATGACTGACACCAAATCGGTTGGGTTTCCATCCAAAGTAATAAAACAAATAAGTAATAAAACAAATAAATTAATCTTCACAGACAAGTTAACCTGACTGATTGAAAACATCTTCCGCTTTAAATTTAGACACCCCCACCTTACCCTGACTTAACATCTATGAAAATAACTCTATGTTGATACATATCATTAGCAGCTAACACCCCTACCTATTTCTAATATCCACGATGGCTGTCACCATGGGAATTTTAGATATAAAACACGTAAATTTCAGAAACAAGTTATTCCAAAAAATTTCGCTTGAAGATGAAACAGAGCTCACTTTAACTCAATTTAATTCTAATAATTATATTGAAGCTTTCGGCTCTTGTTTTTGAAACATGAGACTTCTTATGTAGCGCGTTGGAATCATATTTTTAAATAAATAATTATATATATATATATATATATATATATATATATATATATTGTTTCTCATCCTCGTGTCTCTTTTCAGCGGATATTTGAAGCCTCGGAGGCAAAGTTTTCTATGGGAATTTCCTATTGAATCATCAAGATTCGTGAACATTTCTCCAAGATCCAACCGAAATTAGTGCATATTAGGAGCGATGGCAACAGTCATATATTACGCAAGCTTACTGACCAGTGGGTAAGGTGGGTGTCGTTCTCTCTGCTGACCGAGTAACCTCCTGAAAGAGGTCCTACTGACGCACGCGCAGTCAGAATGATTGATTGTTAAGCTGAGCCAAGGCCACGCAGCCGGTTATGGAGATGGATGGATACTTTCCAGACAGCGCGTATGTTTGAAGAAAGCAGCCAATGCGCGCCATCTTGTGTTTGCAAAATCTTAGCAGACACACAGACACACCCATGAATATTTGTAGAAAGAAAGACAAAAAAAACATGCACACTACAATAGGTAAGTTACAGATTTGAACATCTCATTTTAACAAATTCACTGATATAACATATGTACATGAACACATACACGTACACAGATACATACAGACAGACAGACAGATACTTCTGATACATTATATATAGCTCCCTATCTAAGATAAAGAAAGGCATACAAATCGGTATACAGTGGTTCAACTACCATGTACAGGATGCTATGGGTAAACTGTCGCCATGTTTATTTTTAATTACGCACATGCGCGTTGTTTGTTTTTGTCGACTGCACAATATAGTAGGGTCAGTTGTCCACCGTCTTTGAGAAAAAGAGCGCCATGACGTAATTCTGTCTGCCAGAAATTTGGAAACAACATGCGGTACTGCTTGGCATTCGCGCCAGAACCTCAGTACGAACATTTCAAAGTTATTGGGTGTCTGAGGACAGTGTAGAGGAGTCGGCAAGAGTTGTATGAGTCTAAAGGTGCTTATGAAGGTGATTGGAGTAATCACTAGTGATGGCGAAGTTATTGCCCCATACATCTTCCTAAAGCCCCTCAAACACGGAGGCCTATATCGAGACCCTGCTGGAAGACCCTATGTCTAGCAACAGGACTGCATACCATCTCACTCAAGCAGGAGAACTCAGTCATGGCTGTCAAACAAGTTCTGCAACCACGTCACTCTTTACATCTGGCAACCTAGCTCCCCAGACTGTAACACCCTTGATTATTATGTGAGGGACTCAATTGAGCGAGAGATAAAAAAATATCCTTGTTACACCAGAGATGAACTGAAGGTAAGAATTATGGCAGCTTTCACCAACTTAAACAAGGAGACCGTCCAGAAGAGTTGCAGGAGATTCCGAAGTTGTTTGGAGGTCATGGTTGAAGCCAATGGCGATTTTATTGAATAAATTTACTTTTTAGTATTTCAAGCTATTTTTTATTAATTTTGTTAAATATATCTATTAAAATGAGATGTCAATGTTATTTTCCTTTTTGCGTCATTTAGACGACAATTTATCCATCGTACCCTGTATATTGCGCAGAAGTCGATATCGTCACCAAAGACGTCATGTTCCCAGCACCAATGCGCCTCAATTATGTCACTGTAGTCCAGGCGCGCGAGTACTGACGTCATTGATGTTGTCATGGCTACCGTCCTCACTGTTTAAATAATTAAAAAGTTTATAACTCTCTCAGCTTGCAGACTAAAACACGATAATAATACGCGAAAGGAATTTCAAAATGTAAACCTATATAATACGAATGAAAATAATTGATCTGTTTTAAAGTAAATAAGATAAAATATTCTAATAAAAATGCAATACTTTCGATGAAAAAGATGTACTATACTAAGAAAATAGCGATTTATTTACATGCTTTTATCTTTATTCCCATAAAAGTGTATATGTAAAACAACAATAATAATGACTTTTTTTGCAAAAAATTCGATCGGCTAGGGTAATTCCGGAAGACAATGAAAAAAAAAACTGTTAAAAATTGGACGAAAATTTTAATCCAATAGTCAGCAGATATTTTCCGGGCTCCATTCACAAATTATTTGGTTTTATACGACGTACTATAATGGTTAGAATGCTTGTCTCACTGGATCAATTACGATCGAGTAGTGAGTTCGATCCTTACTTGGTGCCCCATACATTTGTCCTTGTGCCACATCTAAGCTATGATTAGAAAATCATTTAGAGCACTTCGACGTGGTGTAATGTTTAGCAAGCTTGTCTCGCTAGATCAATTACGACTGAACAGTGAGTTCGATCCTCACTGGGTGCCCCATACTTTCGGCCTTGTGCCACATCTAAGCTAAATTGCTATCCATAAATTACTTCCAAAAAATCCGATGTAGAAGACTCGGAATCATTCAGTTATGTGCCATGCATGATACACGCTTAGGCGATCATGTATCTTTCGATACATGACTGACGAAGCAGATTTTTCCCCGCAGTTGGTTGCCATTTCTTTCTACAGTAGACTAGTTGCCATCCAAGGCTATAGAACCCGGTCTGTTCTGCTATTTACCTTTAGCTGTAAGAAGAAGAAATGGATTCATACCATTCCCAAGGGTATCAGCACGAAAGTGAATGCAATCGATTCGACTGGAATTCGAACTCGGATCTCCGATTCCTCAACCCGAGCCGCTATCCATTACTCCAACGTATGGATTTAAAAAGTTAAATGAACTATTTTATTTTAATTATTAACTAGACTTGCATACTTATACATGGTGTCCAAAACATTGACATCATTTTGTAGTCGAATACCAGCCAATTCTCGCTTAAATGGTCTAAAGTTTAAACAAGATGCGTAAAAAAAAAATAAGTTGAATGTTTACTTTGTCTTCACTATTTATATTATTCGGACTATTGTCCTCATCTTTGTCACCATATTTATTACAATGTTTCAGCCGTTGTACGCTCCGGTTTTCTTCAGGTGGTTGGAATGTTGAACTGAACCCTTTTATTTCGCTCACTGGAGTAGACTATTCTAGTTCCACGTGCCATGTTTAATGGATGTCAGTTATCAGTTACCTCCTGTTGATTCCCCTCTCCAAGTTCTCCACTGCCTTAACCGGGTATTGAACTCACACTCTTTGGGTCCTGTCACTGGATCTAACCAATGCCTTTATCCTCAAGGACACATGGCACAGTGGATAAAAGCGTTGGTCAGATCGAGTGACAGTGTGTGTTCAATACCTGGTTAAGGCCATGGAGAACTTGAGAAGAGGAATTAACAGGAGAAAAGTGATAACTGACATCCATTAGATATGGCACGTGGAACTAGCCCAGTGAGCGAAATAAAAGGTTTAGTTCGACATTCCAATTGGAGCGTACAACGGCCGAAACCTTGTAATAAATATGGTGACAAAGATGAGGACAATAGTCCGAATAATGTAAATAGTGTACATAATACCTAATCTCAGAAATATAGACAGTTACTTTTTCATTATTTCAAGTCGAATGACGTCCGCTAGAAAGGCATTTTGTGTGTTAGAATATGCTCAAACACAATCAAACAAGATTGTGAAGCGTGCATTTTCAAGAAGATTCAAGAAAAATCCGCCAACTAGAATGCATATTTGGACATGTCATAAAAAATTCAAAGGCGCTGAAGAATGTTACACACGACATGCTACAACGTGTTTGGCAGAAACTGGTCTACCGACGTGACGTGCGTCGTGTCACAGGACTCGTCTGTGAAAGAGAGGTTGCAGGATGGAAAATAATTCACAAAGACCCAGAGACGCTTTTGGACTCTATCGAAACTGGAAAATGAAGACTACGCAGCTCCTGTCAATATATGACAGCAGTTCTCCATTTTCGGCCTGATCTGGCTCTTGTAAAATTAGTGGATAGTGGAAAAAGTCAGGTGCTTACTGGAGCGGTACAGGGAGCTGACAATTTTACTTCCATCTTTAGCGATGGATCATATGTATGAATTCCAATAGCGATGGATCATATGTATGCCCAATAGTCGCTGCAGGCACGAGGCTCCTCTGAGGGAACTTCCATCCATCGTGGCTGGAATATATATATATATATATATATATATATATATATATATATATATATATATATATATATATATGGAAAAGACTATAATTGTTCCAACGAGAGAAAATATATTTTTAAAAAAGAGAGAAACCACAAACGTTTTTGGTTATAATGTGGATTTGTTTTAGCATATATATTATATTTTATTCTTCATCTGCTACACGGGTTTCCGGTCTCGTCACCTTCTTCAGGTAAATAAAAGGAATCAATTTTAAAAAGGAATAATAATCTTTTAATGTTTCATTGTTCGTCTACTGTATTTGTTAGTGTACCTTGAACTCTTTTCGGGATTGTTGGCAAAAGTGAATTTCTGCCTAAGTGTTAATAAAACCATTAGGTATGGTATGAGATGTGGTGATGATACATGTGTTGAGGATGTCTTCCTATCTCTGTGTGCGTGCGGGTTCTTGTTAGCCTGCATATGTATATTCCCTCCCCATATATACATACTGTCTTATAATAAGGAATCATCATACACTCATACACGTATATTTATATACACATAGACATAGACATACATACATACATACATACATATATATATATATATATATATATATATATATATATATATATATATATATATATATATATATATATATATATAACAGTACTAATCTTATAAATATAAGAAATTATATTCGTCCGGAAAACCCTGGGTACTTTGATATGCAAATAAACAGACCAATACCCAAGGGGAAAAAAGGTACAAAAAAGAAAGAACTGAGAACATATACGTCAGCCGAAGACAATCGTCTAGCATCCAAGTTCAGAGTCAAAAAAAAAAACCGATATGAGTAAGTAAAATTACTAATTAAAGTTCTCTATACGCTAAGTAGAGCAAACCTAATTAAACCTAAAGAGCCAGATAAACCTACCAAGGTTTCACCTACGCGGATCGTCAGTATTCCCTGAAACTTTGGTAGGTTTATCTGCCTCTTTAGACTTAATTATATATTAGGTTGGGGCAAAAATAATGACGTAATAATGTCGTTTTTTGACGTTAAAAATACGTCAAAAAACGACATTATTACGTCATTATTTTTGCACCAATATATATATATATATATATATATATATATATATATATATATGTATATATACTAGATCGGGCAGCATTTAAGCTTCATCCTGCGGGGTGCTCTTCATTGGGACTTCAGCTTTAGAGTTTGAGAGTCCCTAAGTCTTTGCATATTCTCAGCAAGGGAAGCTCTCCTGGCTGCCATTTGATCTGGGTTCTCATTTGCATGGGACATTCTTTTACTCACTGCAGTCTTGGCTCTTTCGATTGCAATCTGGTCCTCTGTTGGCAGAGATTTCATTTTGCGAGGCATGCTGCTGACATTTGCGATAGGCAACAATAAAATACAGAACTCAGAATTGATCGTTGCATTTAAGAATCACATTAATATTGAAGATTTATTTCCTTTTAAAAGTTCAACGATAATTCTTCTGTCGCCACTGAATTTAAAGACAATTTGATGTACGTAGGTCCTTAATTTCCGTACAAACAATCATTTTTATTTCATGGGTCACTTTCGCTGGATTTCGGAATTAATTTCGATTATTCACAAATTTATTTCCAAGCCATAAAAATTGTCACCGTACAAAAATAAAAAAATCGTCGCAAAAAATCATGTAAAAATTGCCGGAAACAATAGCAGAAATAAAAACTTAACAATGCAAAATTTCAGGATTATCGCTCTGGATCCGGCCCGGAATGTTTTTAATTTACGCACAAAGTCGGCCTGATTCCAAAATGGTATATGTTGAGCTATATCCTCTAGGAGTAAAGAAAACACGGGCAATTTTATTTTGAAATACTCTAATCTGAGAACAGTAATTTTTTCATTTGAACATGAGCTATTGAAAGTGAGAGTTGTGTCCCCTTAATTGTTTTTATCAGTAGAAGCCAAGATGGCGGAATCCGAAAATAATCGCAGTAATAAAAACTTGGGAATCCAAAACTTCAGGATTACAGGTCCTGATCCAGCCCGGAATGATTTTAATTTGCTCACAGAGTCGGTATGATTCCAAAATGGTATGTTATGTTCGGCTACTGCCTCTAAGAGTAAAGTTGAAAATGTGTAACTCTGAGACACACTGACATTCGCATATATTATATAGATTAATGAATTTATGTGAACTCAAGGAAAGATGACACGCTTTCTCGAAGCTCCAAAAAATTAACGGATTTTAAGTTTAAGTGAAAATCGTAAATATTGCTTAAAAGTAATATTTAATATAATTAAAAGTAATATTTAATATAATTTGCAATTATTATTTATTTTATTTCGTTTATAATATAAAATATGATTATTATATTTATTTGAACATATACCTGTTGTTTATTTCTTTCAACTTTTTTCGCAGTTACCGGATTTTTCTGTATTAGTATTTATTTGTTTTTTGTACAACTAACCTGAAGATCATTTATCTTATTTTTACTTTTTGTTTTTGCTTAACTAAAGTTATATTTATCAACCTTGCATTATCTGTTCTCGTTTATTTGTTATCATTTGATAGTTTAGGTGTTAGTACTGTCAAAAATGTAGTATAAATTATATTATTGTGTGTTAAATAGTGACTTCATTACATCTGAGTATTATAGGCTTAAATTCCGAGATATATTTTTATGATCTTTTTCTAGAATTAACAAACTTTTCGATTTTTGTGTTTGTTAATGTATCATTTCGCAATTTGTCTTGTTTTTTTTTTGTGCTTTTTGTTTATCCAACATTTTATTACACGAAAAAGACGGTTATTTCTTTTTTAGCTTCTAAAACACGTAATGTATATAATGTTTATATACGTACATTACGTATGTTCCAAACATTGTCACAGGCGGGGATGATAATAGGCACAAGATCCCACTGTCTATAAAATACTTCTGTACCGTGTGTCTCAAATAACCCCAGACAATTAAATCCAACCAAGAGAATGGGTGAAGGCGAAAAACTTGCGCCTCATAACCAGCTCCTTCAGGTAGATGGTGCTCGACATCCCAGGAAGGCAGTCTAACTAGGGAAAGAAAAACCATGATTTTAAACCTTCGCTGGCTTGCGGTTATAGCCAAACATGGAGAAGGCTATGAAAGTAAATCCAAATAGAAACCTCGGTGTGGATCAACATAGACAACTTTCCGGCAATTCCTGCAGTCAAGCCTGTCTCAAATGTAATGCCCTGAATTCCTTTTGTTTTTATCGGTACGCGCCAAGAGAGGAGCCATGGAGTTTAGGCAGTGCAAAGACTTCATATAACACTGCCTGAGCTTGTGGCCTGGGGAGGTCATTCCCGTTTTACCACCAAAGGGCGGAATTTGAACCAAACAGGTCGCTGCATTTATCATGTGGGATGAACGGAATAATATTAATTAATTTATTTTTGACGAAATTATATCAGCTTTTTACTTGGCAGTTGTTGAAAGCAATCTTGGAAGTACCATGAAACAGCAGTAGTAAAATCACTCAAACTCAAGCAATTGGTTTGGTTTGGTCTGTTTTACGGTATAGCAACCTCAATGGCTTATTTAATGCCGACAAGATTTTTATTGCTGATAATGCTATCTATCTATCTATCTATCTATCTATCTATCTATTTCAGTATATATTGGTTTGTTTTGTTTTACGGCATATCAATCTCAATAGGTTATTTAATGTAGACAGGATATTTTATTGCTGGTAATACTTTCTATCTATCTATCTATCTATCTATCTATCTATCTATCTATCTATCTATCTATCTATCTATCTCAGTCTATTTCTATCTATCTATCTATCTATCTCAGTATATATTGGTTTGGTTTGTTTTACGGCATATCAATCTCAATGGGTTATTTAATGCCGACAAGATTTTTTATTGCTGGTAATTCTTTCTATCTATCTATCTATCTATCTATCTATCTATCTCAGTCCATTTCTATCTATCTATCTAGCTCAGTATATATTGGTTTGGTTTGTTTTACGGGATATCAATCTCAATGGGTTATTTAATGCCAACAAGACTTTTATTGCTGGTAATATTATTTTTCAGAAATTATTTCTAGTAATATTTTTCAAAAAATTATTGCCAGTAATAACTTCTTCGAAAATTTATTGCTGGTAGTAATATTTTTTTGCAAAAATGTATTGCTGGTAATTTTTATTTAAAAAATATATTGCTGGTAATATTTTTACCAAAACAGTATTGCTGGTAATAATGTATTGCTGGAAATAATTTTTCCTTCGAAAATTTATTGCCGGTAATGATTTTTTTTCAGAGAAATGTATTGATGGTATTAAAACCTATTTTTACAGGTTTTCATCCCAGTTCGTGGGTCAACTATTTGCCCATAGCTGGGTCCCTAACAGGTTCTACCATTCCGGGTCAGAGTGGACCTGAGAACACCAACAACTAAGGGGTGGTTCCACTCTCCTTAAAATCTCCTGATCAAAGGCTTTGCTGTCGGATGTCATTTATTGTCTTACCCAGAACGCGAATGTAGTTAATCGTTTTATTCAGGACGCCTCAAGCAATTATTACAATAGAGTAGTATATTTTATCCTCACTGTCTTGTGGATCTTTTCCGACATCCCCACTGGTCAGGGACGCGATCGAATGAGAATTTGGAACCAAGATAAGTTTACATTTGTAAATATGCAGAAAGAATTAGGAATATTGATTTTATATCATCAGTTTATAAATAATATTGTTTGATAGTTTTATATGAAATGCCCCCAAAAGGGCAAAATTGATGAAGAGAGATGGTTGGGTGTCTCTGTTCTATATTTTATTTAGATTTGCCTCTCGGTTTGTTGAAGAGGGGTAAAGGTTTATCCCTTGTTTCCTGTTTTATGCTTGGATTTCCGGTTCCTTCTAAAGTCTAATCAACTCTATGCTTCTAACGTCTACTCTGAAATTTTATTTACTATTTATTTTCATCTCTTGTTTCCTGTTTAGGATATGATTTCCGGTTCCTTCTAAAGTCTACTCCAATTCTATGCTTCTAACGTCTACTCAGAAATTTTATTTAATATTTATTTTTTCTCTCCATAGTAGATAGTTTCGACTATCATCCAGTTCACACTCTTCCCCAGACTTTTGAACAGAAGACGTTTATCTCTTGTTTTCTCCTTAGTATTGGGTTGGCGGTTCCTTCTAAGTTTTTTTTTTTTTCATTCTCTTTCACTCCCTTCAGCCACTTGAGTGATAGTGGTATCGCTGTTCTTGGAATAAACTGATTAAAAAAATTCTATGCATTGCCAATTTTTCCTAAACATTTTTCCTGTTATGTTGAGTGGTTTGCGATTAAACAGACAACCCAGCCTCTTTTGAAAAAAAAGTTTCTGCATTCAACAGCCGACAAGAACAACACAGATCGGTCTTGAATTATATTTTCAAAATAAAATCACACTTCCAGGGATTAAGCAGGAATTTGGGTTTATTTCCACAGGGAAAACAACAACATTCCTCAGAAGAGTAATTCACACTTCGTTGTTTATTCCTCGTATCATTGAAAAAGGACACAGTCGTGTCCGAAAATTCCGACTTTAAAATCTTTCTCTTTGCGCTTCAGTTTAGCCAAAAGACTAATATATAATAAATATGATTAATCTTATAAATTTCAAGTTCACGGGAACTTCTTTCCATGTGAGGGAGGTAACTTTTGTATTTCCTAATTTGTTTTATTTATTTTTATTTTCATATATATATATATATATATATATATATATATATATATATATATATATAGATAGATAGATAGATAGATAGATAGATAGAAACTTTGCGGTGAGATACATACTGATATAGATATATATAAATTAATATAGAACGATAAAAAAAGTAGTTACATGAAAAGTAAAATGTTTTGAAATTACAGAAATACGTATACAGAATTTAACACCCTAGAAATGGTATCAAATGAGACTGAATTTAGTTGGGAAAATAAAAAGTATCTGAAAGAATATATATATATATATATATATATATATATATATATATATATATATATATCACTTTCAACGTTACATATATATATATACATAAGTATCACATTCAACGTTATATATATATGTATATCACTTTCAACGATATATATATATATACATATATTTATGTATATTTCACTTTCAATCTAATATATATATATTTCACTTTCGACGTTATATATATATATATATATATATATATATATATATATATATATATATATATATATATATATTATTCCTTCACACTTCTGAGTTGCCAATGCCAATAGATGTTTTCTTTTTGGTTAAAAATAGCTATTAAATGAGGTAAATTTGGATTTTTTTTCTATATAATTTATATGCTGTGTTATAATAAATAAACTGAGTTCTTTTTGTGGATCAGTTTTAATATTTAATATTATTAGCATTCACTTGAATTACATAACAACAGATTATATATATATATATATATATATATATATATATATATATATATATATATATATATATATATATATATATATATATATATATATATATGTATGTATGTATGTATGTATGTATGTAAGGGTAATTCTATCAATGAAATTGTTATTTATCTGAAGACCTTCCTTCTCGGAATGAGACGTGTCACTCCGATGATTTTCTTCTTCTCATTCATTTGCTCTTGAGATGTTTATTACAAATAAAACAGAAAAAATAATTTTGTGCCGTAATATGCATTGAATCTGCCAGTGTTAGTGACAAAAGGTGGCTAGCGTTTATAACAAAAGACAGAATGTTTTGATAATAATCTGTTGAGCGAAAAACACAGTCAACATTAATAAAAATGTTATTGAAAGACTCGACCTCATTCTGAGAAATGCGTCACAAGCCTTTCGTTATTTCGTTGTAAATTGATTAGTTTGTGTGTTTATTTCTTTTTTTTTCCTTTTCCCCAGTTGCAGAAACATGTCCAAACCTAAATTCTATATAGTGAGCTGCAGGGGATATCAGGTGGCCGCATAGCCAACAATTCCTGGAATACTGTTAAGAACGTAAAGTAATCTTGTGACTCAATAAATTAGGAAGTTAGCCGTTTCACATATAGTATTCATTTTAGGCAAATATTCACTTTCATCTTAATATTTACTTGCTGCTTTTCATTGTCAGATTATTAAGGCTGCCAAATGAACGCTCTATATTCGTGGCTTTGTGTTAAATTATTAAAAACTTAATTCTAGTGTGGTGATCACTTACATGTGACACACCTCCGCTTTCTTTAATGTCATTGGTTCATAAATATATGATACTTATTATATGACAATTTTGCCTTCGCACGGATTGGTCCATTTCCTGACCAATCGCGTATTTTAGTATCTTTCTATATTTTTGGCGCCAAGCTCACTGGAGCCTATGAGTAACTATAAAAACCCTCTCGCTGTTAGCCAACAACCAGTAGCAGTTCAATTCTTGGAAAATACGGTACGGCACATATTCTTGTGACATTTTAATTCTTAATTATTACTCATTCGAGTAATCATACTAATTCCTATTGATATCACTCATGAACATTACATCTTTCTACACTGGAAACACACTGTGGAATTATTCTTTATTTACCTAAGACTTCAATTGAACTTGTAGTTAAATAACATTCAACATTGTACTCAACATTAATTAGCTAAACTTACCCTTTTTATTACGGAAAAAGGGAAGCAACTTTCTTTATACTATTGTTGATTTTTGTATATCATTGTTAATACAATATTTTATTAATGTTCACTGAGCTTGATTATTTTTCTCTCGTGTATGTTGGACATGATTCATGTGGGGTGTTGTTTTACAAGAACACAGCTTTTCTTCTTGATTATATTCACGGTGACCCTAGCCAACAATCCTTCCAGCAGCACTACACTAGCCGTCAATCTATTTCGGACAGCGAGAATAAAAATAAACAGGTTGATTTTATGACATATCAGCTCAGACTCTGTTATTTAATATCGACGTCGCTTTTTAAGTCAATTAAGTCTATAGGTACACATAGGGCATATTTATATTTGAGTATGTAGTTAAACATTTTTCGTGTTTATACCTGAGTCTATATGCAAATATTATCGGATCTGAAATAGTTATTTGAGTCTGCAGTTAAGCATTTACCGGATGTGTGCTTTAGTCTGTAAATAAATATTGGTTGTGTTCATACTTGAATCTACAGCTAAAACATCCGTTGGGTTTTTGCTTGAGTTTATAGATAGACATCGGCCAAGTTTATATTGATTCTATATATATTGACACAGGTCCTTTTTATACTTGAGTCTCTAAGTAAGCATTAGTAGGGTTTATAACTGTTTCTATAGGTAGACATAGGCCGTCTTTATAATTGTTTCCCTAGGTAAACACTGATTCTACATAATAGAGTTTGCAACCTTTCACTTACTAAGTTATACCCTTTTTTTAGCAGCCATTGTCTTCTAGGTCGCACAGACAGGATTGTGAACATAAACCATGAACTATCAATTTATTTCTGATCAGTGCTGTGGATCGACGAGCTGAGTAAAGTTCTCTTGCAGAGAAATACTTCTTTTTAATCATTTCAACCCCTCAAGCAAGGCGATAAAGCCACGAAGACACAATCGCTTACTGAGAGTGAAATAAACTGAGAAAACATTTTTGAGGATAGAGGGGAATAAAAGTATAGGATTCGAGAAGACAGAAGTTGATGATTGATGTTGCATTTAGATTTGTGAAGATCGTAGTTGACAGGAAACCAAGAAGCCAGAAGACATTTCCATAAGCGAGATTTGCGAGTTGAGGAACCATTGACACAGAACTTAAGGCTACACTTTAAATTTTAACACTAAAGTGATGATAGCACATAAATAAATGCCAGGATTTCTTCCTAGCCGATAAAATAAGACGGCTCTCGGTTAAATATAACTCACTCCCGATCTGTCTTGTCTTGAAATAAGAACGGTACATTCGCTTGCTCGAACTTGCTTTTTTTTTTCAACGCAAATCCTTAGTTTGTGAAGTTTTGCCTTATTACTGTAGTTTTGCCTTATTACAGTTAATTTGCCTTGCATATATTATTTGCTTGTTTTATATTATTTTTATACCCTGTACTTTTTCTTGTTATTGCCTATTGCAAACTTTGTAAATTCTGTTTGTTGGGCAATTAGGCCTTTTATTTTGCATTTAACTATGGCTACTTCCTCCACAGATGTATTTGCCAATCCAGTACTAAGCTTAAATAGATAGACAGATATGTACAGAGTGAGTGAGATAGATAGATAGATAGATATGTACAGAGATAGATAGATAGATAGATAGATAGATAGATAGATAGATAGATATGTACAGAGTGAGATAGATAGATAGATAGATAGATAGATAGATAGATAGATAGATAGATAGATAGATATGTACAGAGTGAGATACATATATTATGAACATAGAAGATACTGTGCAGACGCCTATGCTAACACTCTCTATCTATAAACATTCTATCTCCGGTTAATATATATATATATATATATATATATATATATATATATATATAAACTTTTTTCATTTCCTGTTGGTCGTGGCTAATAGAACTCTTCATATCTTAGTACTTTCAATGATGTTTGTCATGTCAGTTTAATTATTTTGTTTCAATATCGCGATTCGCGTGTTGGCTTTTATCGCGTTTCGCATACTCACATTCTCCTTTTTTTTTTATAATGAAAGACATTTACTATGTTGGCTCCGAGGATTGCTGTAATTTTCTTCATTTTGGTTGCTTGCTTTTTATGCTCCATGCTTCAGGCAAGGCAATAAAGCCACTAAGACAATTGGGGTTACTAAGTGTTAGAAAATATGAAAAAATAGTTTAAAGAAGAGAAAACAATCAAAGAACAGGAATTAACAAGACAAAAGAAAAAGATTGACATTGCATTTAATTTTGGAAGGTCAAAGTTGACTGGGAGGCAAGAAGGGATTTTTACAAGCAAAAAGTGAGATAGAAGAAAACTGTTAACATAGAACTTACGGTTCCATCTAGCCATTTCAGCTGTTAAATGTTGAGACCTACTCGCCAATCTAGTACTACTTGATAAAATCTAGGTACCATAGAGGAAATTTTATTCAGAACAATTACCATGAAAGTATTTATAGAAAAGGCACTGAGAAGCTACTTTACAGCCGTGGGAAAGTGACTGAAGCCGAAATATCGTATTAGGACCGATAACATTGCATATTCGTCTTATTTGTCGGGAAACATAGAAATAGTTTAAACCTGTGGATCATGGTTGATTTCAAAATGTTCCAACAATGAAGAACTATTTTTTTATAGCGCTATGCTTGTAAAACTGAAAGAACCATTAGACAAACATAGTCGAAGAAAACAAGAAAGAAGTGTTGACCATGTTTGCCGCAGTCTCTGAATATGAAATCCAGTGAAGTCCGTAATCTGTTCAATATCAGAGGTCGGCAGTGAAGATTCAGAGAAAGTAGCGGTTGTTAAGTAATTCTTTAAGTCTTCGATATCAAGTTGGCAGTGCAGACAATTTGGGAGAAATAAAAATGGCTGCCTTTATACACGTCACATTGAATATTTTGAGCTTTCTGATTGGTTAACCCTTCTATTGGTGAACTATAAAATAAGTCAACTCATTTAGGCTAGCTCATATATCCAAAAAAACTGCAACAAGAAGAACTATTCAATGCAAGAAGACGAAACGCGTACTTAGATAGAAGAGATCACCAAAAGACGTGAATTACGCATCAAAGACTTGAAAATCAACAGGACGTGAAAATTCAACTCTCTGTCGTATTAACAGACGACAGAAAGCGTAACACAGAAAGACGTACATTAATCGCAAACGTCTGTTTTCAAAAACTGATCATATGGAAACGGCAACAGTTATGATGCGTTTAGCCGTTTTCTGTATTATGATGTGTTTAGCCGTTTTCTATATTATGATGTGTTTAGCCGTTTCATTATAAGTAAATATTCGACATTCCTTGAACGATCAGTTGGCGTTGCCGACAATTTAAATTTATAAAATCTTTTCACTTAAAACAGTTTTTCACGAAGAGTTATCGCTCTTTCTCATACTGATCGGAGTTTTCTTCCTAACATTTGGTTTAAAGTAACTTGGAAAGCCAACATTTTCATTATATCACTATTTTCCCTTCGAGTTACTTGTCTGTCGTTGTTGCTGCTCTTTAACACTTAGGAAACGAGAGGGCCTATTTTGGGATATCAGTTGAGGAAAGACCTTTGGTATTACTTCCGCAGCATCGGTATGTGGGCGGGAATCAGAACTTCTGATAGCATAAACAGGAAATGCATTCGGTGGCTAAAATAAACAAAACGTACAGGTGTTCTGAGCTTTGAATGAAAAGGGCGCACAGGTGTCCTGAGAAGAAGGAAATGCGTGCTTGCGACGGCGCATGCTGGAAGAGGCGTGGTCACACGAAGTTGCGTAGGCGACATACCGGAAGAAGGCGTAGCCACGAAAAGTTACGTAGGTGTCCAAAGGTTATTTAACCGGTTCGATTCTTGATGTGGACAATGAGTCTGGTTAGAGGTTCACTAAAGATTTGACTCCGTTAATTCCTGTGTGCGAAATCCTAACCTCTGTGATTCTCCGTCATTCTACCCATTCGCCGCAACTCGAACAATAGAGATATCTATACACACACACACACACACACACACACACACACACATATATATATATATATATATATATATATATATATATATACCCACGTATATGATTGGTGTATACGGAATGAATTCCAATAACCAACAATTACTATTCTTAAAAGTGTGCTCAATACAAAGTAGAGCAGATATAATTATTTATTTTTAAAAAAAATGATAACATAAATATGATATAAAATACATCATCACTTGATAAGACACCGGAGGTGTTGAAACAAAATGGCTATTCTTGTAGTGATTTTATAACATATTTATGTTATAAATTTAAAAAAAATAAATAACTATATATATATAGATGTGTGTGTGTGTGTGTTTGTCACCTCATTTGAACCCAGCAGCAATATACTATCCGTTGGCCAGATAATACAAGCCTCGACATTAGTTGGCTGCTCTTGGTACGAGCCAATCAAACTGATTCTCGCATTTCTTGCACATCTGCGCTTTTAAATGGAGGTTTTCTATTATAGTTTGATGTGCTCTGTGATTTTTACATCGATTTTTTGTCTTCCATTGTGAGGGCATGTGAAAAGCACTCTGTCTTGGTACTGAAATTCCAAACGAGGCTCCATCTCCAAAGAGTTAACTCATGTGGGCTGATACAATTTCCTTGTTTGCTATTCTGTAGACACCAGGTCTGATAAATGATAGCCTTCTTTAAAACTCATTTGGTTGAAATCATTTTTAATCATGGTTCCTAGAAAGCTGTTGAATATGTTAGGTTAGACATTTCTGTGCGAGTTTGGAGTCACACATGACATTCACGTGCGAATTTAGATATATCAAGCTTATTTAGGAAAATACAAAGCCAAAGAGCCACTCAAGGTAGAGGGTTACTGTGAGATGTTGTATAAGCGTGAGAAAGGGCAAAATGTGAAGTTCATCGGGCAATACAAGATAGATAACGGTTAACTCTAGACTGGAAGAAGACAAGAGTGTAGAGATTGGGAAAACGCTCTGCTGTGAATCTGTCCTACAAAGCGGCAGTTCTTGGAAAAAAGCTGTCTGAATGTAACTTATTCCTTACTAATGGAATACGAAGGGAATGCGGAAGATTCATCCTTGTGTATGTGGCATGGCACGTCCCAGTTGTAAAGGTAAGGAGTGGTGGGGCTAAAGAATGTAGCGCGTCGGAACACACGTCATGAAAATAGCGACAGAGTAGCGAGAGGCTCGCAAGGTCACGTCTCTGGTAAAGGGGCCAATGCTAAGTTTAATGTTTTTTGGTTTTTTTGAAACACAACACCGCAAGTTGCTACCAAACCAAAAAACATTAAACTTAGCATTGGCCCCTTTACCCCTATCGAAGCGTATGTTCTATGTTCAATTTCCTTATCTCCTATGCTAAGAATATGATTAGAAGCAAAGAAATAGTGCTAGACTGCTATGTAGTGCTTACCATCCTATATGCCAGTGAATATTGAACAAATTTGTCTTATTCTGCATTCCGCATCGCTTCAGGATCTAGGTGATGATGGCTCTCCACATATTTCACGAGAATAAAAGACCTAAAGTGATCGCGATGTAGCTTGCACATTTATAAATCTACCATTCGCCCGCTAATTGAATACTGTTGCCATATTTGGTCTGGTGCTCCTGCTACTCATCTCGGGGTTCTTGACAAAATCCAAAGAACGATCTGTAATATAATCGATCCTGAGTACGTATCACAATTTCAGTCACTTCCTCATGGCTTCCCTCTGTCTTTTCTACACATATTTTCATGGCAACTGTTCTGATAAAGTTTTTTCCTTGGTATCTCGGTTAAATAAATTTAAGTGTAATACTCCATTGGCAACTAGATATCACCGTTTTACTGTTGAACTAGCTAGATGCAATCACGTCTGCTGCTCTAACATTTTCTTTTCTTACACTTCTCACATGTGGAACTCCCTTCAGATTTCTTGCTTCCCTGATAACTACAAAATTTTAAATCCTTGAACCCTGTTCCTTTTTTTGTGTTTTCTTCAATTCTCCCTACTAAACTCTTCTCATTCCATGTAAACTTATGTGCTCTAGTAGCATTATCGCCTTATTTGGGATGAAACGAGTTAAAAATTCTCTTAATGTCGAGAATATCAGGAAAAGAGTATTGGACAAATGAAAATGTTTTAAATAGAGTAGGGACAACAGAGATATTGTTGATAACAGTCAGAAAAAGACATTTGAAATAATTCAGATGTGACACCATTTACGGTTGCTGGAAAGAAAGAAGAAAAAGAAAAGGCGAGAATTAAATTTAGGTGAACAGGACACTTCGGAGTATTAATAATTGGACACAAACATTAATAATTAACAGTATTTTATCATTCACTGGACACAAACATTAATAATTAACAGTATTTTAACATTCACTGGACACAAACATTAATAATTAACAGTATTTTAACATTCACTAGACACAAACATTAATAATTAACAGTATTTTAACATTCACTAGACACAAACATTAATAATTAACAGTATTTTATCATTCACTAGACACAAACATTAATAATTAACAGTATTTTAACATTCACTGGAGACAAACATTAATAATTAACAGTATTTTAAGATTCACTAGACACAAACATTAATAATTAACAGTATTTTAAGATTCACTAGACACAAACATTAATAATTAACAGTATTTTAACATTCACTGGACACAAACATTATTAATTAACAGTATTTTAACATTCACTAGACACAAACATTAATAATTAAGAGTATTTTATCATTCACTGGACACAAACATTAATAATTAACAGTATTTTAACATTCACTAGACACAAACATTAATAATTAACAGTATTTAAACATTCACTGGACACAAACATTAATAATTAACAGTATTTTAAGATTCACTAGACACAAACATTAATAATTAACAGTATTTTAACATTCACTAGACACAAACATTAATAATTAACAGTATTTTAACATTCACTAGACACAAATATTAATAATTAACAGTATTTTAACATTCACTGGACACAAACATTAAAAATTAACAGTATTTTATCATTCACTGGACACAAACATTAATAATTAACAGTATTTTAACATTCACTAGACACAAACATTAATAATTAACAGTATTTTATCATTCACTGGACACAAACATTAATAATTAACAGTATTTTAACATTCACTAGACACAAACATTAATAATTAACAGTATTTTAACATTCACTGGACACAAACATTAATAATTAACAGTATTTTAAGATTCACTAGACACAAACATTAATAATTAACAGTATTTTAACATTCACTAGACACAAACATTAATAATTAACAGTATTTTAACATTCACTAGACACAAAGTTTAATAATTAACAGTATTTTAACATTCACTGGACACAAACATTAAAAATTAACAGTATTTTATCATTCACTGGACACAAAAATTAATAATTAACAGTATTTTAAGATTCACTAGACACAAACATTAATAATTAACAGTATTTTAACATTCACTGGACACAAACATTAATAATTAACAGTATTTTAAGATTCACTAGACACAAACATTAATAATTAACAGTATTTTAACATTCACTAGACACAAACATTAATAATTAACAGTATTTTATCATTCACTGGACACAAACATTAATAATTAACAGTATTTTAACATTCACTAGACACAAACATTAATAATTAACAGTATTTTATCATTCACTGGACACAAACATTAATAATTAACAGTATTTTAACATTCACTAGACACAAACATTAATAATTAACAGTATTTTAACATTCACTGGACACAAACATTAATAATTAACAGTATTTTAAGATTCACTAGACACAAACATTAATAATTAACAGTATTTTAAGATTCACTAGACACAAACATTAATAATTAACAGTATTTTAACATTCACTAGACACAAATATTAATAATTAACAGTATTTTAACATTCACTGGACACAAACATTAAAAATTAACAGTATTTTATCATTCACTGGACACAAACATTAATAATTAACAGTATTTTAACATTCACTAGACACAAACATTAATAATTAACAGTATTTTAACATTCACTGGACACAAACATTAATAATTAACAGTATTTTAACATTCACTAGACACAAACATTAATAATTAACAGTATTTTAACATTCACTGGACACTTGTAACAGCCAAAGAAAGTACAATTATCCACTTAAGCGCAATTCAATTTTAAATTATCTTTTTTTTTCTATCCTGATTTTCACTTCACGTAAAATCTCCATCTATATCAATTTATGATAGTGAATAGATCATAACCATTTTACAAGCAATGAAAACTCAGTAGTTTCGTTACAAAGGAAGATAAAAGAAGCAAAGGCAATGTGTTTCTATCGACAAATGTTGAGATGACATAAAATACGAAGAATTTTGCAGATCAATATGAATTACCCTTCACCCCCACACACACACGCGCTCGTAAAAAATCGCAACCAGAACGAAGCAGCTGAAATTTGAGAACAGGTAACAAGAAAAGAAGGTTTGGATAATTGAACACCCACAAGACGCATTGTGTTGCATAGACCACACCGCCGATTGGGGTGGTCTCATATCGTCTTTTCTCGCGATCGCTAATTTTTTTGGTTCAATGATGAAAAACTTTAAACATAGAGAATTTAACTTAACTATTTTTATTACTCATGTCGGCATGTACGTTATCTAACTATACACTGGGGGTCGCCCCCACCTCACTGGGGAGCCGTTCCAGACTCGAAAGTTAACACGTGTACATCGCTTGATGGGTAAGAATCAACTCACTGAAACCTTTCTCGTATTTATCTTTCCCATGCTAGTTCAGTTAATCAAAAATCGACTTCCCTATTATGACTCACATCTGACCCCGGCTGTCAACTTCCAGAAGTCAGATCCGAGATACACATCCCCTAAAAATACTAGTCTGCTAAACTATTATCTAACTATTGTAACGAAGATAAACAGAGGAGAGAAGCGTGTCACGTGATTTCTTTTACTTCTCTTCTTGTGAGTGTTATATTCTCCAAGCTTCCTTATCTTCATTATGCGTCGAAGAATTTATCTTTGGAAAACACTGCCTGTATCTGTGGCAGCTCCTGTCGAAATAAACATGAGGCATTACCTTCGGAGTATTCCTGTTTTTTATTATATGTCAATATCTCAACACGCCGCCTTTTCGTCCGATCGCAGAAGTTAAGCAACGTCGATCCGATATGGGTAACCTCTTGGGAAGTCAAGGTGCTTTAATCTTGGATGTGCAAATGATGTAATGGATAAAGGCTATGAAATGGTAATCGGAGAGCCAAGTTCGAATTCCAGTCGGGTTCTTTACATTCACTTACGAGCAAATACTCTTGGGGAAAGGTATTAGGTTGGTGCAAAAATAATGACGTTTTTTGACGTTAAAAAATACGTCAAAAACGTCATTATTTTTGCACCAACCTAATATGAATCCATCTCTCTCTCCCAGACTACTTGGAATTCTATCGAAAAATGATACGGTGGAGTAAGGGATAGCGGTTTGGATTGAGGAATCGGAGAGCCGAGTTCGAATTCCAGTCGAATCCATTACATTCACTTATGGGCTAATACCTTTGAGAAAGATATGAATCCTCTTCTCCTCCTCCTCCCTATGGGTAATTGCCGGACAGACCAGGATCTATAGCTTTGGATGGCACCTGGTTTACCGCAGAAAAAAATGGCAACCTACTGCGGGAAAAAATCTGCCCCGTCAGTCAGGTATCGAAAGATACATGATTGCCTAAGCGTGTATCATGCATGGCACATAACTGACTGACTGATCTCCAAAAAAAATTTTTTATAATCCCTAAATATTTTTCTGGCTTTAAATAACCCACGGTTTATGAGCCGTAAAAAAACAAAGCGATCGATAACACGCCGTCGTCTCTGGCAAAACTTAACAGCCAACTGTAATGACTATACAGGAAAACATTGTTTTGTAATTGAAAACTTGCTCTAGCCAGTGGTGTTATTGGGCTTCTTTTATCTGTTGTATTTACTCTAGATATAAATAGAAGATTCTTTTTAAGCAAATCGTCCCAAGCAAGGCAGGAGTGTCACTAGCATGCAAAAGGTTACAGAAAGTAAGAGTAGATTAAAGAGGAATGTTTAGGAAAAGGATAAAGAGAAGGACAAGCACCAAGGTCAAGGCATCCGAAGATGTCGATTGCCATTACATTCGAACATTTGAAGATTATAGCTATCAGGAAAGCAAATGATAGGAAGGGAGTTCCATTGACGGGCAATGCGAGTTAAGAAGTTGTTGGAGTAGAACAGATGGCTATTAGCCGTTTCGACAGTGAAAGGGTGGGACCGAGATAGCAATCTTAAATTCATGCAGTTTGGGAACCAGCGAATGTAGCTTGTCGGAGTAATTGCCATGAAAATACTTGTAGAAAAGGCAGAGGGGATCCACAGCGCGTCTATGAGATAGTGACTGCGGACGGGATGCCAGATCAGGACCAGCGACGGTGCATATCTGTTTCTGCAGTTACTCGAGGACCTCGAGGAGAATCAGACCATAGCAGCGGTATTGTATGCAAGGACGAATGGTAGATTTGACGAGTGGACTCAGGCGAGAAAAACCTTCTGGCACGACATAGAGAACCAATTTTCCTTGCGGTAGATTACTTTCGGAACGTGCCAGCTTTCTTTTTATATTATCTCAAGAATAGATCTTACTTTACAAGACGCTGTCATCGATGTCATAGTGGCTTTCGCTCATCGCTGAAAAAAATGCATAGCCACTAATGTTGACTATGGCGAGGAAAACCTTTGTAGAGAAACTGATCATTGTTAAATGTAACTGGCAGAAATACACAACAAGCAGAATTGCAATGAGCATTAACAAATGGAAGAAACGAACAGGGCCGATACAATACTAAGCAAACAATATATGCAAGACAAAATTATTAGGACAAAATGTTCAACTACTAAGAATGGTATTAACACACGAAAAGGACACAGACAAGTGAACACAGCATTTTAACTTGAAGACAAGAAAGAACAGAAATATGGCAGATGAGACGAAGAAGTGCTCTATCTTGTTAGCTAGAAAGAAATCCCACCATGCATCTGCATTTTATTTGCTTGGTTTTTTGACTGATTTCACACCCATTCAAGACAGTAAAGCCACTAAGACACAAAGGCTTACAAGGTATACAATAATTAAGAACAAAAACATTAATAATGAGCGAAAGAGGAAAGTAATCAGGAGGACAGAAATAGTGATTGATATTGCATTTAAATTTTTGCATTTTAAAATTGTCTGGAAAGAATGGAGCCGGAGGTGAGTTCTTCAAGCGAGAAGTGCGAGAAGTTGTTAGCATAGAATTTACGGTTACATCTCGCCAGCTCAACTGTAAATTGATGAGATCTCGACGCCAGTCTAGTACTGCGCTTAATTTTTTTTTTAAAGTCTAGGTACCATAGCGAAGAGCAATATTTAATTCTGCTTCAAATACAGAAAATGTGACACAAGGCCGAAAAGGGGGAATGGGGAAAAGGATGGTCTTCTTCTGCCTGAAATTTAAACTTAGCTAGCCACAAACACTGACCCAAACATAGCACAATATTCCGAACACATTCTTACTTACCGTTCTTACTACATTCACCATAATACCTCATTGTCTCTATGAAAATCCTAACTAGTCCCCATATGTACAAGTCATTATCTGTGGGGCCGGGAAATAAAAGAATAGCTCATTCGAGCAATTATTATGAAAGTATTTATATAAAAGACACAGAAACGCAACCTTACGGCTGTGGGAAAGTGACTGAAACCGAAGCCGAGCCGCCGGATCAGGACGGATAATATTGCTTATTCTTCTTTGGATCTTATAAATTTAGGGAAGGTGTTATTTTTTTCAATCATTCCTCTATGAATTGGTGCCAACAAACCGGATTTCTCATACGTGCCTTTCCGCGTGGTCATCATTCCTTGTACACCCTTCGTCTTCACTGTCATCCTCAGGATGATGGCGTTGTAAATTACGACTTCATAGCTGAAGAAGATTGATTATGTTCTCTCTGGTCATTTGCGGTAATTTCGATACTTACCCCAAGATGTGACTAGCCCACTCAGACATAAATGATGATGAAGACAAGTAATCTCGTGTTTTCTCCATCGGTTACGTGCTGACTCAGATCGTGGGCAATCCTATTCGTTTTCTCAATATAGCTGGGCCTCTTGATTGGCACAGTCAAGTACTCTCTGATAAATGAACTAAAGTTTATTAGATATATATATTTACACATTATGGGGTGCTGAAAAGTCCAACCTGATTCAATTCCTCAAATTTTTTAGAGCATTCTCGTACGAGGGTGGACTGAAAAAGTTAATAGACTGACTATGAAAGAATGATGCTAGAGCTGTGAAACCTAACACGCATTAATTTCAACTCTTCTTATTAATAGCTACATTCCAGGTAAATTAACATCTGACTCTTCAAAGTAACTAGTAGAAACTTCACTTCAAAATAGACAAAATTTGGCATCGTGATATTATCAATTTACCTGCATTAAAAAAAAGGACATCCCTACTAACATGGTTGCTATATTTAGGGGCTGATGCTCCAGCTTTATCAACAGTGCAAATGTGGGCAGCTGAATTTAGGACGGGGAAGGGATAGTCTTGATGATGATCCAAGATCTGGACGTCCTGTAAATGCTACCACCGACGAAAACATTGATCGGATTTACCACATGAATATTAATGATAGGTAATAGACTATAAATCCAATAGCCACTTCTGTTGGCATTTCCTGTGAGAGAGTTGAGAATATTTCGCGCAATGAATTTGGCACGATTAGGGTTTCTGCTCGATGGGTGCCACATTTTCTGACATCTGACCAAAAACCTATCAGCCTGCTCACATCACGGGGAAATCTGACATTAAGGCGGATCATTTCATCCCCAGACATGAATTGCCTTGAATACAGCCTCGGGGTATCATAGAAAACAAGGTTTCTGCTACACTTCACCAGAGTTTGGAGTCTGTGAAGGCAGAACTCTTGAGGGAATGAGTCAACCCCCACCAAAGTGTTATCCGGGCATTTCCAGCAAGTTATTGATGCCAGAGGACAGATTTGATGAATAGTGTATATAAGTTTATGGGAATTTAACTTTTGTTTCCGCTTTGTAAAATATTTACATTTTTTCTGTTTAATAGATTAAACATGGATAAAAAAATTTGTAACGCTAATTGTTGAACACTCTGTATATATATATATATATATATATATATATATATATATATATATATATATATATATATATATATATATTTCATTCGTTTCTCTGTTCGATATTTATTTATTCTTGCTTTTATTAGGTTGGTGTAAAAATAATGACGTACTAATGTCGTTTTTTGACGTTAAAAATACGTCAAAAAACGACATTATTACGTCATTATTTTTGCACCACCCTAATATATTCTTTGTTCTTTCTTTATTTATTTATGTCCTTATTTCTTTCCATTGTCCTTTTTTCTGTTCTTTATTTTTTCTCAATTTATTCTTTATCTCTTTTTCCCTGTTTTTCTCCATTCTTTCTTTCTTTCTTTCTTTCTTTTCTTTCTTTCTTTCTTTTTACTGTCCTTTCTTTCTTTTCCGGTTCATTATTTTTCTCAATTTATTCTTTATCTCTTTTTCCCTGTTGTTTCTCCATTCTTTTCTTTCATTCTTGCTTTCTTTCTTTCTTTCTGTCTTTCTTTCTTTCTGTTTTCTCTTCCTTTCTTTATGCTCTTTTTTCTTTCTTTTCTCTGTTCTTTCATTTTTTTCTTTCTTTCTTTCATTTTTTATTCTTTCCTTCTTTCTTTCTTTCTTTCTTTCTATTTTCTCTTTCTTTCTTACTTTCCAAATTACTGTTGATAAGAAATGTCTCCCCGGCATTACTGAAGTCCCTGATGTGCAAACCATAACATTAGTTTGACGTCAATACAATCTTGCTACTTCTTATTAGTTTATTTTAATTGTCTTATTTTCACCGCATACTTAAGAAGACACGTACACACACACACACACACACACGCGCATATCCACACACACACACACACACACACACACACACACACACACACACACACACATATATATATATATATATATATATATATATATATATGAGATTGTGAATGCGCACATATATATGCGTGGGGTGAAAATGAAGATCAAATCTGATATTTCTGAAACGCATAACGAAAATTTTTAGAAATTAATATACTACTTTGATAGGGTAAACTTGTTCCTTTACAGATTCTATGCAGCGTGTTGCTTAGGTCAAAGATTTATTATCGTGTAATCAGTTAGGTAAGTGTTGAGGTATTAACAGCGTTTACTCATCTCACAACGATAGTATGATATGAGACAAGGTCGGTTTAACGTGGACTGTTCACAAGCATGTATGCACGCCAAGAGGTGCATGGTCATCAGGAAAAGGGTGAGCCCAAAATTCAAATTACAATTCGGGGATATTAAAATCAAGCAGGTACAGAAATTTAAATATCTGGCTAGTTTTTTAACAGGACTGAAAGTGCGAAACTGAAATCAGGAATCGTATTGGATGACGAAAGATGCCTACCAAAAGATAAGCAGAGTATTAAGACACAAATATTTCGTTAGAAACAAAGAGAAGACTACTAAACCGTTACGTGATATCTGTCCTAATGGCAGCGAATGCTGGACAATCTTCTCAAAGATGAAGAAGAGACTTAAAGCAACAGAAATGTGGTTCTACAGAAAGATGATGAGGATACTATGAGCCGACAACGACGTTTTGGGGAGAATGAAAACAAAAAGGCAACTTATACTTAACATCAGGAAGAGGCAGTTGAAATTTCTGGGACACGTAATGAGGAAGGAGGGCTTGGAAAATTTGATACTCACAGGACAGATTGCGGGAAAGCGAGACAGGGGAAAGCAGTGCGTAACATACTTGATAGGCTTGAGCAAATGTATGGTATTAGGTTGGTGCAAAAATAATGACGTAATAATGTCGTTTTTTGACGTTAAAAAATACGTCAAAAAACGACATTATTACGTCATTATTTTTGCACCAACTTAATAGAACAGGATTTGGGAGAAATAACAAAAAAAAAACAACGTTCAGGAAGCTGCGGAGGACCATAATCGTCAACATCCGGAAGAGATACAACACATAAAAGAAGAAAGAAAGTTTATCCGCGACCACTGCAATGCAGGCATCTGTATCCTTCAATCTTAATACATACCATAAAGCTTTTCTCCATACTGCTCGAAGACGGAAGTCCACCAAAGAGATGAAGGACATATTTTTTCTTCTATGTGGCGTGTCCTTTCAGAAAGCTTGCGATCATGGCTCTCAAAAACTTCCTGTCCTTTGTAGCTCATAATACAGTTTGCGTTTTTGCTATACTTACAAATCTCTATCTGTCTATATCCCTGAGATGAGGTATTATGATAATTTACATTATTTACATTATTCGGACTATTATCCTCATCTTCATTGCCATATTCAAAACATTTCGGCCATTGTACGCTCCAGCCTTCTTCAGGTGGGTGAAATAAAGAATTCGGTTCGAAATTCCAATAACCCGAAAAAGGCCGAGCGTACAACGACCGAAACGTTGAGAATATGGCAATAAAGATGAGGATAGCAATCCGAATAATGTAAATAATGCATGTAATCTTCAAATCTCTATTCTGACACTCATTTACACAAGCTCGATAGGTAGGTCATTCGCTACTTTTCTCTATCTCTCTTGCCTTCAAAATATCCTGTGCGTGTTAAATTTTTCTGGCCCTGTCGGCTGAGGCTTCAGAATACGCCGACTGAACCTCTGCAGAGAGGTAAGACCCTCTCCCCACTCCAGAATGAGGTGTCCTGGGTAAGACGATAAACTACGTCCAGCAGTAAGGCCTCTGATCAGGAGGTTTTGAGGAGCGTGCAACCACCTCTTAATTGCTGGTGTTCCCAGGTCCACCCTGACCCGGGGTGGTAGCACCTGTTAGGGTCCTAGCTATCGGCAAATAATTGACCCACAAATAGGGATCAAAACGCTGTGGAGGTGTAAACATAGGTATTAATACCAGCAATACTTTTTTGAGGGAATAATTATTACCAGGAATACATTTTCGAGAAAAAATTTTTTACCAGCAATACCTTTTTGAAGGAAAACTTATTACCAGCAATAAATTTTTGTAGGAAAAATTATTACTAGCAATGCTTTTGTGAAGGAAGAATTATTACCAGTAATATATTTTTAAAGGAAAATTATTACAAACAAAATATTACCAGCAATACATTTTTGGAAAAATATTACCTGCAATAGATTTTTGGAAAGAAAAAAATATTACTTGCAATAGCCTTTTGAAGAAAAAAATTACCAGAAACAGACTTTTGAAGGGAAAAAACGTCACCAGAAATAATCACTATGAAAGTGTAAAAATAGATTTTAATCCCAGAAATACTTTGTAAAAAATTATTATCAGCAATAAATTTTTTTTACTACTTACACATTTTTGGGAAAAAAATAACAGCAATATATTTTTGTAAAAGGTTATTACCAGCAATTAATTTTTTAAGAAAATAGATTTTTGGAAAAAAAAATATTTCCAGCAATAGATTTTTCGAAAAAAAAAAATCTTGTCGGCATTAAATAACCCCTAGATGTTGATATGCCGTAAAAGAAAACAAACCAAACCAAATCAAATTTTCCAATCGCTCTTTTCTCATTGTGTGCCATTGTCAACTTTCTATACTGATACGAAGTATAATTGTCCTTTTTATTTCCATCTTGTCTAAACATTTATTGTTGCTCGCGTGTTCTGTTTTCAGCATCTTTCTTTAGACCTACATTTCTGTTTTCTCAAGTCTCTTCTCTGCGATGAGATGGACAAGCATTCAATGCCGACGGCCAGTTAAAGCCGGTTTGCATTTACCTATATTCTAAGGGTAGTAGGATGATACGCGTGCATATATGACAAGAACAAAAATTTTCCATTTCCCTCGCTCAATGTCACGCTGTATGCATCAAACTTTCCTTTCTAGCGCGGCGACAGTGTTTCTGTCGCATCGATTTGTCTCTTGGACAAGGTTTCCTCTCATAGTTTAGAAGGAAACAAGAAGAGATAATTCATCTGACCCCAATCTCAAAGTCCAGTGAAGACAGTAGGTATTTATCTACGTCCCCACGGTGGCCTCTGGTGACACAAATCCGGTTAAATATGAGATGCAATCACGCTGAAACAATGGTCAGCACTTAGGTGAGAAACCGCCGGGTAGTTCAGAGCACTGTCAGCAACCATATACAGTGTTACGTTTTATGTCGTCTCTGGATCCCCACGCTAAGAAATAAGACGGTGTCAAGTAAAAAGGTCATTTATTTTTCGTATTTTTTGTTTTTTATTATTAAACGTTCAGCTTGGATTCTAAAAGACAACAGCAGGACTGACATCACACTAACGCGCGTCGCACGTTGGCTCAGTGTCCCTCCACGGATGGTACTAGCAGGTCGCAAACTTGGGTGTGGGAGGCATATCGACGCTTCAGAAATCTTGTAACCCTCCGTTGAATTCGCACCGTTTGGCACCTATACAAAACCCAAACACAAGCAATCCATCACTGACAGAATTTCCTACCCTCTAAGTACTCCGGCTGACTATTCTGGCTCTAGCCTTCTTTTACTCTTTAGTATTTCAATAGCTTTTTGTTTAATTTTGTAAATATATCTGTTAAAATGATACGTCACTGTTATTTTCATTTTTTGCGTAATTTAGTCGACAATTTATCCATCGCGCCTAGTATATGGCAATTTGAATTAAAAATAAATAACATGAATTATTAAAAATATATATTAAATTAAGTAAATTAACTTCTGAGGTTCTACCGCTTTGATTTCTCGGCAACAACCACATTTATTAACGCTCTTCCTTGAGTTGCTCTTGTGCTTCTTATTACGCGAAAGATTGTTAAAGAAAATGTACGCGTCGATTTACAGCGTTCTACGTTAAGGGTAATCCAATGAAAGCGCATCAAGTAACAAAGTGCGAATACGTGCGTTTGACCGTGACTATGTGAACAAACGATCATCTAGCTAGAGTAGCCGGTTAGAAGGGTGACAAAAAAAGGGCATTGTCGAATCAGTGCCATGTCAAGAATCGGACGTGGTCAGGCGAAACAGAAAGAATAATTTTATACGGGCGGGAGCTGCATAGTCTTCACTTCTTTTTTTTTTTTTTAGTCTCGGTAGAGTTCAAAAGCTTCTCCGCGTCCTTGTAGGCGATGAAATATTTTCCACACTGCAACCTCTTTCACACAGACGAAATGTTGGAAGCCTCTCACTGTTCTGTCGATATTGTCACGGACTGTGTCCAGACGAACTACACTGCTTAGTTCCAACGTCCGCGGTAAGGACCCACCATACCACGTCCATTGTAGCGAACCGCCCTCATTCCTTTCATATCCTTTTGGTGAGATGTAAGTTCCAGCTTCTTCCCACGAACCACTGTCTTGTGAAACCGACTCCCAAAGTGTTTGTGCACGCACTTTCGAAAAAAGTTTAGAAAAATTGTTTTTTTGATTATTATATTTTTAATTCAGAAATCATTTTAAAAGAAGCTTAAAAAATTCAGAAATTATATTTAGATATCAATGACGTCACCAGAAGTTCAAATTCAGCATTTGTAAATAACGGTGGAGTAATGGATAGCGGCTCTGATTGAGGAATCGGAGAGCCGAGTTCGAATTCCAGTCAAATCCATGACATTGACTTACGTACTAATACCCTTGGGAAAAGTATGAATCTTCTTCTTCCCCCCCCCCCCCACCAGCTATTGGTAAATTGCAGGACAGACCAGGTTCTATAGTTGGATGGCAACTGGTCTACCGCAGAAAGAAAAGGCAACCTACTGCGATAAAAAAAAACATCTGCCTCGTCAGCCATGTATCGAAAGATACATGATCGCCTAAGCGTTTATCACGAATGGCACATAACTGACTAACTGACTCTCCAGCCAAATCCATTACATTCACTTACGTGCTAATACCCTTGGGAAAGGTATGAATCCACTTCTCCCTCCAGCTATAGGTAAATAACAGGACAGATCTGGTTCTGTAGTCTTGGATGGCGACTGTTCTGCCGTAGAAAGAAATAGCAACTTACCGAGGGAAAAAATCTGCCTCGTCAGTCATGTATCGAAAGATACATGATCGCCTAAGCGTGTATCATGCATGGCACATAACTGAGTGAAATGACAGTTTAGTCGAGTGATCCTGTAAAAGTTTGGGATCGATATTAAACTACATCGTCATGAGGAAGAGAAACCCCTTCTAAAAATGACTTTTGAAAAAGAAAAATCAATTTTTCGTTTCTAACAAGTGTTGCGGCTTAAGCATGTCTAATGGACACTAAATTAGAAAAAAATATTTCCAAAAATATTTTTCTTTATTGTTTATCAGTGGACCAATATACTTAACAAGTGCCAAAATCAGTTTGACGATATTGCTAATAAAATAATTTCAGGTGTAGGTTGTCATTCCTATTTTTAATGGTTAATTTTGAAATGCAGTTACCTGACGAGCAGAACGGGGCGTCAGGAGGCTTGGCAAAGGGGAAAAATTTGACAAGGGCTACAAGGAATAGGACGTTGTAGAGGGCCATGATCATTCACGTCATGAAAGGGGAGGCACAGAGATGACGAAGAAAAAGTCTTAAACATCGAATGCACATATTGAATGTAAATGGATTTACATTCTTTATTTTACGTACTAGCGGCGTTGCCCGTGCTTGATTCAAAAATCGTACGACTCATACAGCCATCGCTATCACTTGACTTAAAATAGATTTGCCCTTCCTTGCCTTTAAAGGAGTGCCATTTGCCGTGCTGATGTTGCTACATGCCTTACTTCTTCCCTATCTCACACTGCGAATTTTTTCTAAGCTCTATACTAAACATTAAATCTGTTACGAAAAAAGAACAAAACAAAATGAACACAAAACGATCAGCTTTAAAAAAGGACTCGTAACTGGAAAAACCGAACGAAAAAAGAATGTTAACAACAAATACTTTTTCACACCCAAGCCAGTTCTGCGGAATCAGAATCAACGTTGAGTTTAAGCAAGCGAATGAGCCAATTGATGTAAAGTGCCATGCAGATTTAAATTTTTCCCGGTCAGCTGTTGGCTCTCACGCTGGCCAATAGAATCTTTCTGCCTATTCGTGGCAGCCAGCTATAGGCTCTCACTCTGGCCAGTAGAAAATGGACGCAAACTACATGAAAACTGCTGTAGAAGCATGAAAAAATCGATTATTTTCACTATCGATGGGAGTAGGGAAATGCAACGTCGCTTTTGGCTTTTCCACTAACTTGGAGCATGTGCATGTAAATTTTGGTGCAAATCCGTCGAAAATTGCAGCCGTGCATTCGTTACACACACACACACATCCTGCCTTTTTTAGATAGAGATTTGTCTATATTTCTTGTCAGTTTTTAATGCGTTTGTTTTCTAAATATTAGCGTTATTACAATAGAACTAGCAGAGAAAAAGGTTCAGATAATGAGGACAGAAAGCTTGGAAAATTTAACACACTCAGGATAGATTGAAAGCAAGAGGGAGAAAGTAAAACGGCGCATAAGCTCCCTAAAGAGCATGTGTAAATGAGTGCCAGAGCAGAGATTAGGACAGATAGCAAAAAGACAAAATTTACTAATAGCTTCAAAGAACAGGAAGTTGTGGAGAGCAATGATCGCTCACTTTCTGAAAGGACACGGCACAAAAAAGAAGAACGAATGTGTGTAAATGAATTGCAGAACAGAAATGAGGGGAGATAGCAAAAAGACAAGATTTGAAAATAGCTACATAGAAAGAACAAGAAATTTTGGAATTCCATGATCGACAATGTCCTGACGGGACATCTCATATTGAAGAAGATTGATAAAATGTATTGTAAAACAGAGATAAAAGTTTAAGTCCCCCGCCATTTCAAATAAGACTTAAATCAGTATTATTTATAGTATATTTATTTTGACTTTTAATCTGCTAAAAGTTTTACATATGTAAGCGATAAAAAATATATTTTATGTATAAAACCTGTGGAGAGCCATGATCGCCAACGTCCTCGACACAAAGAAGAAGAAGTAGGCGTTATCTGAAAAATGTAACATTTAGTTATGACTGATATGCAGTTTGCGCATGCCTGTGAACGCATGCATTTATATGCGCATGCGTGGGTGGGCATGTGTGTGTTTGCGTTTGGTGAGACTGTCTTAGCGATGATTGAAAAGCATATTTTCAAGTGAAGAAACTCATTGGTTCATGAAATAAAATAATACAAAGGAATAATAATGAATAGACTGACATCCCATGATATTAACGAATTCATCTTCGTCCGGATTAACGCTTTCCTTGTATTTGTGTCAAATTTCTTTCTTTGATACTCAGTAAAGTAACTCACATCTGAAAGTATGCGAGAAATATTAACTATTAGGTTGGTGCAAAAATAATTTCGTTTTCTAACATATGTTACTATGTGAGAAAACGAGATTATTTTTGCACCAACCTAATACCTCGTTAAGTTATTAAATCTTCTTCAATTTTGTCAATGCAATTAATGCCCTTCCAGCCTGAAACTAGTTATGTATGAATGGAATCAGTGAAAACGTCTCGGCATGTGGAAATAGTCAGCGAGTTAGTCTGGTTCAGCATTATTAATAAGTTCGATACTCACAAGGTTCTTCATTATAAATAACTTGTAGGAAAACTAAACAAAGCTTCATATTTTATGAAGCCTCGGCGAGCGGCAATAGTTAGCAAGACAATGTACTGAATTTGATACTCACTGAGTGCCCTTTTTAAAAATATGGTAGGGCACCTTAGAATGGAAGAATGTAATTTTTTTAGAATTATGTAACCCTGTTCAAGGCTCAAGAGGCACTCAAGTTAAGGAGTTACAGAGCAAGAAGTATAGTTAACCCTTTGGCGATGGTACCGCATTTGGTGTTTCAGTGAGAAGAAGCAGCCCTTTTGACATGCGCTCACTTTGAACACAGAAAAAAAAAATCGATGTAAAATCACCGGACTCAGAAAACTATCATAGAACCCGCCATTGAAAGGCCCAGATGTGCAAAAAATGCGAAAAGCAATCTGATTGGCTGGTACGAAGAACAGCCAGCTAATCTTGAGGCTTCTCCGTCATTCGACATCTCGGCTGATATATCGGCCCTGTCGTCTCCTAAAGGTTAATGACGGTATGCGGGGAAGATAGCGGTTGACTCTAGACTCGAATAGATCAAGATGATAGCGATCGGGGAAGCATTCACGAATGAAGTATGAATTGAATGAAGGTGATTCCTTACAATGTGTGGGGCATGGCGTGTTTTAACCGTGAAGGTTACGACTGTTGGAACTAAAGAATGTGGTTTGTCTGAGCACTTTCCAGGTAAATAGCGATAGAGCAGCGGGAGACTTTCAACTTTTTATCTGTGGGAAAGGGTTTGCAGGATGGAAAGTAATTCATCACCCACAAGGACGCGGAAACTGACATGTCAAGCCTGGACGTCTCCTATCCATATATGACAGCGACACTTCATTTCCGCACTGATTTGGCTCCCGTAAAGCTATAGAAGAGCAGGAAGAGTTAGGTAATTACTAGAGTGATACAAGGAACCGGGTATTTTTTTGAGCATCTTTAGCGATGATCGTATGTACAAGTTTCACTTGAGATTTGGGATGAATTTGTTTCAATAGATGCTCAAGGAACGGGGACTTCTTCAGGAAAATAATACCAAATCTAATTACATTTTAGTAAATAGTTCCTTTGTAAGAGTAAAGTGGGGAGTTTGAAGAAAGGATAAAGAGAGGGACGGGGTTCAAGATCAAGACACCAGAAGAGATGTCGATTTTCATTACATTTAAATTTTTGACGAGTATAGTCATAAGGGAAGCAAGTAAGAGGAAGGGAGTTCCACTGTCGGGAAGTGCGAGAGAGGAAACTGTTGGAGTAGAAGTAGCGGTAACATTAAACTGTTTCAACAGTAAAAGGGTGGGATCGAGATGACAACCTATTAGCACGCTTAAATTCATGCAATTTGGACACCAGTGAAAATAGCTCGCTAGAGCAGTTGCCATGAAAATATTTGTAGAAAAGACAGAGGGGAGCCACATCACGTCTGTGAGAAAATGACTAGAGTCGAGATGTCAGGTCATGATCTATCACATTGCATATCCGTCTTTGGATTTTGTCAAGAACCTCGAGATGAACAAGGGAGGCACCAGACCATATATGGTAAGAGTATTCAATGGAAGGACGAATGGTTGATTTGTAGATTTGAAAGATGGACTCTTCTTGCATGACACAGAGAACCATCTTTCCTTTCGGTAGATGTTAGTTTTTATTTCGTTTAAAATAAAATAAATAAAACTTATATATATATATATATATATATATATATATATATATATATATATATATATATATATATGTTTTATTTATTTTATTTTAAATATATATATATATATATATATATATATATATATATATAAATTTTATATATTTTAATTTTAATATTTTAAAATGTTATATATTTTAAATATATATATATATATATATATATATATATATATATATATATATATATGGTTGGATAGATGTGAGCTTGTGACCCTGGGTTTCACGCTTTAGCGATCGTCAGACAAACTGATTAATTTTTTAAAAATTTTGGTTTTATGTAGATTGCGTGTATTGGTGTTATTGTGGAAGTGGTGGGGGAAACTTCGTCGTTTTTTCATCGTACTGACGCAAACATCGATGTATGCAGACACATATACATACTTTGTCGTCCGTCGCGACTCATACATATATAAACATATGTGGGCAGTTTCGGATATGACATATGTATGTATACGGGTGGTGTTGTGTCTATACATACGCATTTGTATGTTGAAATTTAAAGATTGGAAGTGTGGCGGAAATGTCTCGTGAATGTCTCGTGAATGTATACATGTCATATTTTTTTTTTTTTTTTGCTGAATAATATTTCCTCGCATGTATGTATATACGTGTGGTGCGGTTTTGTGTGAAATTATGATAGGTAAAAATTATTATTATTTATAATTATTTTTAAATTTTGAAAAAAATGGCGGTTTATTTGTTATATTTAAAGCTGGTTATTTGTTTGTTTTTGACTGTGTATATGTAACAGGTAGAAATTTGTAATCCTTATTGGTTATTTATATGGCGATGTTTAATATTTAATATGCTGGGTGAGTGGATAGTTTGATTTAATAACGGGTCTATATGATATGATGTGATAGTAATGTTGCAAGGGATTGGAGGCAATGATAATATAATTAGCTAATAGTTATTGTAAATTGGTAGAAATTGTAAATTGGTAGAAATGATTAGTAACGGTGGTGGGAGAATGATGAAACCATGAATGTAGTTATAGTGGTGGTAGCTAAAGAGTGGTTGTTGGTGTTTTATTTTATTTTGTTATATGTATCAATTTATTTTGGTATAAATCCTGATAATAGGTATTCTGTGTAAAATTATGGTAGTTGAAGATTGCTATAATATTTTAATTTTTAATTTACAAAAATATTATTGTTTATTATATTAAAGCTCGCTATTTCCTTATTTATTTGTGACTGTGTATATGTGGCTGGTAGAAATAATTGCCGAGTTCGAATTCTAGTCGAATCCATTACATTCGAACTGGTCTAGGAGAAGGACAACTCTGAATTCAAAACCTGCGTAGAGCCGTAGTGCACCAGGTCTCTGTATATATTCGGCCCTTCAAAAGGTTTTAGATGGTCCTGCACGAAACCTTCACCACTATAATCAAATCTCATGTGCTGTTGTCGGGCTGTCGGTTTCCCGGGAACTGATCTGCTTGACCCTCATACGTCGAATTCGACGGGAGAGTCGAGCATATATATATATATATATATACATATATATATAAATATATATATATATATATATATATATATATATATATATATAGCCGTCCATTCTGTTGAGGTTTCTTCTAGACTCGATGAATTACTTAATTATAATTATCTCAAATTCTCCTAATAATTTCTATTACTTGTATGACCTTGCTTGAAACGGCTTCTAATGCTCTGAACGGAGCGGCTTAGGGATAGAAGTCGTGGCTCGTGGTGGCACAGTCTTATGCGTAAGGGAAACTGGGATTACTTACACCACGGAATTTGTGAAGTGCAGCGATATATCGAGTCTAATTCATTACCTCTTCATGGCCCGTTGGTACAGTTGGCAGGACGCTTGCGACTTATCGTAATGGTCCAGGTAAAACTCTTTATGCACTATTTACATTGTTCGCACTGTTGTCCTCTTCTATCATGGTTTCCATATTCACAACGTTTCGGTCGTTGTACATTCCGGTCTTCTTCAGGTGATTGGAATTTCCAATCGAACCCTTTATTTCGTCCACAGGGGTAGATTGTTCTAGTTCCACGTTCTATACCTCTTCCAGATATCTAGGTTTCCGTTATTTCCCTTTAATAACTTAATTCTGCAATTGTTTGTTCACCTGTGGTGCGGCTAGATATTGAACGCACAATTCTTTGGGTCAAGTCGCCAGATTATTTCAACAAACGGTTTTATCTACAGGGCTGAAGAAGGTCGGAGCACAACTGAAATGTAGTAAGTATGACAGCCAAGATGGGGACAACGGTCCGACCAATGTAAATAGTTACAATACCACATTTCAAAAATATAGACAGATATGGAAAAATATTTTTGAAAAGAAGATATTCATGAATACAGCAATAAAGACGAAGACAACAGGCCGGAAAATGTCAACAGTGTAAATAGTTACAATACCTCATCTCAAAGTCCTGAAGAAGGCCGGAGCGTACAACAACCGAAGCGTCGTGAATATCGCAATAAAGATGAGGACTATAGCCTGATCAATGTCAATAGTGTAAATAGTTACAATACCACATTTCAAAAATATAGACAGATATGGAAAAATATTTTTGAAAAGAAGAAATTCATTATTATTATTATTATTATTATTATTATTATTATTATTATTATTAATGTTGCTGCTGTTATTAACACATTTTCTGCCAGAGGTCAATTACCAAAATTGACTTCAAATGCCTATTTATAATAACCAATTTAGGCAATAAAATATCTTTCAAATGCTTAGTTTATGTATTATATTTCAATAATTTTCCCGTAAAATGTTAATTTTTAGTTGCATTAAGATTTCCATTCCTGTCCGAAACACAAGGTGGAAGTTATTTTACTAATAAAGAACTCATCGTTGTAGCCATAATTCTGTATTTTCTACAAATATGTTCATTTTTCTGATGAGCTGTTCACCTCGACAGCATGAATTCAAGCATGCTACTAGATTGGCAGTTAGGTCTCTCCCTCTTACTGCTGAACTAGCTTAATGCAACAATTCAACTCGAATAGTCTCTTTTCTATGGAACTCCTCGCCGAATTCTTGCTTCCCCGCCATCTACAATCTTTAAATGTTTAAATCCAAGGCCAATCACCATCTTCTGTTTTCCTGAAACCTTTTTTCCTTTTTTTTTATTTCTTTTCACTCCTTGTACCCCTAGATGCGTCTTAGTGGCCTTATCGCCTTGTTTAGGGTAAAATAATTAAAAAAAAAAATAAGACCGCAAAAATGAAATAGCTTGTGATTGTCGTCTTAATAAAAATGGCCAAACACGAATTATATAACCTTTTGGATTTCAGTGTCGCATTTTTCATTGAAGTCCAGTTTTACTCCATTTTATCCAGGCCTATGCAAATAAACTTATACTTTAAAACACCTCTTGGTTGACAGTCAATGTGTCAAAGAAGTTAAAATTAAAACCTCTAAACGCGTAACCAGAGAAAATTTATAATGCTTCTTTTTTAAAGATGACTAATATAAAAAATAAATCTACCAACCTTATGACCGTCCTGGGTATGACGATAAACTACATCCGCGTCCTGGGCAAGACGATAAACAACGTCTGTGTCCTGGGAAAGACGATAAACTACATCTGTGTCCCGGGTATGACGATAAACTACATCCGCATCCTGGGTAAGACGATAAACTACATCCGCATCCTGGGTAAGACGATAAACTACATTCGCGTCCTGGGTATTACGATAAACTACGTCCGTGTTCTGGAGAAGACGATGGACTATATCCGCGTCCTGGGTGTGACGATAAACTACGTCCGTGTTCTGGGGAGGACGATAAACTACATCCGCGTCTTGGGTATGACGATAAACTACATCCGCGGCCTGATTATGAAGATAAACTACATCCGCGTCCTGGGTATGACGATAAACTACATCCGCGTCCTTGGTATGACGATAAACTACATCCGTGTCCTGGGCAAGATGATAAACTACATCTCTGTCCTGGGTATGACGATAAACTACATCCGTGTCGTAGGCAAGACGATAATCTACATCTGCCTCCTGGGTATGACGATAAACTACATCGATAGCAAGGATATTTTGAGGAGCGTGGAACCAACTTTTAATTGCTGGTGTTCCCAGGCCCACTCTGACCCGGGGTGGTAGCACCTGTTAGGGTCCCAGCTATGAGCCAATAGTTAACCCCAAACTGCGGTGAAAGCACTATGAAAGTGTTCAAATAGGTTTTAATATCAGCAATGCATTTTTGTGAAAAATATTACCAGCAATGAATTTTTGAAGGGAAAGATTATTATTTAATTATATTAAATAAGATCCACATTAAATAGAGCTGTTAAGTTTTGCAGCCTAAAAATAAGCTCAAGGTTATTCGACTTATCAAGTGTCACCGGTTTATGGTCATGAAGCCGGCTATGTGTAACAATGCAGCTCAGACCAGACACCAGTTTGGATCTCAAGCTGCAGCTTCTTCCAGTCAAATGATTGTGGCTTACAAAATATTAGGTTGGTGCAAGAATAATGTCGTTTTCTCACATATGTTACTATGTGAGAAAACGACATTATTTTTGCACCAACCTAATAACTCTTTTGGGCAAATCCTCGCGCACGAAATAAAACCATGAGACGATTATAGGACAAGGTAAATTTTATTCGGTTATAACATTCTGCTGAAGACGAATGAGTGCTGACGACGAGCCATCTAACAGCGATGTCTTCCTTTTGCGGCGTGCGCGAGTGGTCTCTCGTCTCTTTATGCGCTCTCTGTCTCTCCTCTAGGGGCCACTATATTATAGAGCATATCGTCCAGTCTTATCTAAAATGTCATTCATCAAGAACTCGTGATCTTGAGTCATTCAGTGACCCTTTTTTGTGAGGACCGTTTGAGCTGCTTCTTAGGAGGTTCACTCCATTAAGCTGACCTTTTTGCGAAGACAGGTGATTGGCAAATTGATTTATCAACTAATAAATCAACAACGTGATAGTACTGACGATAAATTACATCCGGAAGCAAGGCTTCTGATCGGGAGATTGGAGGTTTTAACGAATGTAAAACCACCTCTTAATTGCTGTTGTTTCCAGGTTCCCTTTGTCCCAGAGTAGTAGCACCAGTTAGGGTTCCAACTATGGGCAAATAGTGAACCCCCCTAACAAAAACAAAACCCTATGAAAGTATAAAAATACATTTTTATAGTAATATTACCTGTAATAAATATTTATAGTAAAAATGCCAACAATATATTTTATAGCAAAATGACCAATAACAATACATTTTATCTGTTAGATTAAGTCATAAAATTATCATCAAATAATTTACATTTCGCAATAGAGGCTGATATGCCGCTAAACAAAATCAACCAACCAACCAATGAACAATACGGGAAATAAACTTTATAAATATAAGTTAAGTGAATGTCCCCTGAGAAGGGAAAATTGTTCGTTTATTGCAAGAAATTATACACAAAAGTCAAAATAACTCTAGATCCATTTGACAATACATATGAATATAAAAGGTGCTACAATTGAGTCAGAATGGATCTGGAAACAAACCATTAAGAGGTGGTTGAATGGTCCTCAAAATCGCCAATCTTCTGATCAGATGCCTTGCTACCGAATGTAGTTTATCGTCAATTAGACAAGGGAAGCGAGAATAAGGGAGAAAAATTAAAGTGTAAGAAGATTGAATATATGGTTTTCGGCAAAAAGAACAGCTCCGAATTTTAAATGGGAAAATCATAATAAAGTACGGAAGTTTGAGTATCAGCAAAGTGTTTTAACAGAGGATTTAAAATGCGGCGAAGAAACCCAAACCGGCATTGCAAGGAGAAAAAAATGGACACCGAAAGCTAAACAAAGTATTAAGAAAGAAGGAAAAATTCGCGCGCAAGGTCCTGCACAAACAAATATCAGGATGGTGTGGACATCTATCGAGACATCATCTCTAGATATCTTCTGACTACTTGAGAAATCGGTGTGTCGGCGGGTTGCTGAACTTTTTTGAGAAATGTCTACCCGGGTTTTTATTGGTATCCTATTGTCGGGATCCCAAACACTTAAAAAACACATCTTTTAAATGAAACATATAAAAAGTTATTATCTGGAGGTAAAGTAGAAGCAGAACGTCAGTTGAAAGAACATTTATATATTCTTTTCAGATATATACAACGACAATAAAATGGTCATTTTCCCTTGCAGTGAAGTTTGTTTTGTTTTGTTTTTTTAAATTAAATTTTCTTAGCGCTGTCCGAAATGTATGAACTGACTTTATGACGCTCAGCCTAATGCGTTTGTGAGTTCGTAAACAAAGACTTAGTCGGCGGCTGCTACTTAATTCCTTCTATTGTGTGTGTGGACAAGGCCTTAGTCGGCATTTGCTGGCTTTCATCTCTTCTACTGTGTGCGTGCTAGTGGGTGTGTGTGTGCATCAAACTGAGCGCCGTAATTGTTTTTGAGCCCCTAGAAGAAGTAGGCTTCTATTTTTATATCCGTAACGGAGTTCAGAATTATAATTTCACATGAACATTCTAACCTTTTTTAATATATGGTTACAAAATAATTTTCACTTTTTAACACATTACTGAGAAAATAATTTCACACTGGCTAGAAAAAATATTTTTCTCGAATTTGCTTGATCACCTCACGTGCAGCTAGGTATTGAACACACAATTGTTTCACCAAGAAACAAGTTATTATTGTTATTTTCTAAATGGTAACACACGTCACAATTTCTGCATGTCTTATGACCCTCGCTCTCAATAATGAATTCAGAATCGTCTGTAGCAAAAAAAATTGCATTCTAAATTTTAAATTGTTTAATGAAAAGCGCTCCAAAGTTTTCTACTGATATGAAGTGGAAAGATTATATTGAATCAATTCCTAGGTCTGCTTCTAGGAAAGTTTTTTTTTTTAATTTTTTACAGTAAGGTTCACCCAGCACAAGGCTCGTGGGTTACTCGAGGTAGTTGGTTAGTTTTTTTGTTTTTTGTTACAGTAAGATGCATCCTGTACAAGGTCCGGGGATGACACGAGGTAGACGGTTAATTTCTTTTTTATAGTAAGGTTCACCCTGTACAAGAGCCGGGGTACCAGTCGAGGTAGAGGGTTAGATTTTTTTTTACAGTAAGGCTCATCCTGTACAAGACCCGGGGACCACTGGATGTAGAGGGCTAGTTTTTTTTATTTTTTTGTTTTTTTTTACAGTACGGTTCACCCTTTACAAAGCCCTGGGACCACTCCAGATAGAGGGTTAGTTTTTTCTTTTTTCTTTTTTTTTTACAGTAAGGTCCACCCTGCATCAGGCCCGTGGGCCACTCGAAGTAGAGGGTTAGTTTTTTTTCCATTTTTTTTTTACAGTAAGGTTCGCCTTGTACAAGGCCCGTAGGTCACTGGAGGTAGAGGGTTAGCATTTTTTTTATCTTTTTTTTTTACAGTAAGGCTCACCCTGTACAAGCCTCGCGGGCCTCTCAAGATATAGGTTTACATTGAGAGGTATTTTATGCAGAGAGGAGAGAAAGATAAGAGGCGGCGGATCGGATTCAAAACTACGCCACTCGTCCCAAAAAGGCTTCATTCCACCTTTCTAAGCCAATGTACTACATGAGAAATGTTAATGAAAATTGAGTCGACTAAATCGATTGTTATTTCCTGTTATTGGTTTACGCGTTTAATTTTGACAAAGACTTTCATTGCTCGAGCTCTCGTATTTGTTGCTAAGAGAAAAGAGCCACTTGAATTCAAATAACCTTTTATATTACATTTTTTTCCTTCCTGCACCGAAGTGATTTATATCTTTGACGGCTATACACGTAAAAGCCTATATAATTAGTTTATTACTGATTATCAATTATCTCTGATATTTATCATCTGCACCTATGCAATTATTAATGACATTTATTTATATGAATGATTGTGTGACATGTAAACTCACGTTGGTCGATAAACGTATGCCTGTGTTATGTTTTTATTAAAAAAAAAGAAAAGCACATATAAACTGATAGAAAATAAAATTACAACACTCGGAAGAAAAATGGCGATTTTGACCTGGCTACAATATCCCCTGTAATAAGGTTTACTGGAATAAGAATATAAATATAAAATTGGACACTGATGTCAAAATACAGTGGAGACAATCTTTTTCATTATTATGCGCAATCTTAAGGCCATGTGTATTTTTTGTTTCTGGCTCGACTATTTATATATAGTTAGTCAAGGGTACATTATGGATAGGTCTATTGTACTATTCTACTTGTTATTGGTAGGGAAGCAACGGTTATGCTTTAAATTATTCTAGGGGTTATTCTAGGGGTTTTTTTATTAACTTTTTACTTGTCATTTATTATTGATTACGTTCATGGACCGTTTCTTCTGTCTTGTAATAAAAAATCTCTAACCCGTTTCCATCTTCCGAAAGATTAGATTAAGTCAAGTAATCCTTCGTAACACGCGTCTCCTGATCGACACAGCAGTCGCACATCTCACTGTCGCCTGTTTTTACAGACTGAGTGACAGTTAAAATTTGCATATTTTTAAAGGAATTCTCGCGAAAATCTCTCCAACTCTTCGTCCATTTTCGTAATAGGCTTCGATAACTTTAACATGTTGTTTGATTGTTAATCTGTTCATGGCTAAATTTGTTAACGGCTTAATTTGTTAAATCTGAAAGAAAAAGAAAAAATCATTAAACGCTTAAACTTAACTCACAGTTAAAATCGGTCCAAGTTATTGAAACAACCTTTATTAGATGAAAGAAGCCAAAAAGAACTTCTAATTGAAGACGGAACATATTCTTGGGAACAAAAGAGACAGTTGAGTTATTGTCATCTAGTGGTCATGAGTTCAATCCCTAGTTCTGGCAGTGAAACATGAACAATAACTGGAATCATAGGGACAAAATAAAACAATAATCAACAGATATGTCATATCAGCCAAAAGACAATAGACATCTGTAGAAGGCCGGAGAGTACTTGTCCAAAAAATATTAATAGATTCCTGAAGATGGCTAGAGTGTATTTGACCGAAATGTCATGTCTATAATAACATCTATAATAATCAAGATGAGAACAATAGGTTGAATAAGTGAATGTATATTGACAGTTTCTCATCTTAAAAATAAAAAAAAGAATAATAGACATTTGAAGATGGCCAGATTGTACTCGAATGAAACGGCGTGTCTATAATAGCATCTATAATAACCAAGTTGTGAGCAATAGTTTGAATAACTCAGAATATATTGTCAGATCCTCATCTCAAAAATATTTTTAAAAAAGCCTGACGATGACGAGCGTGTACTTTGCCGAAACGTTATATTAAAATAACATCTATATAATAATCAAGTTTAGAAAAATAGTTAGAATAAGTAAAAACATATTGTCAGTTCTTGATCTTAAAAAAAAAAAAAAAAGTTCCTGAAGATGGCCAGGTGCACTTAGCCGAAATGTGGTGTCGATAATAACATCTATAATTATTAAGATGGGAACAATAGATTGAATAAGTTACCGAATACTGACAATTTTTCATGACAGAAATGATTAAAAAAAAAAACAATAATAGATTTCTGAAGATGACCAGAGTGTATTTAGCCGAAATGTTATATCGATAATAACATCTATATTTGACCAAGTTAAGAAAAATATTTCGAATAAGTCATCGTATATTGACAACTTTTCATCTTAAAAGGAAAAAAAATAACAGATGCCTGAAGATAGCCAGAACGTACTTGACTGAAACACCGTGACTATAATAATATTTATAAAAAAAACGAGATGTTAACAATTGTTTGAAATAATTCAAAATGAAATACAAAAAAGATTAAATTTTGTCTATATCTCTGATATACATCTTCATTGCCATATTCACAACATTTCGGCCGTTGTACGCTCTGGCCTTCTTGAAGTGATTGGAATTTCGGACCGAACCCTTTATTTCGTCCACTGGGGTAGATTGTTCTAATTCCACGTGCCATGCCACGTCCGGATGTCTCAGTTATTTAAAATAACATCTATTTAAAATAACTGAGGCATCCAGAAGAGGCATGGGACGTGGATGAAATAGAGGGTTCGATTCGAAATTCCAATCACCTAAAGAAGACCGGAGCGTACAACGGCCTAAAACGTTTAACCTTTTGATCCCTGCTTTCGTGAACAATGTTATCTCTTCTGCCTGGGCTCCTGAGTCAATATTCGCAAATAATTGGTATGTAATGTTTCATGTAGGTATAAAAATAGTTACAAGTGTTTACCCACCGTTCAACCGGTGGCGGGGCATTATATCATTTTTCTTTATCACCGGTAAAGCGGTGGTCAGGGCTCAAAGGGTTAAATGAATATAAAGACCTCAACTGGAATTGGAACTCGGCTCTCCGATTAATAATTCCGAGCCATTATCCATTAAACCACAAGAAAAAGCTGTGATGAGAAGTGGATTCATACCTAATCTGAACTTGATAAACAAATTACGATATGGACATAAAGTGGGGGGTCAATTCTATATTACAGTTTATAAATAAACTGATCCCTCACTTTGTGGTCAATGTCGTTTCTATACATTTATATTCCAGAGAATATTAAAAAAAAAAATCTAAGACATTCCTGCGTAGCTAAACAGTATTTGACTGATTGATTCGTTTTTTATGGCTTATCAACCCTTTGCAGGTTATTGAAAGACAATTTTTGAGATAATAATGGTTTTAGTGATAGATGTTTTACTAATTAATACATAGCTGGGGGTAGAAGAGATGGATTACTACCTTTCCTAATAGCATTTGCGCTCAACACTTTTAGCCCTGCCTTCCTAAACAATTTTAACCCTTCTACCTGAGCTTCTGAGTCAAAATCCGCAAATAATTGGTATGTAGATATAAAAATAGTGACAAGTGTTTACCCACCTTCAAACACTGGCTGGGCATAAAGTCATTTTTCTCTACCACCGTTCAACCGGTTGCTGGGCATTACGTCATTTTTCTCTACCACCGATAAAGCGGTGGTCAAGGCTTAAAGAGTTAAAACAGTCAGATAATCTAAATTCAGTCAGTTATATGCCATGGGTGATACACGCTTAAGCGATCATGTATCTTTCGATAAATGACTGACGATGCAGATTTTCCGGCAGTAGGCTCCCATTTTTTCTGCGGTTGACCAGTTGCCATCCAAGGCTATAGAACCCAGTATGTCCTGCTATTTACCCATAGCTGGGGAGGAGATAAGGATTCATACCTTTTCCAAGGGTATTAGTACGTAAATGAATGTAATGGTTTCAACGGCGAAGTCAGTCAGTCAGTTATGTGCCATGCGTAATACACGTTTAGGCGATCATGTATCTTTCGATACATGACTGACGATGCAGATTTTTTCCTACACTAGGTTGCAATTACTTTCGGCGGTAGACCAGTTGTCATCCAAGGCTATAGAATGTCCTGCTATTTACCTATAGCTGGGGCGACAAGAAAAGGATTCATACCTTTTCCAAAGATGTTAGCACGTAAGTAAATGTAATGGATTCGACGGGAAAGTCAGTCAGTTATGTGCCATGTGTGATACACGCTTAGTCGATCATGTATCTTTCCATACATGACTGACGATGCAGATTTTTTCCCGCAGTAGGTTGCCATTTCTTTCGTCGGTAGACCAGTTGCCATCCAAGGCTATAGAATCCGGTACGTCCTGCTATTTTACCCATAGCTGGAGGAAGAAGAAGAGAATTCGTACCTTTCCCAAGGGTATCAGTACGTAAGTGAATGTAATGGATTCGACTGGAATTTGAACTCGAATCTTCGATTCTGCAATTTTCGAAAGAGCAAAATAACTACCCAAAGAATAAAATTAATTCTTGAGAATCAAAAAAATGATCCGAACGGGCGATATATCTTATCAATTTCGTTTTGTTCTTGTCAGGCCAAGTATGCTTACGTAGTTTACGAAATCGCACAAAATCAGAAAACATTTTAATCATTTGAGTCTTCCCAGCACCAAAGACAAGGAGCTTAAAATGTCTTTTATTATTATTCCCTAATCTTTTGATTTGCTGTCTGATTCATCTCTATACTGTCTTTTATCAAAGACATGTGATAAAGGAAGGTTTCTTTTAGAATGTCATTGTGAATATTAGATTGAGAGAAAGCTTCTCTGAGCTTGTGAACTGTGCTTATGAGCCCGGTCATATGTGTCGGGGATACAGATTGGTTGCCTGGGATTTTCTTAAGGTGTCTATCAATGTTCGATTTAATCACACCTAAGTCTGTTATCTATTTACAATTCTGTCTGTCTCTTCTTTCCTTCCTTTCCTTCTTTCTTTCTTTCCCGTCCTCCCTTCCTTTCCTTCCTTCCTCCCTTCCTTCCTTCCTTCATTCCTTCCTTCCTTCTTTCCTTCCTTTCCTTCTTTCCTTCCTTTTCTTCCTTCCTTCTTTCCTTCCTTTCCTTCTTTCCTTCCTTTTCTTCCTTCCTTCTTTCCTTCCTTTCCTTCCTTCCTTCCTTTTCCTCCTTTCCTTCGTTTCCTTCCTTCTTTTCTTTTTTTCCTTCCTCCCTTTCCTTCCTTCCTTCATTTCCTCCCTTTCCTTCCTTCCTTCTTTCCCGTCCTTCCTTCCTTTCCTTCCTTCCTTCATTCCTTCCTTCCTCTTTTCCTTCCTTCCTTCCTTTCCTTCTTTCCTTCCTTTTCTTCCTTTTCTTCCTTCCTTCTTTCCTTCCTTTCCTTCCTTCCTTCCTTCCTTTTCTTCCTTTCCTTCGTTTCCTTCCTTCTTTTCTTTTTTTCCTTCCTCCCTTTCCTTCCTTCCTTCATTTCCTCACTTTCTTTCCTTCTTTCTTTCCTTCCTTCCTTCCTTCCTATCCTTCCTTCCTTCCTTCCTTTCCTTCCTCTTTTCCTTCCTTCCTTCCTTTCCTTCTTTCCTTCCTTTTCACCCTTCCTTCTTTCCTTCCTTTTCTTCCTTCCTTCTTTCCTTCCTTTCCTTCCTTCCTTCCTTCCTTCCTTCCTTTTCTTCCTTTCCTTCGTTTCCTTCCTTCTTTTCTTTTTTCCTTCCTCCCTTTCCTTCCTTTCTTCATTTCCTCACTTTCCTTCCTTCTTTCCTTCCTTCCTTCCTTCCTTCCTTCCTATCCTTCCTTCCTTCCTTTCCTTCCTTCCTTCCATTCTTTCCTTCCTTCCTTCCTTTCCTTCAGTCATTCATTCCTTCCTTCTTTCCTTCCTTTCCTTCTTTCCTTCCTTTCCTTCCTTCCTTCTTTCCTTCCTTTCCTTCCTTTCTTCCTCCCTTTTCTTCCTTTCCTTCCTTTCCTTCCTTCTTTTCTTTCTTTCCTTCCTCCCTTTCCTTCTTCCTTCATTTCCTCCCTTTCCTTCCTTCTTTCCTATCCTTCCTTCCTATCCTTCCTTCCTTAACACGTACTTTACGCACTGCCAATACCTAATTAATAAAAGACCATTCCGTTTCGATCATGAGGAAAAATGAAAAAGAGATATCAAAGACGCTGTTTGGTTTCAATGTAAGAAAGACATTTCTTACAGTTAGGTTCACCCTGTACAAGACCCGAGGGCCACTCATGGTAGAGGGTTATATTAAAAGGCTGTTTGTACGGATAGGAGGGGAAGATAACGGTTAGCCCTAGACATGAACAGATTGTAGCAATCGGGGAAACATCCTCTTGATTTCTTCGAAAGAAGCTGTTTCAGCGAGACTTACTTCTCACCAATGGGATGCGAAGGGAATGTGAGTGGTTTGCTACAATGTGATTGTCATGGCGGATCCTAACCGTGAAGGTTAGAACTGGTCGAAGATGGAGATGTAGTTCTTTCGATCAATGACCATGGAAATAGCAATAGAGCAGTGAGAGGCTTGTCACGACCCGCCTGTTGAAATAGAAGTTGGAGGGTGGAAATTAATTTGTCACCCACAAGGGCTCGGAGAAGCTGTTGAAACTGAAAAGTGAGGAGTGGACAGCACCCGCCTAAATATCAAAACAATACTCCATTGTCAGCCTGATCTAGCTCTTGTAAAGATAGAGGATAGCCCGAGGAGTCAGGTACTTACTGGAGCGGTACAGAAAGCCAACCATTTTCCCTACATCTTTAACGATGTTTTATATATATATATATATATATATATATATATATATATATATGTATATATATATATATAAACTCGTTGCCAGTATCGCTTGGTGATTTTCTAAGCCTAGCTTAGGTGTGGCACAAGGCCGTAAATATGGAGCACCCAGTGAGTATCGAACTCACTAGTCAGTCGTAATTGTTCTAGTGAGGTAAGCTTGTTCCCCATTACACCACGTCGCGGTGCACTTGCCAGACTCTCATAAGTAATCTACTATTCCGGTTTGAAGAAATTTAGAAAAGACATACTGAAGACTTTGTTTCCATCAGAAAACTAAATAAATTTATTGATTAATTTCTTTTCTACGGCTTATCACCCTTTGCAGTTTTTTTTTTCTTTTTTGGTGGGCGGAGATAATAATGGTTTAATCTTACTAATTAACCCATAGCTGGGGGGAGAAGAGATGGGTTCATACGATTCCCAACGGTATTTGCACGTAAGTGATTATAACAAAGCTAACGGGAATTGGAACTCGACTTTTCGATTATTAATTCTATGTGTGTTTTTCATTCAAGTCGTACGACCTCAAACAATATTTCACAGAATATTTGCAGTGAAAAGCAACGCGGACTTCTGAAGCGACGGAATACTAGGCTTTATTCCGATTTTCTCAATGTGGTACCCCAATGTCCCAATGATAACTGGCAAAATAGTGGCCTGAACGTCGCACGTTCAGGCAACTTAAATCAGGCAGTCGGTGTCTTTTTAAACTTGACAATTTCTCTGATTCTAATTGTTTGGTCAACAGGAAGAAAAACGTCAAAGAGGTGGGACGTTTTTTTTTTCCTTTTTTTTTTTTTTTTTTTTTTTTTGACGCTGATGTCTGGTTTGGTAGTTTTAAGAATGCCGTCTATTTAGATATTAAAATTTCACAAGAATTTACTTTTTTTTGTTTTCCTCTACCTTCTCTGGCTTGTGGCGGTAACATTTATAAATAAAGTTTATATTCCTAAATAGTATTATATTATAATTATTATACTAACTCTGCTTAAGAAGTCAAATTCGCGTGAAGCTTGATTAACCAATGAAAACCAAGCAACAGAAAAATAAAAATACTGGAATTTCTTAATTTTCTTTTTTTTTTTTTCGCCATATCTCATTTTCTGCTGAACATTTCCTATTTTTTCTTTATCCAATCATTCTGTTGGTTTCCGATTAGTATTTGATCTGTATTTGATCCTAATTCATTCCCAAATAGGATATTCATACTTCATAAATAATAATAATAATAATAATAATAATAATAATAATAATAATGACGACGACATTCAGTGGCCACTGGGATGATGCCAGGCACAACAATGTGACATTAATGGAGTTTGCAGAACAACTCTAATTTCAACAAACATCTTAAGGTACACATACTGAAAAAAAATGTCCAGAATTTCCCGACCTTTCGACACTTAAATCGCATGTGTATAGTTACGTATGCAAATGAGTAACTTCCCGGTCCAGAGGAATGAACAGAATGACAGGAGAGTTCCATAAGATTTATACTAAACTGTTTGATTAACTCCCCTTTACTAAATAACGAACTAATAAAAATGTTCAAGAAGATCACCATCATATTAAGCACTTTTTTTGTGCACCTCGAGGCGGTGAAATGGTTAGCAAGCTTGTCTTACTAGACCAATTACGAGTAGTAAGTTCGATCCTCAGTGGGTGCTCCATACTTTCGACCTTGTGCCACATCTAAGCTACGCTTGGAAAATCTCTATTAAAGCATGTTTCAATAAATGTAAACAAATCCTCGAAGGAGCAAAGTCGCTGTTTGCCACGAGAATGGGGCACCACGTAGCCTCTGATAACTTTGGCTCTCGCGTTTACTGGTGGCTCTGTAATAGGGCATTAAATAAGTGTAAGTTCTATATTCCTCCCCTCTTCAATTAATATGAGGTGTTATGATCCCATGCTGATGAAGCCGAATGTTTTGCCCTTAAATTCTCTTCAAACTCTACTCTTGAATCATCCGGAATATCCATCCGTAATTTCCCTCCTAGAACTAAGTCTCTGAATTCACTGTACTTAAATTCATAAAGTCTAGGTACCACAGAGGAGAATTCATCCATCAATTTCCATGAAAGTATTTATAGAAAAGACACAGGGAAGCAATTTTACAGTGGTGGGAAAATGGCTGAAACCACGAAGACCAGTAATATTGCTGATTCATCTTTGAATTTTATCAAAAATCTCTAAATATAAAGCAGTAACACTGGACCGTATGTGGCAGTAATATTCGAAGTATGGACGAACGGTAGACTTATAGATATGTATGATAGATTCAGGAGCAAAAAACTGTCTAGCATGACACAGTGGACCATACTTTCTTAGCAGTAAAGAAAAAAGAAACAAAAGGCCAATATAATTATATGTTGTAAATGTCGGTACAAACGAGCCAGAAGTTGACTGAGGCTAAGGCATTTCTTAATAAGTTGTTTTATTAACAAATTGTCCAGAGATTTACATATTTTTCATTGGTTATTGCAACCAAACAGATTATTTCTTTACTTCGATTATCCATTAAGAAGCGGATTTTCATTAAGCTAATGATATTAGGTTACAAGCAATTACGCCAATCAAATAAAACATGGCGCGTCTGAAACGGTTGCATACGTAACGTAAATTATGTTCATTCATTGGTCGCTTTGCTATAGCAACCTCTTTGCCATGACGATATAGAGATACTGCTAATGGGTTTGTTTAATTTCTTCTTAACAGACGCTACACTCTACTGTCGTCTGTATTGTAAATACTGTATCAAGCAAAATGGAAACTTGTAAGTGTCTGATGAACAAGTCTAATGTTTTTTTTCGTTTTGTTTTGTTTTTTTCATCGCGATATAGCCTTATTATTTTTGTTTGGTGGTTGGGTTCTACTAACATTTGTTATGTTTAGTTTGAATTTTTTTTTTTTTTGTTTTTGGGTTTTTTTTAAGCGTTTCACTCCAAGCAAGGCGGGAAGCCACTAGCACGCAAGGGGTTACAGAGAGTTGGAGCGAGAGCAAATAGGAGTGATAGAGGAAAGGATGAAGAGAAGGATAGGGGATAGATCAGGGCATCTGGAGACGTCGATTGACATTACATTTGAATAGTTGGAGATTATAGCCATCAGAGAAACAGGAAAAGGGGAGGGAGTTCCACAGGTGAGAGGTGCGAGACATGAAGCTATTGGAGTAGAAGAGACGGCTACATTTAACAGTTTAGACAGTGAAAGGGTGTGAGCGAGATGCCAGCCTAGTAGAACGCTTAAATTCATGAAATCTGGGAACCAGCGAAAGCAGCTCCTTGGAGCTGTTACCATGAAAGTATTTGTAAAAAAGACAGAGGGAGGCGACGGCACGTCTGTGAGAGAGCGACTGCAGACGAGATGCCAGATCAGGGCCAATTACGTTGCATATCCATTCTGGATCTTGTCAAGAACCTTGAGACAAACATAAGAGACACCAGACCATATATGGCAGCAATATTTCATGCAAGTGTGAATGGTTGATTTGTAGATACTTTAGTTTTGTTTTTTACGTTCATCCAATTCCCCGCTCATTTAATGAGTATGTATTCTTATTTATTTAAAAAAAAGAAAGAAAAGAAAAGAAACATTTGAGCTATTTGTACATACTGAAATTTTGTGTCATGGTTTTTTTTTTTAAGTTCCCTGTGAATTTGTGGTATATGTAGTATTGAATGGTAAGGGATAAGCTTTTGCAGTGAATGAGCAAGTTGTAATGACTGAATGGGTCGTGAATTAGATTAGCTAAGTGTAGGACAGAAAGTGTCGACCAACCTTTCTCCATTTTCCATTTGGTCTTGTACCACAACTGTTTTAATTAAAACAATAATTTAATATATTTTCTGTTTATACGTTATTTTTATAGATATAATTTATTTAAGTGAATGCACTGTTTTTAATTAAACAATAAATATGTATTCTGTTAAACACTGATAATAGATAAGTTAGTTCTGTCTGTAAGGTATAGGATTAAAGGAGCCGAAGTAATTGGTAGAGTGAGAGAGAGAATAAAAAGGTGACGTTGGAATGAGGCCAAGAGAGTATGTATATGAATTAGGATATAGAATCCGGGCATAGTTTCAAGTGTCAAACCGTTTCATTAAAACGAGATTACATATTATTGACATGGAAAACACAATGACGCACGTAAAAAAATATACGAATCTTCTTCTTTCAACCCATTCTGATTCGGTTTATTTTGTTTTACAGCAAATCAAGCTCAATAGGTTATTTAATGACATTTTTTAGAGTAGGTTCGTATGAATAGAATATGTATTCTTTGTAAGAAATCAGTTTGTAGAGCAGGTTCCATTGACGCATTTTTGTAAAGAGGGGTTTTGTCGAGAGTCAAATATATTGCTGGTATTTTTACTATAAAAGTCGATTTTTATCCTTTCATAGTAAGGTTGAATTACTGCTTTTAAACTACAAATTTCCCATGATTTCTCTCGAAGGCTCATATCTGCTCGACGCGTATCTCAACATAAAGAAATGACGTCATATATTATGAAATGTACTAAGTTTCACAATTATTTTAATATATATTGTCGGACTTAGTCCATTTCATAATATATGACGTCATTTGTTTACGTTAAGATAAGCTTCGAGCAGATATGAGCGTTCGAGAGAAATCATGGGAAATTTGTAGTTTAAAAGCAGTAATCCGACCTTGCTAACCAGACACTGTAGGACAATACTTTCATAGTGTTTTTACCCTGTCAGACTGAATTACGATACTTTCATAATGTTTTTACACTGTCAGGCTCTATGACGATATTTTCATAGTGTTTTTACTCCAGTTTGGGGTTGGTGGTAATTATTTGCCCATAGCTGGGACCCTAACAGGTGCTACCACTCCGGGTCAGGATGGACCTGGCCAAACTATTCTGAAAAAATGGATAAGAATTTACATTAAAATTAATTTCAGAGAAGGCTATTTGAATCTTTTACTTTCAAGCCATTCTGAAAATAGTATAAGAATTTACTTTAAATTCAATGTAGAAAAAGTGAGGGGACGACAAAAACAAGAAAACTATAAAAGAAAGATGATCGCATAAAAATAAAGGCTTATATACACAACATTGTTCTTTCTTTCATCCCGCGAAACGTTAGCTTAGTGTAAAAAGGTATTAATGCTTTATTATTTAAGCACACACACACACACACACTTCTTTCTTTCGTTTTGGTCTGTTGAAGCCTTGCAAAGGCGAAACGCGTAATTTATCTGAATATATCTCTGAGATGGAGCATTATTATTACTTGTATTATTTATTCGAACTGTTATCCTCATCTTCATTGTCATATCCCAACGTTTCAGTCGTTGTACGCTCGGGCCTTCAGATAACTGCAATTTTTCTTTAATATCAGTCTATATCTCTGAGATGATGCATTATGATTACTTGAATTATTTACATTATTCGGACAGTTATCCCCATCTTCATTGACATATTCACAACGTTTAAGCCGTTGTACGCTCCGGCCTTCTTCGGGTGACTGGAATTTCGAAACGAACCCTTTAAATCATCCAAGGACACATGGCCCTGTGGATAAAGACGTTGGTTGGATCCAGTGACTAGACCCAAAGAGTTGTGAGTTCAATACCAGGCCACAGCAGTGGTGAACCAAAAATGGAGATTTGAGTTAAAGGGAAATAACTGAGTCATCCGGAAGAAGATTGCGAATTTTGAATCAGGAGCTCGGGCTTAAAATTGTTCAGGAACTCAGGGCTCAAATGGTTAAAGCAAGAAACGCGGTCACTTTCCTTTCGTACAAATAGTTACTTTAATTTACCAAAATATCTTCTTTTTAGACATCCGGAAGAGGCATGGCACGTGGAACTACAACAATCTACATCGGTGGACGAAATAAAGGGTTCGGTTCGAAATTCCAAACCACCTGAAGAAGGCCGGAGCGTTCAACGGCCGAAACGTTATATGACAATGAAGATGAGGATAACAATCCGAATAATGTAAATGATACAAGTACGCGTGATTTAGTTTAAATGAAAAAGAGAGAGTATGTAGAAATATGCTAATTTAAAGACAATATTAGGAGACAATATTTTTTAAACTTGAAGCAATAATTTCACGATCTTTTTGTAGCCGAAAGAAGTGTTGTCAGTAGCGTTGTTTTATGCCTTAACATATTACTGTGTAAATAAAATATTTTTATCTGTATTAACCTTAAAACTATTGCAGCAGAAGCAGGTCGATAGCGACATTATGCGTAACCATGTCAGCGCTTTAAGTGCCAGGAGAGAATATAATGTTAAGAGTAGGTATTAACTGAAGATTAATCTTGTCGATGGGATGTTTACCAGTTCATGTATGCCAACATTAGACTGTCGGCGACTGACGAATTAAATAGAAAGAGAGAGGTGTAAGTTATGTCGGAGAGAGGAGATTAAACGAAGAAGGTGAAGTTGAACGATAAACTTGATTTGGGGCTAAGATTGATTGATTATTAGGAACTATCAACCTTTTGGGGTTATTTAAAGCCAAACTATATTTTGAGATTGTAAGAAAATTTTGGGGATAATAATGACTTAATCATACAAATCCTAATAATTAACCCATATCTCGAAAAGAAGAGGCGGATTAATACTTTTCTTAAGGATATTTGCTGGTTCTAATGTACTAGTTGTCTGCCTTCATCCATTCTCCAGCTTGGAGTTGTCAGAGGCTATTTGAGACGCATGCTACAGAAGCATTTCATAAACTGCGAGAGCTTGTCCAACTATCACCTCCGGCTATGACAACTTTTAAAACATAGTCTGTTGACGAATACTCGTTGCCGCGTCGGCTTTACCTTAAATAAAGGTAGGGCCTAGTTTACTCAAAAGTCAGTCCTTTGTTGCTGAGACTGGAGTAACCTCTCCAGATCACAGGTGTGGGTGTTTATATATGGAGACCGTGCGCTGTCCAAACTCTACGCCCACACCACGTCTTTCTCGGCCGAAACGACAATATCCAAAAAACTATACAGGCATCTCGACTGTAACAGAATGTTGTCGGTATTAAGATACAACCGCCTTCGGGGGTCTACTTGCAGCGCAGGTTTAACATCAGGGTTTTCCTTTCTCCTTGATGGACTGCCTTTCTGGGCTGTCGATCTTCATCTACCCAAAGCCGCTGGTTAGAGTTGTCAGAGGCTATTTGAGACGCATGACACGGAAGCATTTCATAAACTGCGAGAGCTTGTTCCCCTATCACCTCCGGCTATGATAACTTTTGAAACATTGACGAATGCTTCCAGTCAAGTCATACCAATTTCAGTTGTAAAAAGCAATGATAAGCTCGCGGAATGTCGAAAAGAAGTCATCATCAATATATACCATTGCCTGATTTGTTAAGATTTTTGATGAATACTAGGCGTCCGTTTATCTCGCGAGATAAAAGTAGCGCCTAGTTTGCTCAAAAGTCAGTCCTTTGTTGCTGAGACTGGAGTAACCTCTCCAGATCACAGGTGTGGGTGATTATATATGGAGACCGTGCGCTGTCCAAACTTTATGCCAACACCACGTCTCTCTCGGCTTACCGACAAGATCCAAAAAACTATACAGGCATTATATTTGGGACCGTCTCGACTGTAGCAGAATTTTGTCAGTATTGAAACCAACCTCCTTCAGGGGTCTACTCGCAGCGGAGATTTAACATCAGGTTTTTTTCTTCCCCTTGATGGACTGTCTTTCTGGGCTGTCAGTTTTCATCTACCCAAAGCTGCTGGTTATGATGCATCAGTTGTCTGCCTTCGTCCATTCTCCAGCTTGGAGTTGTCAGTCTATTTGAGACGCATGGCACGGAAGAGAGCTTGTCCCCACTATCACCCTCGTCTATGGCAACTTTTGAAACATAATCTGTTGATGAATGCTCGTTGCCGCGTCGGCTTTACCTTATATCTAAGAATTTAATTTCTTCTTTGCTGGTCGCATTTTTTATGATGATGGGGTTGATTCACCTCCAACGAACAAGTTCAGGAATAGAAGCTTCTGCTTTCATCAAAACCTAATCCCGTTATCCATTCCATACCACCGTCTGTCATTGCACGAGTTGCCTGAAGGAAAAGAAAATCAGTGTAGAAGAAAGTGTCGATGGCGTGAATTTGTTTAATATAGACCTCGAATTGTCAGGAAAGAACCCAAAACATTTAATTTCATCACCTTCCTCTACGGCAGGTGTAGAATGAGACATACAGAATCCAGTTTTGAGATTGCAACGGAATGCCGCTGACTCTGTTATAATTTCGAATGACGCCTTCTATAGCATGTCCGTCATGCGTAGCCCTCTTCATCCGCTGGCTCAACCGTTGAGATCATGACGAATAATAGGATAAAAATTAATGAAAAATATGAATGACAACACAATAGAACAAGAGACGGTAAATTTCCTCGGTAAATATGTTTACTTTTCATATATTTAAGAAAGATACCTTTTTAATGTAATTGTTCTGTGCAGTACTACCAATGTTCTTTGGGCAACATCCTTTCATTGTAGTTGATAATATTAGTTGCTGGATGGATATGTAAAGAAATAGAAGAAACATTAGACTACTTAATTAGTGTTTAGTTGAGGAAATGCTACTTTTTTTCCTTTACGGATATCAACGCAAGGATTGTGCGTCTAGTGAATTTTCTGTCACATGCTACACTTCATTAATTACTAGTGTCTCATCTGCAGAGTGGTCCGAAAGTATTGTCACCCCTACATAATATAATTTTCTATTCCAACGCCCTGTGGGGTATTATCAAGAACAGAGTTTCACATGAACGATACCAGAATACCTAATAGTTGAAGGACGCTGTTCGGAGAGAGCCTTTGCACAAATCAACAAAGCACAGCTTCGTAAAATATCATACAGCACATGGCGTGGCATCATTTTATGCCACGAAAATGGCGATGTCCATACAGAGTTTATACAGAGCGTTAATGAAAGTGAATAAGCTGAATCCTGTACACGTGTTTTGTACAACTGTATTAGTTGTTCTCCTATTGTTCTCCCTACTTTTTGTAGGTGGTGACAAGGGGGCTCGTAATTGATAATCGGAGAGCAGAGTTCCAATTTCAGTCGGGTTCATTATATTCACTTACGCGCAAATACGATTGGGAAAGGTATCAATCCACTTCTCCTCCCTCCCAGATATGGGTTAATTAGTTAAACTTGTAGCATTAAATCATTATTATCTAGAAAATGTTACAATATATTGTAAAAATATTATAATATATATATATATATATATATATATATATATATATATATATATATATATTAAAGACATTTTTATGTTTAACGTTCTTTTTATAGATACAAGTATTTAAGTAAATGCTCTGTTTATAATAAACAGTATTAAATAACATTAACCGGCCTGAATGTCCGAGAAATTTTCATAGAAAATATTCGTCCTTTGACAGGATTCGAACGAAAATTTCTCGGACATTCAGGCCGGTAAATGTTATTTAATACTGTTTATTATAATAGCATTTACTTAAATACTTGTATCTATAAAAAGAACGTTAAACATAAAAATGTCTTTAATAAATAAATTGTCGGACTTTGTCCATTTCTTAATATATATATATATATATATATATATATATATTAATAAAAAGTAAGAACAGTAAGATATATAACCCGGTGTTCTTATAGATATTTTTATTTTTACAAAATAGAGCTCAATGTAAATTTACAGAGCATTAATATTATAAGTTAATAGACTTAAAATATGGTTTTTCGCTACACAGTTCCAACCATGTTTCAAAAACGGAAGCTAAACGCCCCGAATTGAATTTTGTACTTAAATTAAAGACATTAGTTCCATTTCATCCTCAAGCGAATTTTGGAGTAACTTTAAAAATTACTGGGTTTTAAATACACAGCTAAAACAAAATTCATGTTTCTAAGGTTACAGATAAATCTATAGCCGTTAACAAAAAAAAAAAAATCCAGACGAAACGCTTTTAACGGATGTTAGATTTCATTGAAAAATACATCCCTACCCACTACCAAAACGTAACAATAACTGATACATTAAAATATAGACATATTGAACACCCAGACACCCCTAGTCTAGCAAAATAGATTTATCTGTAACCTTGGAAACATGAATTTTGTTTTATTTGTGTATTTAAAACCCAGTAATTTTTAAAGTTACTCCAAAATTCGCTTGAGGATGAAATGGAACTAATGTCTTTAATTTAAGTACAAAATTCAATTCGGGACTTTTAGCTTCCATTTTTGAAACATGGTTGGAACTGTGTAGCAAAAAACCATATTTTAAGTCTATTAACTTATAATATTATATTATATATATATATATATATATATATATATATATATATGACGCCAATTCAGTCGGGTTTAGATCCTAGCTAAAGGCAACCTGACGTCTAGCGGCTGTGATACAGCGAAAGAGTCTGTTTGTGGCTGACAATATATATATATATATATAGTACAAGTGTTCGGTGCTTTAAAATTAAAACACCAAACAGCCCTTTCGAAAAAAAACTTTTGGGAATTGAAGGAAAATGGTAAGAATCCTGAAATAAACTGAAAAATACTAGGTTTCGCGAACTCCCCCAATAGTTTTAGGGACAGGTGCAAATTAAAAGTAATAATTCGTACCAAATGATTTGGTAGAACAAGGAAACTTAAGCTGCACTTCGAACATAGGTGTATGTATATTTATTAATTAAGAAGAGATTGTCGAGAGCCATGATCCCTCACGTCTACAAGAGGAAGAGGAAGAATGAGATTGTGTAAATAGAGGCTGTTGTGGCACGTGATGTGGCCAAACCACGGGCTCTTCCGGCGCTTAATAGTAATGAGGAGTGATTCATATCGGCACCCCGAGACTTTTCACCTTGCTCCCCTTCATTATTTTTTATTTTTTTTTGCTTCCAGTAGGAGATGCATAGGAGCTTTTTTTAAGAACGCCTGGATCATGTTTTTTTCTGCCTCGGCCAGGAGTGTCCACGTCTCACACTCGTAGAGGAGGATGGATACGACCAGCGATCTGTAGAGCTCGAATTTCGTATGGAAGTTGATATGGAAGAAAATGTCCCTCTTCCATATCCTTTCCAGTCTGGCCCTCGATTCTGTGGCTTTAGCAATCTGTGTGTCATTCTCTGCATTGAAGGTGCCATCTTTTGATACGGTTGCTCCCAAGTATTTGAAGATTCACTGTCCACGGTGTTTCTTTGCTATTCACGATTGGATTACTCTGTGTTGTCTCTCATTCCATATGCGCCGGCCCTTTCAACGAATTTGTTGGTCATAATGTTGTCGTTCACTGTTACTGCCCGCTATAAGGTCAATATCGTCTGCGAAACGCCGATAGAGATAGAAGTATTCATACTATTTACATTGTTCGGACTGTTGTGCTCATCTTCGTGGATAAATTTACGACGTTTCGGCCGTTCACCGGCCTTATTCAGGGGATTGAAATTTCTAACTAAACATTTTATTTATTCCACCGGGGTAGATTGTTCTAGTTCCACGTGCCAGTGGATAAAAGTGTCGGTCGAATCCAGTGACATAATACCTGCCTACCGCAGAGGTGAACAAAAAATTTGGAGAGTTGAGTTCAAGGGAGATAACCGATACTGAAACATCCGGAAGAGGCACGGTACGTGGACGAAATAAAGAGTTCAGTTCGAAATTCCAATCAGCTGAAGAAGGCGGGAGCGTATAACGACCGAAACCTTGTGAGTGTGGCAACAGAGATGAGGACAACAGTACGAACAATGCAGATACTGTAAATAATTACAATCTCTCGTCTCAGAAATATAGACAGATCCTGAAGAAGGCCGCTTCGTACAACGGCCGAAACGTCGTGAATATGGTAACAAAGATGAGGACAAAAATAATTACAATATCTCATCTCAGAAATATAGAAAGACAGAAGTGTTGTGGTCGTGTAGCGTTTTCTGTATAATTCTTTCCCGAAACAGAACATGAGGCCGGCCTGACGATTGCGTCCAGCATGAAACAGCCTGTCGCCTCTGAGTGTTGACTTCAATGTTCACTTTTATATTTATATTTACATACGCTTTATTTCTGGTAATGAGTACTTGATCCCATAAATATAGAACACCTTAAAACTTTATTTCTTCATATATATATATATATATATATATATATATATATATATATATATATAGGTTGTTGCAAAAATAATATCGTTTTTTTTACGTATTTTTTAACGTCAACAAAACGATATTATTTTTGCACTAACCTAATATATACGTATCTATCTATCTATCTATCTATCTATATATATATATATATATATATATATATATATATATATATATCCCATAAATATAGCACACCTTAAAACTATATTTCTTGTAGAAATATAGTTTTAAGGTGTGCTATATTTATGGGATATATATATATATATATATATATATATATATATATATCGTTTTCACATATATACATAGAGAGACAAACAGACAGACAGAAAAAGAATGTGCGCGCTTTCATGTTTCAAGCAGTCTATGGGGAAATTCACGTTGCATCGTGGTATTGAGTTGAATTATAAATAGATTGGAACGCATATCGAATTTTAGTCGCTAAATTGTTAGATAAGCGAGTAGAACAAAGAAAAAAATTAGCTCGGCTTCAGTAAACGTGACAGTTATCTAAATGTCAACTTTTATCATTGCTAAAGTCAGTTAAAATATTTCTCTTTCGATTCCTTGCAAATTTTATATACGCTTAACTTTTGTATTTTATTTTTTTTCATTTGCTCTTTGTAACACTTTTTGTCTGTTTGGAAAGCTTTTTTCTGGTTTCGTTTTTCTCTGCCTTTTGTAAATTTTAACATCTTGTTGAGAAATGTCTAGTAATTTTGTACTAATGGAGGTGTTCCCCCGAAGACTCTATTCCTAGACTTGTTTTTAAATTTCATTAGCGCCCTTTCTGGTGGCACCAGCCCTCAAATTGATATCTATGCTGATGACATAACCATTTACTCCTATCTCCTGATTCTCCAGCCAGAACTTGGGCTCTACTGAGTGAGATGCACATAACCCCAACGATGGTATTGACCATCATCTCTAAATTAGACTCCCATAATGCTAGTGGTGGGGACAGGATACCAGACATTGTACCGAAGAAATGTGCTCCTGAATTGGCTCCTGTCCTTGCTAAACTTTACAACTACAGCCTCACCAACTCCTGCTTTCCAGCCTGTTGGATGTCCTCATCTGTTGTGCTTGCCTTTAAGAACTCTTCAGTAAAGTCTCCGGGGCTTTAATCAACGCCGATGTGGTTAAGCACCTTACTTCACATAATCTGCTCTCCGACAAGCAATATAGTTTCCGCTTTGCCCGATTCACTGCTGAACTTGTATACCATGTACTGAACAATAATGGAGAACTCGAGCCGTGGCTCTAGACATCTCTAAAGCGTTTGATAGGGTTTGGCATGCTAGCCTTCTGCGTAAGCTTCAGGGATACATTATTACAGGACGATTATTTGACTTAATACAATCATTCCTGTCAAACCGTGAAATAAAGGTCGTCGTAAACGGGTTCTCTCCCGGCTCCTTTATCACGAATGCTGGTATTCCCCAAGGCTCTATATTGGGCCCTACAATGTTTCTGATCTTCACCAGTGAGCTTCCCGATGTCATCAGTTCCCAAGTTGGCATCTATTTACTCCTGCCTCAATAGTAAATCTGGTATCGTTGACAAAACTAACCTGGCTGCTGATCTAGAAAAGAACCTCCAATCTGTGGTTGGGTGGGGCAGGAAATGGCTTGTAAACTTTAATGCCTCCAAAACGAAACTGCTCTCCTTTATCCACCTCAGAGAACCCTTTCTTGCTTTTATCAGAATGGTTGATTCGCAACTCCTTGACAGCGCCTCGTTATGTCTGTTTGGTCTCACGCTGTCCATTGACATGAGGTGGAATAAATACATTCAATCAATAGCTTCATCTACCACAAGGAAATTTGTTTCTCTGTGACGTGCCAGAAAGTTTTTCTCGTCTGAGTCCATCCTTCAAATCTATAAATCAACCATCTGTCCTTGCATGGAATATTGCTGTCATATATGGTGCTCCTGCTGTAAGTATCGAGGTTCTTGACAAAATCTATAGACGAATATGCAAAATGATAGGTCCTGATGTGGCATCTAGTCAACAACCGCTATCCCACAGACGTCCTGTGGCCTCCCTTTGTCTCTTCTACAAATATTTTCACAACTGTTCAGGCGAGCTACTTTTGCTGGTTCCCGGACTGCTTGAATTTAAGCGAACTACCAAGCTGGCATCTCGGTCCCTTACTTTCACTGCCAAAATGATTAAATGTAACCGTCTCTTCTACTCAAGCAGCTTCTTCTCCCGCACATCCCGTCTGTGGAACTCCCTTCTCCTTACTTGCTTCCCTGATGACTGTAATCTTCAAATATTCAAGTGTAATATCAATCGACATCTGACACCCGTCCTTCTCTGTATCCTTTCCCCAAGTATGCCTCTTTGCTCTTGTTCTCAATCCTCTGTAACCCCTTGAGTGCTAGTGGCACCCCCGCCTTGCTTGGAATGAATTGCTTTAAAAAAAAATACGCCAGATCTGTTCGATAAGGTCAATTTGGGGGCTAATGTCAATAAGAACCTTCAAGTTTCTTCAATATGAGGATGGAATCATTGCAGCAATCTCTCTGAAAGTGAGAACATTATTATCCCCTTGTTTTTATATTCTAACATACTATCATTTACACACACACACACACACACATATATATATATATATATATATATATATATATATATATATATATATATATATGTGTGTGTGTGTGTGTGTGTGTATATAAATATAAATAAATATATATATATGTATAATTATTTATATATTATATGCGCGGTACTTATTAGAAAGCGCTCAATATCAGAGATAGAGCTAACATATATATATATATATATATATATATATATATATATATATATATATATATATATATCCGAATACAAGGTTGGTATAGATGGAATAAACTTCCAGCAAACAAAATCACTAGTTTTTAAAAAAGTGCTCAATACAGAGTAGAGTGAATAATATTTATTTAAAAATTATAACATAAACATGTCATAACATTTCTACAAAAATAGCCATTTTCTTTCAACACTTCTTGTGTCTTGTCAAGTGATGTGTTGTAAGTAAAATAAAAAGTTTTAAAGAGTTCAAACCGAACCACTACTCCCATTCCCCCTTAGTGCGGTTAATGAGCTCAACTTCTGTCTTTTGTTTGTTCTCTCTCTGTTTTCTTTTTCTCATATTCTTTCATACTCAGTAACCTCCTTGAGTCTTAGTGACTTTATTGCCTTACTTGGGGTAAAATTTTCGCTCTCCGTTGCTACTTATTGTCGGTCATCAATAGAGTGTCATCGAGGTAGAGTTCTTAATATGATGTTCGCCATTATTAGATAAACTTCAGAGATATCTACCATTGATAATTGTCAAGACAGAAATATCTAACCACAGAAAATGTGCCGTCTTTATAAATACATTAAAACAATAACTTTTCATATTAAAATGCAACAGTATACTGTCATATGCCCTAGTCGACGAATGGGTTTATAAGGCGATCATACGCCGACCATAAGATATATACATTATCACATCTGTGGAGAGATACAGGCTATCTCTCTCAGATCATGACAATGGACAATTAGTAAGCAAAAATATTTTAAAGAACACTGTTCGATTAGGATAATCGAAGAGTAATCTTTTCCCAGGTTCGCTTCGGTTTCAACACGAATACTGATCCACAATTCAAGGATGAACGATAAGGCGTAGTGAATTTTGATATAAGAATTTTAATATGTACATATATACAAAATATTAAAAGAAAAGAAACTATAAGCGTGAGTAAAACATCCGACGACCAGATCTCAAGACTTACGTTGGGATATCAAAATATGCCCAAATCCAAGTGGATTCAACTGAACCCGAACGGATAAAAAAACAAGTATGAATAACTACGAATGCAGAAATCAACCCATAACCAAAAAAGATGGGATAGTATTTACATATTATTATTTTGACATGTGGAAAGGTGTTTGTAAGAACATAATTTTCATGGATACATGTGTATCTTTCTAACACGCGTCCAAAATATATAATTACTTATCTTTATATTCAGTTCCCTTTTTAATCATTGTCCTTTCTTTTCTCTTTCACGTTTCCTCTTTTCTTTCTTTCCTTTTCTTTATGCAAATACAATTTCACACACTGTCCGGCTGTAACAGAGATATACACTTTCTTCCCTTCTCTGGTTTTCTTTTTCTCTTTCTTTCTTCTTCTGTGTACAGTTCAGTTTTAAACACGATTCAACTGCAACAGGGATATACACTTTCTTCCTCTCTCTGGTTTTCTTTTTTTCTTTCTTTCTTCTTCTGTATACAGTTCAGTTTTAAACACGATTCAACTGCAACAGGGATATACACTTTCTTCCTCTCTCTGGTTTTCTTTTTTTCTTTCTTTCTTCTTCTCTACACAGTTCAGCTTGTAACACAGATATATACTTTCTTCCTCTATGGTTTTCTCCTTTCTTTCTTCTTCTTTGCACAATTCAGCTTGTAACAGAGATATATACTTTCTTCCTCTCTGGTTTTCTCTTTTCTTTACACACAGGCTGTATTCTCCGCGTACAAATTCCTTTGCGTCTTCTGTGATAAATAATGCGATTTATCGTCTTAAATTTGGGGTTATCGAACAGAAATACATGTTCTTATATTTCTTGTCCGGAGTTGCCTGGGATGAATCGGACAAGTTCCATCATTATCAAATGAGTCTCATCTTTCCGTTCATAAGTTATCAGCACTTCGATTCCAAGTCTTGCTCCTTCAAAGACAAGACAGCAACTGACTCCCAAGTAATTTTCTAACTCTCACGTGTCCTGCGTTTTGGCGCGAATTCCAGCTTACATCATTCCCCTGTCTAGCTTCTGTCTAGACATCTGTTGCTACGGGTAATTGGGTCAGTCAACCTCTTGACTTGCTTTCCCAAAATGTCTCGAGACTCTCACATGACCTCTTCTGTTGTCAGGCGGAGATTAACCTTAATATATGCGTGTATGCGTGTTTGGGCTATCTGCGTCCGTCACAATAGTTTGTTTTGTTTATTTCATCCATATTCATTCCTAAGCCAGATAATAAGGTGAACTTTGTATCTAATAATGAGCCTCGTCCTGGGTATGACGATAAACTACGTCCTGCAGCAAGGCCTCTGATCAGGAGGTTAAGGAGGAACGTGGAACCACCTCTTAATTGTTGGTGTTCCCAAATCCACCCTGACCCGGGTTTGTAGCACCTGTTCGGGTCCCAGCTATGGGTAAATAGTTAACCCTCAAACTGGAGTCAAAACACTATGAAAGTGCAAAAAATAAGTTTTAATACCAGAAATACTTTTAACAAAATTATTACCAGCAATACATTTTTGAAGAAAAATTATTACTAGCAATACATTATTAACAGCAATACATTAAAAATATATATTACCAGCAATATATATTTTTAAAAAGATTATTACCAGCAATAAAACTCTTGTCGGCATTAAATAACCGATTGAGGTTGATATGCCATAAAACAAAACAAAACAAAACTTATCCAATACAAGGCCCAAGAGCCACTAAAGGTAGAGTGATAATAGTTCACATCAAGTGGCATGCATGTAATTTGGTCATCTTCCTGGATTGTTCCTCTCTTTATTAAGAAGGCTTGAGATAAACACTTTCCTGGGTTGGTGTTATTCACCTGATAGGGATCTGAATCATAGAGTAACTCTTGAGGAGGTCATCCCATCAGCAGATATATAATATCAAGGGCTACTATATTTTTTTTAATGGGATCAAGGATCATGCAGTAGTTTTCAGTGGGGCCTTGCACTGCCCTGATAAAGTGTATAATTAAAGCTATGCTTTCTAATAATTAATCCAGATACTTTTTACATGCACTACTTGTGGGTGGTGATGCTGTCTCAATACTTCACATTCTTATATCAAACTATGCCCATAACTAAATCAAACTCATTCTGGGTATGATGATAAACTACATCTGACAGCAAGGCCTCTGATTGGGAGGTTTTGGGGAGCACGTGTTAGGGTCCCAGCTATGGGTAAATATAGTTAACCCTCAAACTGGTCAAAACACTATGAAAGTATAAAAATACCAGAAATACTTTTTAAAAAATTATTACCAGCAATACATTAAAAAAATATTAGGTTGGTGCAAAAATAATGTCGTTTTCTCACATAGTAACATATGTGAGAAAACGACATTATTTTTGCACCAACCTAATATATTACCAGCAATATATCTTTTAAAAAGATTATTACCAACAACAAAACTTTTGTCGCCATTAAATAACCGATTGAGGTTGATATCCCATAAAACAAAACAAACCAAACTTATCCAATATAAGGCTCAAGAACCACTAAAGGTAGAGGGATAATAGTTAAATAACCGAATGAGCCATTAAATAACTGATTTTTTTTTTTTTTGCATTTCAAACATTAATTAATAATTCGAATAGCTTACATACGAAAAGGGTTCATTCATCAAAATATATCTCACTAGCAGCATGGCCCGGCGTTGCCCGTGCTTGATTCAAAAATCGTACGACTCATACAGCAATCGCTATCACTTGACTTAAAATATTTTTGCCCTTCCTTGCCTTTAAACGAGTGCCCTTTGCCGTGCTGATGTTGCTACACTCCTTACTTCTTGCCTATCTTACACTGCGAATTTTTTCTAAGCTCTATACTAAACATTAAATCTGTTATGAAAAAAGAACTAAACAAAATGAACACAAAACGATCAGCTTTAAAAAAGGACTCGTAACTGGAAAAACCGAATGAAAAAAGAATGTTAACAACAAATACTTTTTCACACCCAACCCAGTTCTGCGGAATCAGAATCAACGTTGAGTTTAAGCAAGCGAATGAGACAATTGGAGTAAAGTGCCATGCAGATTTAAATTTTTCCCACTTGCGACGAATGCAGCTATCGATTTTTTTTTTTTTTTTGCATGTTAGCATGCTAGTTAACATTCGTGTCAGTCAGCTGTTGGCTCTCACGCTGGCCAATAGAATCTTCCTGCCTATCCGTGGCAGCCAGCTATAGGCTCTCACTCTGGCCAGTACAAAATGGCCGTAAACTACATGAAAACTGCCGTAAAAGCATGAAAAAATCGATTATTTCCACTATCGATGGGAGTTGGGAAATGCAAATTCGGTCTTGGTCTTCGCGCTAAATTTTGGTGCAAATCCGTCGAAAATTGCGGTCGTGCATTCGTTACACACACACACACACACACACACACACACACACACACACACACATCCTGCCTTTTATAGATAGAGATCATATTGTATGTTGCCATCTTTGTGCCAGAAGCTTAATTCCACGCCTATACCATTGATTGATTCGTTTTCTACAGTTTATCAACTAATTGCAGGTTATTTAAAGCCGGCAAATATTCTTAGAGTGTAAGATTCTTTTAGCTGATAATGGTTTAGTGATCCAAGTTTTACCAATTAGCCCATACTTGGGGCATGAAGAGGTGTATCGATACCTTTCCCGGGGTATTTGCGCGTGACTATAACGAACCCAACGGGAATTGGAACTCAACTCTCCGATTAACATTACACCACCCGCATATTCAAGTTTACAGCACCTGGTATTCCCAAGCGATCACTCATCTAGGTACTGACTAGGCTCGGCGTTGCTTAACTTCAATGATTTTTTTAAGAATCGGTGTTTCAACGTGATGTGACAATAAGCAGGCTAGCTTAGAGGGGAAATACTCCCTGCACCAGTTTTCAAACTCATTCACATTTCTGAGCCTCCATCCGTTCAGGAAGTGAACGTTGGCGAGGAAAACATGTCTGGTCTCAAGGCAGATTGAGCCAGCACTTCCAGGCTCTCAAGTTCCTCACGTTTGAGCTTAATTACATTGACAGTATGTGTTGTGGTATAGTCGTAGCTGTAAGAGTGCACGTCTTCAATTGACCAATGCCAGGTAGTGGGCTTTACTCGCTGCAGTTGTTGACCATGAAGTTCAGCGCTTACAACATGATCCACTGGGACATGCTAAAAGTGCAACACCCGCTCGAAATTCCCCCAAACGCGCAACATCACCTTCTGTTCAAGCTGCACTTGCAACAGACTCTGAAGACTGACCGGAACGAAGCTACTGATCTCTCTTATTAGATTTACGAAAATAGATCTATTCTTCGTCCACAATTACAATTCAACGCCCCAAAACGTGCATCTTGCCTATTTGCCAGCAGTTGTTTGCGAATGTTCACGCGTCGTTGGGCCGCCTGATCGTGAGGATCTATTCGGCAGTGTTTGTCTCACAACGCTGAGTTTATGGAGGGGTCATCTGAGGATCTACTGTGCAGCGTTTGTCTCACAACACTGAGCTTATGGAGGGGTCATCTGAGGATCTACTCGGCAGCGTTTTTCTCAGAACGCTGAGCTTATGGAGGGGTCATCTGAGGATCTACTCTGCAGCGTTTGTCTCACAACACTGAGCTTATGGAGGCGTCATCTGAGGATTTATTCGGCAGCGTTTTTCTCACAACACTGAGCTTATGGAGGGGGCAATTTTGGATCTACTCAGCAGCGTGTCGCCTTCCTCGAAAAGGTTGGGCCAGATTGGGGCCGTATGTTCGTTAACAGTTCCTAGACCTTCCACATCATTCATTATTTTTTTTTTTTTTTTGACGCTGCCCTTGCACTTGAAAATTTGATACTCACATGACATATTGAAGGTTAGATGTCACAAAGGAAAGCAGTTTATAACCGATCTAGCGATGCCAGAACAGCGATTAAGAGATATAGCAAAAAGAAATTTTTTATTAAGGACAGGTAGTTGTGGAGGGCCATGATCGCCTGCATCATGAAGTCACATGGTACATAAAAGGACGAGCTTATGTAAATAGATGCCACAACAGGGATTAGGAGATATAACAAAAAAGATAAAATTTACTAAGGACAGGAAGTTGTGGAGAGCCATGAGCACCTGCGTCATGAAGTGACATGGTACATAGAGAAAAAAGAATAAAAAGAAGAACGAGCTTATGCAAATGGATGCCAGAACAGGGGTTAGGAGATAGCAAAAGATTAACATTACTAAGGACCGGAAATTGTGGAGAGCCATGATCGCCTGCGTCATGAAGTTACATGGCATATAGAAGAAAAAGAAGGACGAGATTATGTAAATGGATGCCAGAAAAGGTATTAGGAAATATCGCAAAAAGTTAAACTTTACTAAGGGCTACAAAGGACAGGAAGTTGTGGAGATCCATGATCGCCTACGTCCTGAAGTAAGATGGTACACAGAAGAAAAAATGAAACAGAAAGGCGAGCTTATGTAAATGAATACCAGAACAGTGATTAGGGGATATAGCAAAAAGATAAACTTTACTAAGGGCTACAAAGAATAGGAAGTTGTGGAGAGCCATGATCGCCTGGATCTTGAAGGGGCATAGCACATAGAAGTAGAAAAAGATTTTTTTTTTTAATCTGGTAAAGTCTTTTCACATATAAGCGACAAAAATATCTTATATTTTATGTTGAAGAAATCTTTTTTCCCTTGATAGATTGCGAAATCATTTTCAGACAAAAACGATTATTTCCCAGTAGAATTTAAAAAGATATTATTCCAACATCTGATGCTTGGATTCTTCGCTGTAACTCTGCTGTTAATGTCCAAAATTCGCAGACATTCTGTAAGATTAGGAAGGCCAATATACGAAACAGTTTGATCTTTGAATTGTCAGACGTTCTTGTCTTTCTGGATGTTGTTAGTTTTGAAACATCTGCTGTTGTTTGTGCTATTCTTAAAATTATTTCTATTCTGGAACCCTATTTACTGATAATCGAGCCAATATATTCAAACTGGCTCACTAATTTAAGTGCCTGACCGTTTAGTTAAAAGTTCTTTTCCATTCTTCATCGTAAGTTTGGCATTAATGTCTAAGATACCCAGGCATACAGAAGAATTGAGGAAGCTCATGCACGCAACAGTCTATTTTTTGTATTTCAGGAAGATGATTTCCTCTTTCCCAATACTTCTTAGGCTTGCAACAGCTGCCATTGTTTGTGCTTGACTTGAAATTATTTTTTATGCTTCATCCATCGTTGCTGATAATGGTACCAAGATATTTCAATTGCTTCATTACTTTATTTTTCATATAAGTAAAAGAAAAAAAACTGTTTTTAAAAAAGTAGTTGGTCATAATCTACAGAAATTAGTGTAATCTGCAAATCTAATTACCCACATTCCCGTCGTATCATTCAGACATACCAGATGTCTACCCAGCAGCTTAATTCGGTCTTTTTCTGTCTTCCATGAGATATGGGAACAGGAGACTTGTGTGCCGCTATTAACATCACGACACCAGAAACAACGCTTCATCAACCTATCTTTTGGCATATTATGGTATTTTCTTATTTTATAGCTATCTAACTGCAAGTAAAAGTATTTTCACACAAAAAGATTTGCATTATATATATATATATATATATATATATATATATATATATATATAATAGAAATAATAATTCGTAAATACGCTTTTAAGTAGGCGCACAGGGTGGTCGTCAGTGATGTTTTGTTTTGACTTGGTTCATCAGGGAGTTTCGGGTCTTTCAACATCATACTCCCCATCACCAAATCGACCCAATCAGGGGAGATCAACCCCTGATTCCCCATTTTGATTAAACACTAACAGCTACTCTGGCCTTTTTTAAAGAATAAGAGGAAGAAAGACCACATATTCCGCACATCCGATTGGATGTTAGTAACAACCAATCTGCTGTGCGGACTAGGTTTTAAATGGCCCGCGGTTGGGACTGGTTTCTTTTCTTATTTCGGTGGATTGCAGTTTCGATGGATAACTGAGGAGGTAATCTTAATATTCCTAAATCTTACCCTATTTCCTTAAGTATTTTAAGGTTTAATTATTTGCCGTTTTTATTTTGTACATTTTTCCTTTTTTTTTTTTATTTTTGACGGGGATACTTGAACTCAACGCTATTATCACATTTTACCGTTAGCCTGTTTCTTAATACAAATAATATATACAAAAGAGGCAAATGTTCGTATAAATAAAAAGATAAAATAAATTAGACAAATGTCTTACGTTCGAATAAAAAATAAAAAATAAAAATATTTTTAAAAATTATATTTATATATATGTATCGCTAAAAACCGATGACAAACTAATAAAATAAAAATGATATATACAAACGATATATGGCAATGAACAAGAGGAAAAATACTAGAAATACACTATGTGCGCGTTATGATTCCGATTTAAAATATACAAAAATGTGAAATGTTCGTCTAAAATAAAAAAATTAAATAAATAATTTAGACAAAAGTTCCAACGTTCGAATAAGGCCTTACGTTCGAATAAGAATTAAATAAATAATAAATTGACAAAAAGTCTTACGTTCGAATAAAAAAAAAAAAATACATAAAAAATAGACGAAAGGCCTTACGTTCGAATAATATATATATATATATATATATATATATATATATATATATATATATATATATATATAGACAAAAGGTCTTACGTTCGAAAAAAAAGTATGAGAATAATGGACAAAAAGTCTTACGAGATGAGTCGCGCTGGAACCGCTAAAATAGTAACTTAAAAGGTACCGCATATAACACGGGTTTAACATAAAAACCATATATTTACAAATCATACTATTTACAAATTGACGAGATAAATTCTTTGGCTGTACTTGTACAATTCAATTCGTGTATTTACTCACATTCGCACACAAAAAAAAGTTATGTTTTTTAAATTAAAAATTTAAAATATACAAAAATGTGAAATGTTCGTCTAAAATAAAAAAATTAAATAAATAATTTAGACAAAAGGTCCAAAGTTCGAATAAGGCCTTACGTTAATAAAAATTAAATAAATAATAAATAGACAAAAAGTCTTACGTTCGAATAAAAAAAAAAAATAAATAAAAAATAGACGAAAGGCCTTACGTATATATATATATATATATATATATATATATATATATATATATATATAGACAAAAGATATTACGTTCGAAAAAAAAAAGTATGAGAATAATGGACAAAAAGTCTTACGAGATGAGTCGCGCCGGAACCGCTAAAATATATATATATATATATTATTATTATTATTACTTATTGCAAATTGTCATTAAACAAGATACCAATTACATCGCTGACTGAGTTGATATAATCCTGCCCCTAAGTAAGATTAAGATATTTCCAGTAAAGATCTATTTTAACGAAGGTCAGTTGACACCGGTCACTCAGATCTTCCCTTAACCGGCGAAGATTTGGCCCCAATGGACAACCCAGTTCCTATCGTTATCTCAAATACGTATATTACTTATTGCCATCATTGTTCTTGGGATCGATAGTGGAGAAAAAGATCCATCCTTAATGCTATGCACAGTATTATGAAGACCGGGAACATTCATTAGAAACGAACTCTCTAATGAAATCAAAACTATACTAACCCAAATCTATACTAGCCCAACGAGGGTCTGCGTAGTGTTAAAAAATTTAAAACAACCAACCTTATCGCTAGAAGCAACAAATCTCCAGCGAAATCAGAACTATGCACGACCAACATTACTTATGAATTCAAATGCCCCATAAGGTCGGCGTGGATTTGAACTGAGACAAGGCAAATGGCAATAATGATTGACACTTATCACACACTGCTAAAAATACGAGCTATGAACGGGAAACTTTGTTTTCGTAAACAACGAACTTAGAATTAATCGTTCCTGATCGGAGGGTGGCTGAGGTAGCGGGCACAGATGTGCCCCCATGGAAGGGGGAGGACCCACTGAGGAGGATTAGTGGGAGATGATAATAAGAGGAAGTGGAAGTTACGAGGTGGAGTAATGCCTGTAACCATCACCCGTGGAAGAAGGGAATTCCCCCAAATTATGAAGTAATTTAATTCTCAGGACCTAAAACAATGAAGATGGCAGGAGGAGGAGTTACCAAATTCTCCAACTGTTAGTGATAAAAGAAATTCACGAATGATTACGTACAATATACCACCACTGGTTTATCAAGACGGCGAAACTTACATCTCTCTCACCATATTTCGAAAAGGAGCAATTCAAATCAACATCTTACCAACTTCGATTAGCTTTGATTGTTCTCTTTGTATATAGATTAGCTCTGGCACAAGGCCGTAAATTTTGAGAACCTAGTGAGGACCGAAATCGCTATTCAGTAGTAATATTCACGGAAATAAACCTTGCTGACGATTCACCTCACGCCAAGGTGCACGGTTCAAGCTAGCGTGATGCTCGAATAAATAACACCGTTTCTGTAAAACAGATCTGAACTTCTGCACCTGACATCAAGGATGTTATATAAAGCCTGCGCGCTTCAATATATGAACATCAAACCACTAGGCATAGACATAGGTAACTATCTCACTAGACACGGTGCAGTTACAGTAGTAAGATAATTATTACGCTTTTTTTTGTGTTTTTTTTTAAGCATTACGCCCCGAGCAAGGCGTGAAGCCACTAGGATGCAGGGGGTTGCAGAAGATTTGAAACGAGAGCAGATAGGAGTGATAGAAGAAAGGACGAGGAGAAGGATAGTGGGTAGATCAAGGTAACTGGAGATGTCGATTGACATTACATTTGAATAGTTGGAGATTATAGCTCTCAGGGAGACAGTAATTGGGAAGGGTGTTCCACTGGCGAGAGATGCGAGGTATGAAGCTATTGGAGTAGAAGAGACGGCTACATTTAAAAGTTTCTACAGTGTAAGGGTGGGAGCGGGATGCCAGCTTCGTAGGGCGCTTGAATTCATGGAGTCTGGGAACCAGTGAAAGCAGCTCATCGGAGCAATTACCATGAAAGTATTTGTAGAAAAGACAGAGAGAGGCGACGGCGCATCTGTGAGATAGTGACTGGAGACGAGACGCCAGATCAGGGCCAATTACATTACATATCCGTCTCTGGATCTTGTCAAGAACTCCGAGGTAAACAGAAGGTGCCCCAGACCATATATGGCAACAATACTCCATGGAAGCGCGAATGGTTGTTTTGTATATTTGAAGTATCGATTCCGGGGAGAAAAATTTCCTGGCGCGGCACAGAGAGCCAACTTTCCTCGCGGTGGAAGAAGCAATTGACTCAATGTATTTGTTCCATCTCAGGTCAGCAGTCAACGTGAGACCGAGCAGACGCAGGGAGTTGCTCTCAAGAAGCTGACTATCAGACATTCTAATAGGGGGCAAGGAAAGATCTCTATGGTGATTAATGGAGAGTAGTTTAGTTTTTGAGGCGTTAAAGTTGACCATCCAATTCTTGTCAGAGTTAACAACCGATTGGAGGTCCATTTCAAGATGCACGGTCAGGTTAGTTTTGTAACCAACACTAGATTTGTTTTTGAGGCAGGAGTAAATTGTAGTGTCGTCCGCGTAGATGCCAACTTGGGAACCTATGGCGTCAGGAAGGTCGTTGATGAAAATAAGGAAAAGAGTGGGGCCAAGGATGGAGACTTGGGGAACACCTGCGTTCGTGAGATAGGAACTGGAGGAGAATCCGTTAAGAACGACCTTCAATTCTCGGTTTGACAGGAATGATTGTATTAGATCAAACAGTCGACCAGTAATACCATAACCCTGGAGCTTACGAAGAAGGTCGACATGCCAAACCCTATCAAATGCTTTGGAGGTGTCAAGGGCCACGGCACGAGCCTCGCCGTTATTTTGAAGGGCTTGGTAGACGGTTTCAGTGATGGCCGTAAGCACATCAGCTGTAGATCGGGCGTAGCGGAAACCATATTGCTTGTCTGAGAGCAGATCATGGGATGTAACGTGGTTAACTACTTCGGTATTGATTAGGGCTTCGAAGACTTTGCCGAAGATGGGTAGGAGACTAATAGGACGGTAATTAGAGGGGTCAGAGCGGTCTCCAGAGTTCTTAAAGACAGGAACAATGAATGAGGACTTCTAGCAGTCAATAGGGCCTCAGTTCTTAGAGGGAAGTCTGGTATGGGTACACTGGTGGAGTCGAGCGTTGAATTAAATGAGAATTTCCGAGCAAAGCATTCAGCCTTGTCGGTAGAGGAGGTAAAACCTCATAAAATTGTTACAGGTTTTATGCCTGTAACAGGGTTTGCGTGATGTTATTTTTAAAAAAAAAACAGCCAACCTTGTCGCTAGCAGCAACAAATCTCCAGCGAAATCCAAACTATAAAAGACCAACATTATTTATAAATTCAAATACCCAATAAAGAACTGCGTTCGTGACGATAGAAATTTATTAATGAATACATATAACATCCCACCACTCCTTTATCAAATCGACTAACCTTACATCTCTCGGGCATCTCTACAAGGACCAAGTGAAACCAACATGGAATCTTTGATACACAATATAAACATTGAAAACAGAAGTATATTGCAAGCCTCTAAGTTTTGAGAGGTTTTTAAATAATAGGATTACTCATCATTATCATCGTCATAAAAAAAGAAACGTTGAACAAAATTAACTACAAACATAATGTACTGACCGTCAAGGTGACATATATATATATATAGTAAATTGACAGCAAAATCAAAGTTAATGACTGTAGAACTACGATATAATATCAGATTATGAACATTATTAATTTTTTTCAGTTTGATTTTTCAACTGTTCATCTGAACACAAATCCCAATGCTGGATGTTCAAGCACCAGATCAAGGGCAGATTTTCAATCCTGGGATAATCCTGATTTCAAAAGGTATTAGGTTGGTGCAAAAATAATGACGTAATAATGTCGTTTTTTGACGTATTTTTTAACGTCGAAAAACGACATTATTACGTCATTATTTTTGCACCAACCTAATATAATAATATCTATGTAGAGTAAGTGTGGCTCGATTTAGAAGAGTTTCAAACACGCGTATGGACACAGAATTTGCCGTTTATTTATTTAGCTAGTCATACATAGTAAAATATATATTGGCAATTGAAAACTGAACGTGATAGATGTTTTTAAAATTATATTTTCTTAAGTTTAAATATCTGAGTTTAACTATGAAATAAGGAATAATTTTCAGCTAATATGTGAAATATTTTCATGTATAATTGATAAAAGCGATTTTAAAATATGAGAACTTATATTTCTGTCGAAAGCTTCTTCTCTTGGGAGATAATGAGAGTCTAACCTTCAGAAAATAGCAAAATTATTTCCATAGAGTTTTAAAAAAAAATAGGTATTTAAACCGTAGATCTTATTGGTTGATTTTGACGCTCCAAAATTCGTAAGTAACAAAACAAGAATTGTTTTACTGTTTCTATTAAATGATTAGCCTAACCTGACCAAGATGACGTAATTGGAACTTCCGGTCCTAGATATCTGTCGTTCCGGTGCTAAATCAAATAATGTGATAAGAGGAATTTTTAGCCAGAGGAATAGGATTGCTTTTCCTGCTGTTTCTCATGAAGCGGTTTAAACATAATAATTATCTTACTACTGTAACATCGGCATGAGGTGAATCGTCAGCAAGGTTTATTT
>OZ010587.1:23611590-23676590 GCA_963932145.1 Acanthosepion lycidas | reverse complement strand
CTCTTTCTTGCTTCCTTGTCATCTACCTTCTTCAAAAATTTAATTACAACATCAAGCGCTATCTTCTGTCTTCCAGAAACCTGTTTTTTTTATTGCACTTACTCCTCACTAAAGACTTATCATTCTCTTTTACACCCAGTAACCCCTTATATCTCAGAGGCATTATCGCCTTACTTGGAGTGTAATAATTGAATGAATAAGCAAAAATACGGATTTTAGTTCCAGTTCCGCTAAAAAAAAAAAAATAATTTCGAAGGAATTCTTTTTCTCCTGATTCCGAAAATTCAACTTATACGAAACAAATAATGAAAGATATTTAATTGAAAGACAGAAATAAGTTGTTTTGCTCTAACAATTTTCCCCTCCTATTATGGTTAAAATAAGAAAATCGAAAACTGTCGAAATTGAAAATTTGCTATCTTCAGACAGGAATGAAAATAACATTTCTGGATATTTTAAAATCAATTTATCAATCATTTCCACATAACTCAGCTCTTCATAAAAATGCAATCAACTCCCATAAAGGCGAATTAAATGATTCGTTTTTTGTTTGTTTTTTTTTTTATCAACCCTTTGAACGTTACTTTCAGGAAGAAAATATTTTTATCAACGTTACTTTTATCAACGTTACTTTAAGCTAGAAAATATTTTTAGATCGTATGAATATTTTTAAGATGTTTCGTGTTACATTTTTTCTAATTAACTAATAGCTGGCGGGGGGGGGGGCAAGAGATGGATTCATACCTTGCTCAAGGGTATTTACGCGTAAGTAAATTAACCCAACTGCAATTGGAACTCTGCTGTCCGGTTAACAATTCTGAGACCTTTTCTATTACACCACCCGCACACCCAAGCTACGGTACCTGGTCTTCCCAAGCCGTCGCCCATCGATGTTGCTTAACTTTAGAGATCGTAAGGGAAGCCGTGTCCCAGCGTGATGTGGCGGCAAGCGTATTTGCATGTAAATGGATATAATGAACTCAGTTTGAATTAGAACTCGGATCTCCGATTCCTCAAGTCGAGCCGCCGTTCTATTACTACATCTTGCCTCTTTAAACAAAAATGGTTAAATCTAATATAGAATTTATACTCCATTTTAAATTCATTAGAATGTTTATGAAAGTTTATTGTAGCAACTGGGACGCCGGCCTTCCTAGATTGGATGCAATCTGTTTTCAGTAGTAGACATTAACCGGTTTGATTTATTGATACATGACTCCTTAAAACCTGACCTTGTGCCAGGCTTAGCATCGTACAATGCTACCTAATTGTACGTGTGCTTATTACCAATTGTGATGGCTTCTCACTGTGACTATTAAAAACATACATAAATGCCATATAGGTTATATATTGATATACAATTTTTTTTTCGGAGTTGTATTTGTGATACTAACGTTTAACCTATTCATGAAAAGCATCCCTGTCAGTTGCAGCTGGTCATCATTGGATGCATTACTTATGAAAAAAGGGGATAAATCAATGGCGGCTGAGTGAGGCGGAAGCCACGCCCACCACATATATTTTACAAGGTTAAAAAAAAAATCTGTTTCGTGACATTCAAAATACTAAAACCTTTTCAAATTCAGTCTAAACACACGGAAACAGTTTTTCATGCAGCGAAAAATCAATTTCAAGTTTGGTTAAGGTTTGTAAAACCTTACAAGCAAAACAAGTCCTCAGGATAACGATAAACTACACCCGGCAGCAAGGCCTCTGATCGGGAGATATTTTCGTTTTTTTGCTAAACACAGGTGTATAATGTAAATGGAAGACACATATTTAGGTTGGATTTTGCGCAGATGATGCAAGTTTTAAGCAGTCTTGCAGTGCCGGCTTATTTCAACTTATTGCTAATGTAGTTTCATTAACTTCTATATATTGGTCCTCGGTATGATGACAAACTACATCCGGCAGCAAGACTTCTGAACAAGGAGATTGCAGGTTTTGAGAAGTGTGGAACCACCTGTTAACTGATGTTGTTTCATGGTCCACCTAGACCCGGTATGGTACTTCCTGTTAGAGTCCCACCTATGATAAGTCAGTCCCTCAAGTTTTGACTTGAACAACTGTTCGGTTGTACTCTCTTCCTACGGACGGGAGGAACCCGAAGGAGGCTACGCCGAAGGGCGGAGTCTCCTTCGGGGAGGTAGACCGGCCCTGAACCCGTTTATACGGGTTCAATGGGCATATTTTTGCCCGAGCCCACGGGCTCGGAATGCCCACGTTAAAAAGGCCTTGTGCCACATGACACCCTCGTGGGGGGGGTGACTGAATATCGTCCCACCTATGATAATGAACCCTTAGACAAAACAAAAAATCACTATTTACATTATTCGGACTATTATCCTCATCTTTGCCGCCATATTTATTACAACGTTTCGGCCGGTGTACGCTCGGGCCTCCTTCAGGCGGTTGAAATGTCGAACTGAACCCTTTAATTCGCTCACTAGGGTAGACTGTTCTATGCTATGTCTAATGAAGTTATCAGTTATTTCTTGTTAATTCCTCTCTGCAAGTTCTCCACTGCCTTTGGCACAGTGGATGAAGGCGTTGGTTAGATCCAGATAAATATGGCGGCAAAGATGAGGACAATAGTCCGAATAATGTAAATAGTGTACATAATACCTCATCTCAGAAATATAGACAGATAAAAAAAATAGTATGAAAGTATAAAAATTCATATTTATAGTAAAATTACAAGCAATACCTATTTAAAACAAAATGTCCAACAATACTTTATCTTTAGTTGAAGGCATGCAATTGCATTCAAATGTGTTTATTTTCATTATTTACATTGTTCGAATTGTTGTCCTCATCTTTATTGCCATGTTCACAACGTTTTGGCCGATGTATGCTCCGGCCTTCTTCAGGTGATTGGAATTTCGGACTGAACCCTTTATTTCGTCTAGCGGGGTAGATTGTTAATGGTATCTTAATAGTTGGGTGTGAAAAAGTATTTGTTGTTAACATTCTTTTTTCATTCGGTTTTTCCAGTTACGAGTCCTTTTTTAAAGCTGATCGTTTTGTGTTCATTTTGTTTAGTTCTTTTTTCGTAACAGATTTAATGTTTAGTATAGAGCTTAGAAAAAATTCGCAGTGTGAGATAGGCAAGAAGTAAGACATGTAGCAACATCAGCATGGCAAAGGGCACTCCTTTAAAGGCAAGGAAGGGCAAAAATATTTTAAGTCATGTGATAGCGATTACTGTATGAGTCGTGCGATTTTTGAATTAAGCGCGGGGGACGCTAGACCATGCTGCTAGTATATATATATATATATATATATATATATATATATATATATATGGTTGAATAATCTAGACATATGTATTTTTATTTTAATCCTCTCAAGTTCACGCATCAAGTACACTCCACCACGAAAATAAAAACTTTAAATTCTGCAGGCTCTTAATATATATATATATATATATATATATATATATATATATATATATATATATATATGTATGCATGTATGTATGTATATAAAAGTTACGGCCAACAATAAATAAAATTAATGACTTTAGTAACACCGTTCTAAAATTTTATAATAACAATGTTTTAAAATATATAAAACTGTAATTGTTAAAAAATTAAAATAGTAACAGATTATTTTAAAACAGACAATTACAATTTTTAATAAATATTTTCACAATATAAATTAAGTTACCTCCCTTGTGTAGCGGTAAAAAAAACAAAAAAAAAACAAACTTTTGAATTAACCGAATGTGTTTCTGCATACTGACAACATTCAAAACTGTCAATTACATTAATTCTTTGTTTTAGTAATTCATCCCTGAAGATGATCTTAGATAAGACTGAGTGTACTTGGGAAAATAAAAATTATAAGAATAATTACAACGTTTTTCTTACTTCTTGAATGAAAATATACTGCCTTAATATACATATTATCTGACAGTGATCTCATCTCACAATCCTCACTCTTGCTCCATAGGTGGCCTCCTTTGTAAATCACTTGCGGGTCTTAAGTGCCACTTAAGATTATCGCACAAAATTTCATGGCTGAATCAATTGGTTAATTTATTAGATCCTCATACGTCGATATATATATATATATATATATATATATATATATATATATATATATATATATATATATTGAACAATAAATATATCAAAAATTATAATCTTCAGACACACTGGGTTGTAGGTTAATATTCTTTCGTTTTTATTATTTCATTTAGATTCCTCGACTAGTTTCGGCCAACATGGCCATCATCAGGAGAAGAAATATTTCTGCTTCCTGGTAGCAGTAAACTACAGATATGAATGTCTTGATGGAGAAAATGAACTTTTGTCTGTAGTTTTCATTTGTTTTTTTATTTTTTTAAATATTTTTAACATGAATTTTTTAACATTTTGGTTGACATGTTGGTCAAACAGTCTCTTTTAAGTTGTTATTTGAGATAAGAGCTGGATGGATCCATGCTGCTCTGAATTCCCCTGGTCAGTTTGACAGCTTTATTGGTTCGTGGAGAGGGGATGTGTCTCTGTTAAGTGTGTGTGTGTGTGTGTGTGTGTGTGTGTGTGTGTTATTTGGTTCTTAGAGAGTGCGTGAGTATGATATGTGTAAGCGTGTATATTACTGTGGGTGGGTGTTATCATTTGGCTCATGAGGGTGTGAGTGAGTATGATATGTGTAAGTGTGTATATTCATGTGGGTGTGTGTATAAGTGTGAGACCTCAACACCTCCGTAAGCATATATATATATATATATATATATATATATATATATATATATATATATATATATATATTATGAAATGGACAAAGTCCGACAATTATTTTAAGACATTTTTATGTTTATACATTAATGATCTGCTTTATAATAAACAGTATTAATAACATTTATTGGCCTGAATGTCCAAGAAATTTTCATAGAAAATATTCGTCCTCCGACAGGAATCGAAATTGTATCCTATCCTTTCATGGTAATTTCTCTGAACTTTCCTCTATGATACTTAGACTTAATGAATTTAAGCGCAGTACTAGATTGGCAACAAGGTCTCATCATTTTAGATTTGAAATGGCTAGATACAACTGTAAGTTCTATGCTAACAGTTTCTTCTATGGCACGTCTCGCTTGTGAACTCGCTTCCGGCTTCTTGCTCACCAGTCAACTTTGATCTTCAAAGAATTAAATGCAATATCAATCGTTATCTTCTGTCTTCTTAAATCTTATTCTTTTTTTGTCCTCTCTCCTTAATAGTAGTTTTTCACATATTATCTAACACTCAGCAACCTATTGCGTCTTAGTGGCTTTATTGTCTTGCTTGAGGTGAAATGATTAAAAAACAAAAACTTGTAATCATTGAAAATATTCATTGAGGTTTCATTTTTAAAGTTATTTTTATTCTCCACCACTCACAGCCAAATTGTATATATGGGGACTAGACTTCATAGAGACTCTGAGGTATTATGGTGGCTGTAGTAATGGCAAGGAAGAATGCGTTGGTTTGTTGGTAGGAATATTGTGGTATGTTTGGGTCAGTAATCTTGGCCAGCCTTCCCCTACCCCCACCCCCTTTTTGGCCTTGTGCCACATTTTTGTATCTTCACAAAATAAATATTAATTAATATTCCTTTATGGCACCTTGGCTTTATAAATTTAAGCGCAGTACTGGATTGGCGGCGAGGTCTCATCTCTTTTACAGTTGAAAAAGGCTAGATGTAGCTGTAAGTTCTATGGTAATAGATTTTTTCTTGCTCACCAGTCAACTTCTGTGTTCTTAAATTTTATTCTTTTATTGTCATCTCTCCTTAATAGTTGTTTTTCTCATATAATCTAACATTCAGAAACCTTTTGCGTCCTAGTGGCTTTATTGCCTTGCTTAGGGTGAAATGATTAAAAAACAAAAACACTTTCCCTTCTCGATGTTTTTTACCATAAGTTTCCGTTTTACACTTTTTAAAATATTTCTTTGCCTTAAAGTTTTATATTATTTCATTTGCCGTAAACTTTTTATTTATTTTGCCTTAATTTTTTTCTTTTTCTTTTTAGTTCTTAATATTTTTATTTGTTTAATTCACCATAAACATTTCTATTTCAGCTTTTGCCTTAACTAATGCTATTGCCACATTTTCCATAGGACACCTAACACAGTGGATAAAGGCGTTGGTTAGATCCAGTGGCAGGACCCAAAGAGTTGTGAGTTCAATACCCGGTTAAGGCAGTGGAGAACTTGGAGAGGGGAATTAATAGGAGATAATTGATAATTGACATCCATTAGACATGGCACGTGGAACTAGAACAGTCTACCGCAGCGAGAGAAATAAAGGGTTCAGTTTGACATACCAACCACCTGAAGAAGGCCGGAGCGTACAAACGGCCGAAACGTTGCGATAAATATGGCAACAAAGACGAGGATGATAGTCCGAATAATGTAAATAGTGTTCATTGCCTTAAATATTTCTATTTCATCCTTTGTCTTAAATTTTTCTATTTAATTGCTTTGCCTTAAATATTTCTATTTCATCCTTTGCCTTAATTTTCTCTTATTTAATTGCTTTGCCTTAAATATTTCTATTTCATCCTTTGTCTTAAATTTTTCTATTTAATTGCTTTGCCTTAAATATTTCTATTTCATCCTTTGCCTTAAATTTTTCTATTTAATTGCTTTGCCTTAAATATTTCTATTTCATCCTTTGCCTTAAATTTTTCTATTTAATTGCTTTGCCTTAAATATTTTTATTTCATCCTTTTTCCTTAATTTTTTTTTATTTAATTGCTTTGCCTTAAATATTTCTATTTCATCCTTTGCCTTAAATTTTTCTATTTAATTGCTTTGCCTTAAATATTTTTATTTCATCCTTTTTCCTTAATTTTTTTTTATTTAATTGCTTTGCCTTAAATATTTCTATTTCATCCTTTGCCTTAAATTTTTCTATTTAATGGCTTTGTCTTAAATATTTTTATTTCATCCTTTGCTTCAATAATATCTATTTTCTTCTGCCTTAATATTTTTCTTTTTTCACTTATCTTAACATCTTAACTATTTCGTTTCTGCATTTTCCTTTGCCTTAAATTATGAGCTTTGCCTTAACTTTTTCTATTTTCCTTTTGTCATAATACTTTCTGTTTTTGATTTGCCTTATATTTTACTTTAGCTTAAAATTTATTTTTGCCTTATTTTTTATATTATTTTCCCTTTTTTTTTGCCATAATAATTTTGATATTTCACTTTTCCTTTTATTTCTATTTCCATCATGTATTTTCTGCTTTAATATTTGTCTTAATGTTTTCTGTCTCTACTGTCATTGTCAAGCATTTTCTTTGGGATTTACCTAAACTTTTCCCCCATTTTATCCATAGCAATATAATTAATTTTCGAGATATTTTCCATTGCCTTACCATTTTCTATTTCTTCAATTCAACTTAGAGATTCAAATTATTCACTTGACTGGGGTTTTATTTTTTTCATTGTGCAAAAATTGGCCATTTTTCTCTCCAACTTACCGCTTTCTGTTTCCCAATTATGTTTATTTTCAATTTCTCGTAGAGTTTTATTTTCAACAACGAATCTTAAATTTATATATATATATATATATATATATATATATATATATATATATATATATATATATATATATATAATTACTTATGCGCGAATATCATTCGGAAAAGTATGAAACCAATTCTTTCTCGCCCAGCTATGGGTTAATAGTATGCAATATTCAGTACCCCACCCCCCAAAAAAATATATTCTTATAATTCAAAAAGTGTATTTCGGTTTTAAATTATCCACAAAGGGTAAACACACTGTAAAATAATTATAGGGACTATGAAGTCTAGTCCCCATATATACAATTTGGCTGTGAGTGGTGGAGAATAAAAATAACTTTAAAAATGAAACCTCAATGAATATTTTCAATGATTACAATTTTATATACAAGTAACTAAGCGGCGGTGAGAAAGGGACTTAAGCTGAGATGCCAGGTCAGGAGCAATAACATTGCAGATTCGTCTTTGAATTTATCAAGCATATCTAAATATATAACAGGAACACTTAACCAGATGTGGCAGCAATATTTTAAGCAAGGACGAGTGGTAGACTTATAAATATATAAGATAGATTCTGGCGAGAAAAAATTGTCTAGCTCGACATAATTAACCAAAATTTCTTGGCTGCAGACTTAGCAATTGATTCAATATAGTCTTTCAACTTTATGTCAACGGTAAACGTTAGTCAGAGAAGGCGCAATGGTGGTTAGCATCAGCCATTCTGATGGAAAGTAAAAACGGGTTCTCTCAGATGATTAAAATAAAGTGAAAATTATAATTTGTTACTGCTATTAAAAAAATATTAAATCAAACGGAAAGTAGAAAATAGTAGGTAAAAAATTTGGTGCTATTACCGTATGCTGTCTACCACGGTATCAAACACTATAGCATGCTATCTACTCCATTTACTACTAAAGGGGTCTACCTGGCTATCTGTCACTATAGCGTTTTTAGCAGATTGTTCTACCGTAAAAATGTGACTGCGGTTTCTTTGGTCAAAATGACACGTCCATAATAATCTTTAAGCAACATTTTAATCTGAAGGATTATCCAGCTGATGTTAGCAGTTTCAGACTTAGTGGAATTCAAGAGTTATTCGTGAAAATACATCAATTGTGGCACAAGTCCAAAAAATGGGGAATGGGTTGAGTAGCCACTAACTAACAAAAAATTCAAGACATAGACTTATTGTCAATTCGCTTCATCAAAACACATATCCGTAAGCAAAAAATCCCAAAGAACTAAAGCTGGACAAGCTTTTGCAGACCTAGAGAGATTCTGATATGGGTGCTCCATTCCTCCCTCTTATGTGGACAGGACACACGAGAGGTGAGTTGATGGTAGAATTGATCGTGGTAGACCGCAGATGGACGGCACGTGGTGTGGTGAGGTTAGGCTAAACAACTAAACAACTTACTGATTTGAAGCATCAAGTTATCGTACGTTTTTTCAAATAACGTCCGGATTGACTAAATGTGCAGAAATTCTTTCTGAATTTTTCGGTCACCTAATTCGTCACCAGTTTTCAACGGTTATCTCACGTCTTTCTGAATTTCACGGGTACCCCGTAGCATCCATTTACACAAGCTCATTCTTCTTCATCTACCTGCCGTGTCTCTTCCTGTCTTGTGTAGTCCTTAGTAAAGTTTGTTTTCTGATTTTTTCAATATCTCCTAATCCCTGTTCAGCCAGCCTTTTACACAAGCTCGCTAGGTAGATTATACACTACTTTACTCTGACCGTCTTGCCTTCAATCTGTCCTGTGAGTGTCAAATTTTCCACGCCCTCTATTCTTTATTATGTGCCCTAGAAATTTCAACTGTCTCTTCCTGATGACACGTATAAGTGTCGTTTTTCTTCCCATTTTCCATAAAACTTCGCCGTTGATTACATATTTGATACAAGGTATTCTCAGCATCCTTCTGTAGAACCATGTTTCTGTTGCCTCAAGTCTCTTCCCCATCTTTGATGAGTTGTTTCAAGACTACACATAAGAGTAATGATTTTACATATCATTTTAGTACTCTTTTCTTGGTTTCCAGTTAAATGTTCTTGTTAATACTTTGCTTAACTTCTGGAAGGCATTTTTCGCAATTTCAGTCTGCATTTGGATTTCGGTGTCAAATTTTTCATCCTCTGTTAAAACATTTCCTACATATTTAAGTTTTTGCATTTGTTTAATTTTGGCATCCCCATTTTGTAATTCATATGCTGGGCTGCCCCTTTTGCTGACATATGTTTTGCTGGTTCGTCATTTCTTCTAGATTTTCTTTACTATGTTCTGTGGCAGTTCTTGCCGTTTTCTTTATCTGTCTGCTATCAAAACTGTGTCATCTGCATATCTTATGTTGCTAATGTTGCAGCAAGCAATAATGAATCCTGAAGGGAACTCTTATTCCTTTAGGATGGCTTCACTCTAAAGGATTTAGTTCTAACGGATATATTCTTATCAGTAAACAATTCTCAAAAAGAAAACTGAAAGATAGATTAAACAAAATAATAAAGAAAAGCAAGAAGAAAGTACTAATTATTAACTGCAAGAAAAGACAGCCCAACATTTGAGTGACATATTGAAGAATTCAACCATCTATCAGGTCTTATATCCAGGGTATGACGATAAACTATATCCGGCAGTAGGGCCTCTCATCTGCAGGTTTTGAGAACTTCTTAACCCATCGACTGCCAAATTTTTTAATGCGCATTTTTGGCCCAGACAGATGTCTTAGGAGTTAAAACAACATACTATATTAAAATTTTCTTCGAATAGCTGGTACTTTGAAACTTTATAGAAACTAGAACCTCAAATATATATGTGTATAAAACATCAAAACATAACAGTGATTAGAAATAATAAAAAAAAATACTTTTCAAAATAGTCATTAATTTTCTACTCGTGAAATGTAAAATGACGACAGAAAATGTCTTCTTCCGGCTAATAATAAAAACTTTAAAGGCTAAGTGTTTTAAAATACACCTCTACAAATGCAATGAATGTAAGCAATTCAATGTAAATACAAGTGTAGTGAGTTTAATTTTAACAGACCCCCAAATGGGGCTCGTGACAGGTAATGGATTAATTGCTGTGGTCCACCCACACCCGGTGGTAGCAGCTACGGTCACATAGTTAACCTCCAAAACTGGGGTCAAAACATTATGAAAGTATGAAAATATTTTTTGTAAAATGTTAATAATGCTCCCAAGAAAATTAAATTAAGCAAACAGGTACAACCAGGTTCGTGTAATATTAGGTTGGTGCAAAAATAATGACGTAATAATGTCGTTTTTTGACGTATTTTTTAACGTCAAAAAACGACATTATTACGTCATTATTTTTGCACCAACCTAATAATAAAGAAAATTCGAAGGCGCATAAGACTAACAAAATAATTCTTCCAGAAACTAATTAAAGTATTAAAATATAGGAAAATGTCCTTAGAAACAAAGAAAAAAGTTAAAAAAAAAACTGCTATGCGTTATCTAATCTTAAATATGGCAAACGATGCTGGACAATTTTATCTGTGATGAAAAAGAAAAAATGTTACTGTTTACAGTGGATTACAGGAAACGTTATGATTAAACGAAAAACAGACACTGAAGATGAAGGTGAAACGAAAAACAAAAACTCTTAAATTTATACAGTACGTGGCAAAAAAAAAATGGACGCAGCCATATAAAGTCGATTTTTTGTATTTTTACCAAGACAAGTGAGTAATAAAATTCGTTCATTAATAGAGGACATTAATAAAGGTTTATATATGTACATTATACAGATCAAAAATGATTTAATATTTTGTTGGGTAAACTTTTGCTTTAATAATTCCCAGTCCTGAGCTTAACCAAATTGAAAACCTTTGGGCGATAATGGACAAAGATGCCTGTAATAGGAAAGTTAACACAGAAGATAAGCTTTTTCGCGAATTAAAAAAATGCTAGAAAAATCTGGCGAAGGACGTTGACTTACTAAAGAATTTAGTCTATAGAATGTCACGAAGAATTCAGGCCGTTATTAAAGCAAAATGTTATCCAACATCCAAAATGTTATCCAATCATTTTGACTTGTATGTATGTGTGTGTGTATACATACATACATGCATATATATATATATATATATATATATATATATATATATATAGTTTCCTCACTTCGTTAATTTACATATGCTTAATACGTCCCGTCAAAAATGTGTAAATTTCTTTTCATTTTTCATTTCAACCATTGGAAGTAAAGTCTGATGATCTAGAGCCCTTTAAAAGGGCTGTGGTGAAATAATTTATTACATGGAACCTTAAAGTGGTCTGTTTTTTATTCAAACAAATATATATATATATATATATATATATATATATATATATATATATATACACACACACACACACACACACACACACACACACACACACACACACACACACATACATACATATATATATACTTAATACTTTATAAATTATAAGAATTTAGCATCTGTCTATATTTTTTAGATGAGTTATTGTAATTATTTACATTGTTCGGACTGCTGCTCTTCATTTTTGTTGCCATATTCACGACGTTTCGTCTATTGTATGCTCCGGCCTTCCTCAGGTGATTGGATAGAAGTGTTGCTTGGATCCAGTAACTTGACCCAAAGTGTTGTGAGTTCAATACCTGGCTACTGCAGTGGTGAACAAAAACTTGGGGAGTTGAGTTAAAGGGAGATAATTGAGACATCCGGAAGAGGAATGGCACGTGGAACTAGAACAATCTATCTCGGTGGACGAAACAAAGAGTTCCGTTCGAAATTCCAATCACCCGAAGAAGATTAAATCAAAAAATGATTTAGTAACGGTAACGAGATCCTAAGCGTGCTGCCTTAAAGAATAAATGTTATCTACAGTGGAAGCGTGACGAGGTTAAATTGCAGCTCTTCCAGTGGCCTAGTCAGAGTCCTGATCCTAACCCAACTTTAGGCGATAATAGACAAGCGTTCCCGTAATAGGAAAGTTAACACTGAAGATGAGCTTTTTTCGCGAATTAAATATGTTGCTAGAAATATCTGGCAAAGGATTTTGACTTACTATAGAATTTAGTCTATAGCATGCCACGAAGAATTAAGGCCGTTATTAAAGCAAACGGTTACCCAAATAAGGGGGACTAAAAATATAAAGGACCAGTGTCTAATGACCGTTTCCCCACTAACTGTTGTGGATTCCGTGGATGTAATCCTGCACAAATAAATAAACAACACCAGTAATTGTCATAGAAAAATAAGTGTATTAAACGTAAGAATACAGACTTGAAGTGAAGATTAGTAGTCCAGGAATGCGGGTTAGTAGGAAGTATATGTACAAGTCTCTGTAAGCAAAACCGTAATCATCTCTCTCTCTCTGGACTCTTGTATAACTCTCTGAGAACACCCTGAGTCTGTCTCCGTATCTCTCAACCTGTCTCAACGTATCTCAACGTATCTCCACGTATCCCAACGTATCTCCACGTATCTCAACGTATCTCAATATTTAACATTCCATCCACGAGGAATATATGTGGCACAAGGCCGTGTTTAAAGTGGGTTTCTCCTAGCCCGTAGTCTCAGCCAAAAAATATACTCTTTGAACCCGCATAAGCGGGTTCGGGAACTGTCTACCTCCCCGGACGAAACTTTACCCTTCGGCAAAGCTTCGTCCGGGTTCCTCTCTGCCAAAGCAGAGTTCGACAGACGTCGAACACAGTCAGAGACTGTATCTCGACGTATTTCAGTATTTATCGATCCCCCACGAGGATTGAATGTGGCACAAGGCCGAATTTAATGTGGGTTTCTCCGAGCTCGTAGGGTCGGCCAAAAATATAGCCCTTGAACCCGCCTAGACGGGTTCAGGGTCTGTCTACCTCCCCGGACGAAACCTTGCCCTTCGGTAAAGCTTCGTCCGGGTTCCTCTCTGCTAACGGAGAGAGTCCGACAGCCGTCGCAAACAGTCAAAGACTGTATCGAGACGAAACTCAACAGCAGGTATTCTCTCTGTCAGTATAAGTATACTTTGGACGAGTCCATCTTATGTATAAAGGGGAAGGCCCCACAGCACTAACTAAATTAACCAGAGAAAACTAAAAGCAAAAACTTTACCTACTCTAATCTAAATGGGTTGGGTAGGCATGTTTTTCTCGGAAGAAAAACTTCAGTCAGCTCGAGATGCCACTCGGTGTTAGCACTATTCACTCGCACGATTTGGGCAATAGTCAGCCATCTTTCAGCAAAGTCGACAGAAGAAAGTCTCTCCCTCTCCACCTTAATCTTGACCTTCAGCTGGTTCTGAAAGAACGTAGTTGATGGGAAGATAAAGGCGGTGTCCCTTTTTCAGGGGTCGCGTATAGAGCTTTCATGGTCCAAAAAACAAAGGTACTGTGTCGTGTCAGGTTTTAAAACAACGATGTCAAAAACACTAAAAAAAGTTCACAAAAACCGCTAGTCAATACGAACAAAAGTCATACAGGAAACTTAACGACTTGTAGACCCGAGATTTACCTCGACCCCCTCTGAGCCAGGTTTTGACTCAAGGTCGGTTTTTAATGTGGGGAGCCGAGTGTTTCCACTCGGACCGCTGGTCTAAGCTGGTCATAGCTTTTCTTAGCTAGTCACAGCCACTCATACCACCGCTATGTAACAGATGCAACGCAACGATAGGGTGGGGGACACAAGGTCGGAGAGAAGGCTTTCGGGACGGAATAGATACTTCAATCGCAGCATCTACTCCGACGGGAAATAAAACCGCTTCTTCTTCTTTGCCAATCCTTCCGGAAGAATGCGGGGGAGGGACCCTGCGACTCGTAGAACTTGTGTCGCTCTAAACTGGTCTAAGCTAGTCTAAGATGGTCTTAGCTAATCAAAGCTTGTCTAAGCTAGTCATACCACCGCTATGTAACAGATGTTACGCCATAGGTGGGGGACTCAAGGGAGTAGAGAAGGCCTCCGGCACAGATCAGATACTACATCTGCAGCATCACGACGAAAAAATAAAAAGTAAAAAAATGACGTCATACATTAAGAAATGGACAAAGTATAAAAAGAACGTTAAACATAAAAAATGTCTTTAATAAATAAATTGTCGGACTTTGTCCATTTCTTAATGTATGACGTCATTTGTTTACATTTGATACGCCATGAGCAGTTATGAATGTACGAGATTCGTGGAAGATTGAAGTTTATAAGCAGTAAATTCGACCTTGCCTACCGAACGATCCTTTGTGGCCGAGGGGTTAGGTTTTTTAGGCACGTCAAGCAAAATGACGGTTCCGTATAGGATGCAGGTTCGAATCCTGTCAAAGGACGAATATTTTCTATGAAAATTTCTCGGACATTCAGGCCGGTAAATGTTATTTAACACTGTTTATTATAAACAGAGCATTTACTTAAATAATTGTATCTATAAAAAGAACGTTAAACATAAAAAATGTCTTTAATAAATATATATAGAGAGAGAGAAAAAAAATTTGTTTTGACGAAATAAACAAAAGAAATTGCGAAAGCTCGAAAATGTTAAGGCGAAATAAATAATAGAATTTCTGAAGATTATAGAATGGTAAGGCGGAAAAATAATAGAAAAGGTTGTCTGCTAAAGACTGTTAAGTATAAACAGAAAAATACAAACCATAAATGCTATAAAATATTCGTCTTCAAAAAAATCTATTGCTGCTAATATTTTTTTCTTCAAAAATCTATTGCTGGTAATTCTTTTTTCTTTTTTTACATGTATTACCGGTAATATTTTTTTCAAAAATGTATTGCTGATGACAATTTTTTTTTCTGGTATTAAAAACTATTTTTATACTTTGTTAGTGTTTTGACCCCAATTTTGCTGTTTACTATTTGCACATACCTGGGATCCTAACAGGTGTTACCACACCAGGGCAAAAAGGACCTGGGAAAACAGCAATTAAGATGTGGTTCCACGCTTCTCAAAACCTCGTCTTGCTGCCGGTTGTAATTTATCGTCTTACCCAGGACACGGATATAGTTTATCGTCATACCCGCGACGGGTAGCTATCTGTACTATGTTATAATGCTTGTTACCTAAACAATAATAATGCTGAATACATTTTTTAAACATTAAAGTTTATTTAATCAAATCGGCCTAACAGCTGTCGCGATCTGTTAATGTTAGATAATGCTAATGCGAAACCAGAAATAGCGTTTCATGAGAGCGAGCAAATATTAAGACTGAACCAAAATAGGTCATTTAAGGCTAAAGAATGTTCAGGCGAAACGAAAAATGCAAATAGGGAAGTTAGAAAATGATTGGTGAGGACAAAAAAAAAATGAGACACTTAAATGTATAGTGTTAAAATGTGAAGCAAACACTAACATCATGGACCTCCTTAATCGTTTCCCGTGCCAAACGTGAGCAACATGCTTCTCTGTTGTATCTATTTCTTACCATCTCTCCCCGCTCTTGCCAAGCTTCATAATACTGCCCTCTTGGTAACTCTGACTACTCTGTAGTAGCTATTGATATCTCCTTCGAATCATCCATTAAACAGCAACCCCGCTATCCATAAGACCTTTTTTTGGTATCAACATACTGACTGGGACTCATTTCGGGATTTTCTTCTTGACGCCCCTTGGACTAACATCTTCAAATCTCCCAACTGAAAATTGCGCCACTGAGGTTTCTTCTTGGGTCAAAGCCGGCATGGACGCTTTCAAACTTTCTCGGAAGTTTCAGGTAAAACCGCAATCCTCCCCATGGTTCACACCAGCATGCCCAGCCGCATTAGAACGAGAACTACTTTTTCCGGCTATACCAGCGTGACAGCTCTCGTCATAATTACTGCCATATATGGTCCAATGCTCCTGCTATTTACCTTGAGCTCCTTGATATGATCCAAAGAAGAATCAGCAATATTATTTGTCATGGTCTGGTGGTTCGGCTTCAGTCACTTTCCCAAGGTTGTCTCTCTGTTCCTTTTTTTTTTTTTTTATAAATACTTTCACGGTAATTAAGCGGATGAACTTTTCGCTATAGTACCTACACAGTATGAATTTAAGCGCAATACTAGACTTGCAGCAAAATCTTATCAGTTTACAGTTGAGCTGGCTAGATGTAGCCGTAAATTCTATGCTAACAGTTTCTTATCTCGCTTGTGGAACTCCGTTCTGGCCCCATGCTTTCCGGCTAACTTTCATCTGCAAAAAAATTAAATGTAATGTCAATCGCTATCTACTGTCCTCCTGATTGCTCTTTTTCTTTCTCTTCATTACTAATAGTTCTGTTCCTAATTCCTCAACCTCCTGTAACCCCTTGTGTGCTAGTGGCTGCACTGCCTTGCTAAGGCTACAGAAAGTTAAGGATACAAAATAAAAATGAAATATAAGGCATAAAAATAGGGTAACCTAAAAAAAGAAATCCTTTAAGGCAGAAAACCTTAAAGCAAATCATAAATTAGAAACGGAGAAGGTTAGAGCTTGCTAAGGCGAAAGGAGAAAATAGAAACCTTGAAGTCTAGAATGTAAAGGCAAAAGAAATTGTAGCTTCTCAAAAGCGGATGTTAAAGCGGAAACCGGAATAAAATATAGGTTTGGAGATGACGTACAATTTCGCGCCTCTTGACAGACTGTCTTGTGATGCATTTTTTTTTTTTTTTTTACATGCACAGAAATTAGGATGCATCGCCAGTGGTAGCGAAGCGGTCGACTCGCCTTTACTCTGTTGAATTGTGATGTGGAACTGTACTGGCCAACGGCCTACTGTACTGGTTTAACTCTCACACATGGCTCCAAAAAGTCGCATGGGCAATACGACAGCCACACACCGGTCAACGGCATCGACCTGCCAGCTAAACTGTGCGAAGGTATTCGGAAGGGCTTTCCTGACCGGTAAAGGAAAACGCCTCTTTCCAACATACCTGTGCCAGCCTGGACGTAAGAGCTACGCCTCAGATGTCAACAGCTTTACCAGTGGGCGGTGGAACTTATGAGAGGAGGGATGAAGTAACCTCAATACCCCTGGTGCGAAAGAAGCAATTACATTATTTTGCCTTCGATGTCACCATGAACCACGGGGAGTGGTGACCACAGATGGGCTAACTGAATAAATAATGATGATAAATTATAGTCAAGGGCAGATAATTACAACGCCACAGCAATCACCACAGTAACAATAACTCAAAATGGGTCTTGCAAAACAAGATGAATGCCATCTTCGATTCGATGGCTTATTATCACGATAGTGATTTAAATAAAAATTGTGGAAAAGGTAATCCCTGTGAAGCTACTGTTGGGAATACGGCTTCAAAACTGATTCTTGTGAACAAAAACATTTTCAATATTAGCAACAAAATACAGCAACATAAGAATTTAAAATGTGTATACCGTGTAACCCGGATATAAGAGAGTTGTCGGGACCGGAGAAGAAGTCTCTTATATCCGGGTTTCTCTGATAAACCGGGTTTGGCCTATTTTGTTTAGGTAAGGGTGGCTCTAATTTAGGGCCAGAGAAAATCGCTCTTATATCAGGGGTTCTCTTATATCCGGGTCTCTTATATCCGGGTTACACTGTAATAGTTAAAATACTTTATTAAATATGTTTTTTTTTTTTACAAATTCCCTCGAAAATAAAAATTTATAACTTTGATTTTGTCATATTTTTTATCAATCAACATGAAGAAATAGAAGTGGATAGGTTCCCATATCGCCCAGTTCACACTCCTCTCCGGTCTTTTGAACAGTAGTAGAGGTTTATCTTTTGTTTCTGTTTAGGATTGGGTTTCTGGTTCCTTCTAATGTTTCCTTCAAATCTATGCTTCTAACGTCTCCGCTTAAACTCTTAAATTTTATTTACTATTTATTTCTTCTTTTTTTTTCCTCAGTAGGAGTAGATAAATTCACCAATCGTCCGGTTCACACTCCTCTCCAGTTTTTTTAACAAGAGTAGAGGTTTATCGATTGTTTACTGTTTAGGACTGGGTTCCTTCTAAAGTCTTTTTAATTATCTTTCGCTCCCAGGAGCCCCTTGCATTTTCGTGGCTTTCTTGCCTTTCTTGGGGTGAATTTCTTTTTTGTTTTGTTTTTGTTTTTTTTTTCGTTGTTTTTTTTTTTGTTTTTTTAGCAGGCTTTTATCATTTTATCATTGATCAACTCCAATAATAATTACGGAGAATTAACTTTTTTCCAAATTATAATTATACTTGAAACGGACTTGAATATTTCTTTAAAAGTCATATTTCAACAAACATACCCCACCTCAAAAGATAACAGCAAAATGATTTTGATCTAGTTCAGTTATGTAAGCAGTGCGCCGCTAAATCCTTAAAAATCTGGACACAGCCTAAAATCAGAGACTAATACCTATTTAAAGTCAAGTAACCCACATATAAAGCTAAAAACGAAAACCTCACATAAAAACGTTGATCTCAACATCAAGGAAAATAGTAGAAATCTTTGAGACGTTTGCGATTGGAACTTGCTTCAGACATTACTTAATCGACCTTGTTATCAACTGTTCTCTTTTGGTCTGTGTGAATGCCGCAGTTGAGAAAAGGTAGCGACCAGAGTCTGCCGACGCCTTGATAAAACTGAATGTAATTTTTGATTAATCGTGATACCATTTGACCAGTGTTACAGGCAGGTTTAGTGATCGTTTTGTTAGCTCTGGGTGGAAATCTGGCCGTAGGATCTTTCCACTATTTACCTATCTACTGGAAAATGTGCGTACGGCAAAGCCTTTCAGAGAGTTTATCGATGCAGTGACATAATTGCAGAACCGGAAATTGATTTGAGCTTGCTGAAATTCAAGGGACTCCCAGACACACACACACACACACACACACACACACACACACTCACTCTCTCGTTTTCTCTCTATATATATATATTCTATATACACACACACATATATATATTATATATACACACACACATCTGTATATTATATATACACACACACATCTGTATATTATATATACACACACATATATATGTATATTATATACAGACATATATATATTATATATACACACACATATATATATTATATATACACACATATATATATTTTATATATACACACATATATATACATATATATATTATACATACACACACATATATATATTTTATATAAACACATATATATAATATATATACACACACATATATATTATATATACACATATATATATATTATATATACACACACATATATATATATTATATATACACACACACATATATATTATACATACACACACACACACACACACATATATATATATATATATATATATATATATATATATATATATATATATATATATATATTTAGTCATGTATGTTGGCTTGGGAAAAGAGCACTATTCTTTCAGGAATAGAGATATTAGAAAGAATCTGGAGCGCAGATTGATAATTTGATAAAATTCGATAGCCGATAGCAATAATTTTCCTCTCGTTGAAAAAAATGTGGTATTATTTAGATCAAAGTTGTGGTTGAATTTATTTCTCTGTATAACTAATGCATTTGATAAGTTGTGTGTAAGATCCCTTTTGTGTTAACAGATCTGTATTTTATTTTATGTGTCTCTATTCGTATTGACCTTTTAGAGATATACTCTATCTGAAACTTTTACACACACACACACGCGCGTGCACACACACACACACATATACTGATGCATGTTTCATTAAATAATATAGACAAGATCTGTCTATTTATTTTATGTAAATTCTTTTCATGTCGTCTGATAAGCTTAATAACATTATCATTAAACAAAGAAAGAAAATCACAATATTGATACATATTTTTTAATCCTATCTAAGCTTTCGGCTTACATAAGCCATTATCAAAGATGACAATTACATTACAATATATTAAACAATACACGGACAAAACAATAATGATAATCTGTTTATGTTTATATGGAAGATTTCCAAGCAACGACAAACTCGTGCATACGAGACGCTGGAAGCCAAAATCGCACCGCAGCTCATGACGTCACACATGACCACGCGAGAGTGAAAACGAGAAGTATTATGTATGGGAAGCCTCGGTATAAACCAATGGCTTCTGTTACCAATTATAGGCATTTAAAAATATTTGTGGAGATCTCATCTAAATTTCTCAAATCTATATCAATGCTTATATTTTAGAAGCACTCTCAGTCAGTGCTCTCAGAAGGCGTAAAAATAGAAAAGCAGCGAGATAAAGTAAAATTGAATGGTGACAGATGCATTTGAGTAAAGACTGTACCTTTATCTTTCTCTTTTAATCTCGTGTTGACGAGATTTAACCGAATGAAACGCACATGGTGAAACGAACTCTCTGAAATCCTGCAAATGAAAGAAAGGGTGAGTGACCTGGTTTCCCTTACACAGGAAAAAGGTTCATATTTGGAAATCAAGGACCACGTGACGAAACAAAGACACGAAAAGAAGAAAAGAAAAGAAAAAAAGAACAGCGCACAGTTAGTCCCTCACCGGCCTTCGGGATGAACTGACGGATACGCTATAAATGCAACAGTTTCTTATGTGAAGAAGTCCCTCTTCGGCCATTGGGCTGAACGAACAAAAATCTGCTATAACTTAACGATGAGAGAAACGAACAACGCAAAGTTAGTCTTTCCGGCCTTCAGGCTGGAGGGACGGTTACGCTATAAATGCGACAGTGCGTTATGTGAAGAAGTCCCTCTTCGGCCATTGGGCTGAACGGATATGTCTGCTATAAGTATGATGGTTGTGCGAAAAAAAGTCCCTCTCCGGTTTTGGGACTGGAAGGGCGAGTCTTCTATGACTGCGATAGTCAGCTATTGATTTGGATATGCGAAAGATGTATTTGGATATGCGAAAGTGAGTCCATCTTCGATCTTCGAATGGAACGGACAGACGGCTATGAAGGCGATAATCAGTTATAAAATTGGTCAGGCGAAAAAAAAGTCCCTCTTCGAACTGAACGGACGATCAGCTACAAATGCGACCACCAGCTATCGATTTGGACAAGTGAAAAGTATGGAAATCTAACCAAAAGTATTCTACAAGGTTGGATTCAAGGACACATTCCGGCTTGCGAGGAATGCTGTTACATCAAGACGAAAGAAAGATATGTATTTTCGTGAATGCTAAAGAAGACAGCTTCAATTGATTCGTTACTCAAGCCCCGAGATCAGACGAAAAGAAAAAGAGAGGAAAGACTTCAATGGAAATTTAGGACCAGACGAAAAGAAAAAGAGAGGAAAGAGAAATTTAAGACCAGACGAAAAGAAAAAGAGAGGAAAGACTTCAAGGGAAATTTAAGACCAGACGAAAAGAAAAAGAGAGGAAAGACTTCAAGGGAAATTTAAGACCAGACGAAAAGAAAAAGAGAGGAAAGACTTCAAGGGAAATTTAAGACCAGACGAAAAGAAAAAGAGAGGAAAGACTTCAAGAGAAATTTAAGACCAGACGAAAAGAAAAAGAAAGAGAGAAAAAACCTGGAAAAAAAAAGAAACTTATACGAAAAGAAGAAGAAAGAGAAAAATCTAAAAAGAAATTGAAAAGAATACATATAAGGAACTTTAAGGGACACCTCGACGCGGTGTAATGGTTTGCAAGCTTGTCTTGCTACGAACAATTACGACTGAGTAGTGAGTTCGATCCCCACTAGGCGCCCCATACTTTCGGCCTTGTGCGACATCTAAACTACGCTTGGAAAATCACTATAAGAAAAAGAACTTTTATAACGACCAGAGACGTTCATTGTTTCTCTTACATGTTTTCACTTTGCTAACTCTATCTTTTCATGTTTGTACTTTCATGTAAGCCTGGCATGGGATCTTTTGTATTAAACGCTTCTATCAGCTTGTTTTACCTTTTCATGCTTTGTAAATTCGTGCAAGTATGGCTCAAGCTCATATGTTGATCTGTAATTTAACTTTCCGAGAGGATAAGTTCCCCGCCAACCACTATTCTGTTCCACAATATTGATTTTTGACTTGTTTTTGGTTTTGTTCGTCTTTCATTTTTCTCTCCATTTGTATATTTTGATAATAAATTTATTACTTTGTGGTCTCTGTATCTGGTTTACCGTTCAGTATCTGTCTATATTTCTGAGATGAAGTATTATGTACACTATTTACATTATTCGAACTATTGTCCTCATCTTTGTCGCCATATTTATTTATATTTTATATTTATTACAACGTTTCAGCCGTTGTACGCTCCGGCCTTCTTCAGGTGGTTGGAATGTCGAATTGGAACCCTTTATTTCATATTTCCTGTAATAAATTCGTAATAATTATTATTATTATTATTATTATTATTATTATTATTATTATTATTATTTCAAGTGTAAGATAATCCTACATTTACCATTCATTATGGCTAACCATAAAAAGAAATCTATATTTCTGAGATGAGGTATTATGTGCCCTATTTACATTATTCGGACTATTGTCTTCATCTTTGTCTCCATATTTATTACAGCGTTTCAGCCGTTGTACGCTCCGGCCTTCTTCAGGTGGTTGGAATGTCGAATTGAAACCTTTTATTTGATATTTCCTGTAATAAATTCTTAATAAATATTATTATTATTATTATTATTATTATTATTATTATTATTATTATTATTTTAATCGGACTAGTGTCCTTATCTTTGTCGGCATATTTATTACAACTGTTTCGGTCTTTCAGTATCTGTCTATATTTCTGAGATGAGGTATTATGTACACTATTTACATTATTCGGAATATTTATCCACTGTGGATAAAAGCGTTAGCTAGATCCAGTGACAGGATCCAAAGAGTGTGAGTTCAATACCCGGTTAAGGCAATGGAGAACTTGGAGAGGGGAATTAACAGGAGATAACTGACAACTGACATCCATTAAACATGGCACGTGGAACCAGAACAGTCTACTCCAGTGAATGAAATAAAGGGTTTCAGTTCGACATTCCAACCACCTGATGAAGGCCGGAGCGTACAACGTCCGAAAAGTTGTAATAAATATGGCGGCAAAGTTGACGACAATAGTCCGAATAATTTAAATAGTGGTTAACCGTTGTTTGTCGCTCATCGCGTTTTTTTCTTCACCGGTTCCGCTCGGCCGTGTCTAATCAATCGGAAAGAAACCTTTGGGGAGAGAAATTTGTTATAATAATTGTATACATGTTAAATATAATAATACGGGTTCCGATTCTCTATCTCCGCTATCCATCCGGTTAGAGGACGGGGGAGAGTCGTAACAACACACACACACACACACACACACACACACACACATATATATATATATATATATATATATATATATATATATATATATATATATATATGAAAGAGAGAGAAATGCGTGGTAACTATAAGCAGGATTCCTTAGAGACGTAAAGAAATATACAACTCCACTCGACAAAAAAAGAAAATTAAATTATCTATTATAAAAAAAATTAACTGCTAACTTAATCATTAACAACAATAACTTAGCTGCAAGATCCAAATCATAGAGAACCAATATTATTTCTGAATAATTATATGGGACATACCACTACATACATACAAGAAGACTCACGTTACATCTCTCTGAACATAGCTCAATTAGGTCTCATTTAAATACACACAGGGATCTACCAAAATTTTAACATACTCGTTGAAAATACAAATACAACAGCCTCAGCCACAATAAAATAAAATAAAAATAAAGACAGCATTATTAATAAAAAGAATTTAAAACAAAAAAGTCAAAACGCCTAACACCAACTATGAATATGGCCGCAATGTGCTGACAGTGTTTGGAAAATAAAACATTCATATAGAATGTCTGATGCTCAACTCCACGAGAGCGCCTCTCTGCCCCTGCTCGATCTCAGGATGTCCGTTGGTTCTCTGTGTTGCGCCAGAAAGTTTTTCTCGCCTGATTCCATCCTTGAAATCTATAAATCAACCATTGGCCCTTGCATGGAATACTGCTGTTCATCCCAAGGTCCTCGACAAAATCCAGAGACGGATATGCAGTGTGGTTGGTCCTGGGCTGGTATCTCGTCTACAGTCACTTTCTCACAGACGTGCCGTCGCTTCCCTCTGTCTTTTCTACAAGTACTTCCACGATAACTGCTCCGACGAGCTATTTTCGCTGGTGCATGAATTTAAGCGTGCTACTAGATTGGCATTTCACTCCCACCCTTTCACAAAACAACCCAGCAATCTTCTACTCCAATAGTTTCATCTTGCCCTTCCCGTCTGCGGAACTCCGTTCCTCTTACTGGCTTCCCTGACAGTTATAGTCTTCAGATATTCAAATGTAATGTCAATCGACATCTTCTGATGCCTGGATGCAATGCCCCTTCCTTCGCATTATCCCTTTCCTCAATCACGTCTCTTTAGTCTTGCTTCCGCTCTTTGTAACCCAATGCGTGCTAGTGGTACTCCCGCTTTGCTTGGGGTGAAATGCTTAAAAAATTTGTAGATACATCCATAAAAAATCAATACATCCAGTTAAAAGTAAAAATAAAATCTATGCTTAATGATGGCTAAAGGAATATCGCTCGACCGCAGAGAATATTCGGACAATTTCTACAGAATTTATGGCCAGAAAAGAAGAAAATTATACGAACACAATATAAAGTAAATAAAATACTTAAAAATCAGTACCTTGTCAGTCGTTTTTAAAGACACTTGTGTAAAAGAGGGATTGCTGCCCAAATACACACACACACACGCACACACACACACACACAAATATATATAAATATATATATATATATATATAGTTATGAAAAACTTGGTAATCCGTATGGGTAATCCCAAGGAGGATGTAATCCTGAGAGCTCAATGTAAATCCAGAGCTAATATTTTAAAGAAAAACAGACCACTTTAAACGTTTCATTTTTGGAACTGCTATCTGATGACCGCCGTCCTTTAAAAGGGCTCTGGTGAAATAAATTATTATAATGGAACCTTAAAGTGGTCTATTTTCTTTAATATATATATATATATATATATATATATATATATATATATATATATATATATATATATATATATATAATGTATATGTATGTGTGTGTGTGTGTGTGTGTGTAACACTATAATAGAATTAAATGATAATATGGTTGGCTCTCTGTACCGCTCCAGCAAGCACCTGACTCCTCGTGCTATCCTCTACATTTACAAAAGGCAGACCAGGCCAAAAGTGGAGTATTATTGTCATATTTGGGTGGGAGCTGCCCAGACTTCACTCTCCAGCCTTGACAGAGTCCCAAAACATCTCCATGCCCTTGTGGGCGTCGAATTATTCTCCAGGAAAACTCGTGTATACGAGACGCGAATATATGAGTTTGTCGTTGCTTTGAAATTTCTCATGCAACAAAAACAGACTATCATTATTGTTTCGTCCGTGTATTGTTTGATATATTGAAATGCAATTGTCATCTTAGATAATGGCTTATGTAAACCGAAAGCTTAGATTGGATTTAAACATGTATCAATATGGTGATTTCCTTTCGTCTTTCAATGATAATGTTATTAAGCTTATCAGACAATATGAAAGGAACTTACTTAAAATAAATAGACACAACTATCAATGAAAATTTGCTGCCTAATTATAAACAATATATATATATATATATATATAGTTAAAAATGTCCTATATATTAGAAGTCTCTATGTCAGAGGTAGAATATATATATATATATATATATATATATATATATATATATATATATATATATATACAGTCACTTTCTCACAGACGCGCCATCGCATCTCTCTGTCTGTTCTACAAATACTTTCATGGTAATTGCTCCGAGGAGCTGCATTCGCTGGTTTCCAGACTTCATGAGTTCAAGCGCCCTACGAGGCTGTTCATCCCGCTCTCACCCCTTCACTGTCGAAACTCCTAAATGTAGCCGTCTCTTCTACTCTAATAACTTCATGTCTCGCACCTCTCGCCTGTGGAACTCCCTTCCCTATTCCAGTTTCCCTGAGAGCTATAATCTCCAGCTATTCAAGTGTAATGTCAATCGACATCTCCAGTTGCTTGATCTATCCACTACCCTTCTCATACTCTTGGATGTTCCTAGTAGGTCGATCTTCTGGGCAACTTGTTCGTTGATGTTACCTAGGACACTGTTAGTAAAATTGTCCATTCCTTTTCTCATGAGGCCCAGTGCTCCGATTACTATTGGTACAGTCTCAGTCTTCATATTATTATTATTATTATTATTATTTCTTTTTATTTCTGCTGTATACTTATTTCCTTCCCAACTAGAGGTATGGGTCATCATGACATTTTTAACGTGCATCGTTGTAAAAAAAATGGATGGGGAATTTAAAACGATCAACAATTTATACAGATAAAGCGCTTTGTAAGGTGTGAGCTGCACTTATGTGTGCTATTTTTTGTATTTTTTTATGATGACGCGTGGCATTGCATTTAAATGTTTTGAGATAAAATTCGTCTGGAAGGCAAGAAACCGGAAGAGAGTTCCACGAACGAGAAGTGCGAGAAAATAAACCGTTAGCATCGAATTTAAGTTTACATGCAGCCTATTCAACTATAAACAGAGGAGACCTTATTGCTAATCTAGTACTGCGTTTAAATTCATAAACTCTAGCAAAGAGTTCATTCGAACAATTAGCATGAAAGTATTTATAGAAAAAACACAGGTAAATGACTTTACGATGGTGGGAAAGTGACTAAAGCCGAGATGCCAGATCAGGACCAATAATATTGCTGATGAGCCTTTGGATTTTATCAAGGATAGCTAAATACATAGCAGAAGGACCGGACTATATGTGGCGGCAATATTCGCGTTGTGGACGAATGGAAGACGTATAGATATGTAAGGTCGATTCGAGTGAAGCTAGGGACCGATTTGAGAGTGTATTTGTATTATGAACAAGACACCCGCCTTAATAAAAGGTAAAACTTTAATATTTTTTTATTCTGATAATTTTTGCGGGTAAAGAATGTACAAAAACATTTTCCCTGTCTTTTACGAGCGGACCATTTAAACTAAGTAGTTCCCCTACAATCAGTTAAGATGAAAATCCATGAGAAGCATGACTAGTATGGCATCAGGCCATTATCAATCTATTGTTATCAATAGCGTTGTTTTTTTACAAATAGCTACAATACATATTATGTCACTAGTGTTTATCCATATAAAGATGCTAATCACGTTAGTTATTTATTACTGAAGTTGTTAGGAAATAATTTATTTTTTGAAAACCAAATCAGACTGCTTATTTATTGCCTTTATTGTCCGGGCTATTAACAGTTTGACAGACTCCATCAATATCCAACGTGTGATGACAGATTTACATGTTATGTCCGGCCGTAACACAGATGGTCGTATTATTCTCTTGGATCTGTTAAAGCGCCTCAGAGGCGTAAAGCTTATAATTCTTCTCTCTTTCTTTCTCTCTCTCTCTCTCTCTCTCTCTCTCTCTCTCATGTCTGTGGTGTACAGGAGTTGGCCAAAATAATGGAAGCATCGCTTGACAAGTACCATTCTATGTTTCTTTTTTCACAGACACATGCACGCAAGCACCAGCAGACTCACACACACACACACACACACACATTTACAAGGATTGGACGAAATAATGGAAACACCAATTTGCAGACAGCATTGTATATTTTTTTCGCAAACATGCAAACGCACACACGCAGATGAACATGTACACAAAGATTTACACAGACCCCCCACATATATATATATATATATACACTTACATATGTTGGACAAAATAAAATAATAGCACTCTATAGCCTACACCTATTTTTTGCACAGGGACACATAAACACACCAGTGCATACATACACATATACTCATACACGAACGCACACACACACACACACATATATATATATATATATATATATATATATATATATATATATATATATATACTGCGTGCCAAATTGTTATCGAGATAACTTTTTTCTAATATTTCAAAAACCCTCCAATAAATTTACACAAAATTTTCAATGTTGACAACACAGACCTGCGCAATCACTGAAATTTTCGTACTGATCTGCGCAATGTAAACAAACTGGCGCCGTATTTGTTATCAGCACTGTGATTTGAGAGTGCCAAATTATTAGAAAAGTGTAAGAATTTAGTGAAAAGATGGATCGTAAAAGCAGTTTAAGTGATCCTGAAAAGAAAACTATCACCTTAGGACTCTCAAAAGGTAAATCTACTCTAAAAATTTCTAAAATGATAGAGAGGTGTCATAAAAAAAAAGTTCACCGCCGACCCTACACAAGTACGCAAAAGGGCAGATAAAGGCAAGTCGAAGGTTATTTCACGTCGTCTCATGTCACGACTTAAACGAGAGGCCACGAAGGACCCTGGACTTACCAGTCAAGAGCTTTTCAGTCGCACTGGGGATCCTACGGCTTCGGTATCTGAGGGAAATAGCAACAACAGTCAAACCTGTATCGAAGCCTCTGTTGACGAGAAATCACATTCAAAATCGATTGAAATGGGCCGAGGACAATATGAAGATTGACTTCTCTAAAGTCTTGTCAACAGACGAAACTCGAGCAATACTTGACGGGCCAGATACATAGTGCAAATGCTGGGTAATGAAGAGACAGAATCGCCATCAGTGTTTGAGACGCCAACAAGGCGGTGAAGACATAATGATCTGGGGTGGTATTATTGGAAAAACATTAGTGGGCCCATGGAGAGTACCAGATGGCGTCAAAATGACTGCTGATGCATACATAAGCGTTTATGAAGGAGCATCTTGAACCGTGGATGAAAAGGCAAAGACTTGCCTTCAGAAGGGCAATTGTTTTTATGCAAGATAATGCTCTCTCACATGCTGCTCACAAGACTACTGAATATTTGAAACAGTTAGGCTTCGATGGACCTCGAAAAATGAAGTGGCCAGCAAATTCTTCGGATTTGAACCCAATCGAAAACCTTTGGAGCATCACGATGCGAAGACTGTACGCCAACGGAGTAACGCTGAGTTGTGGGAAGCCATTCCTGACATATCTCGCGGCATTACAGCAGATGACATCCTACAATTAACAAATTCTATGGATTCTTCTTCAAGTAATTTCAAAACTAGGAAAGCACATTCCCTATTAATTTGTTTAAAACTGTGCCTTTGCTTGTATCTGTTATTATTTATTTGATTATCTTATTCATTAGTTTTTTTTTTATCATAAACATTCACGTGCAACATTAATAAACGTTTTGTTTGCTCAATTCTGGGAATTTTACTAAACCTTTCTAATAATTTGGCAATATCAAATCACCGTGCTGATAACAAATATGGCGCCAGTTGGTTTACATTGCACAGATCAGTACGAAAAATTCAGTGATTGCGCATCTCTCTATGTACATTTTATATATATGTATGCATGTACATTTATACATATATATATATATATATATATATATATATATATATATATATATATATTTATAGATATATATTATATAGATAGATATTTTATATACGTATATATATTATAAATATATATATACATATATATAAATTTTATAAATATATATATAAATTGAATTTATTTGAAGAATTTATTCTAACCAATAATTATTAAATTATATGATAAAATTTGATATTAAAATTAAAAGTAAAAATTACCAATTTTCAAATCCAAATTTAATCACTATTAAACTTAAAATTATAAAATTACTGAGGAGAAAAGAAGAAATACATATGTTATTCAATTTATTTCTTCATTGAAATTGCGTTAGAATAGACGCTTATCTGTCATCCGGTCATCTGACAATATGTATACATTTTCATCCCAAGTGTGTGAATGGGATCCTAACCTCACGCGTAAAACAACACAAACACACTCAGATTATAATACATAAGCACCCAGACATATTTAGATATATATACACACAAACTGCTCTACTCTGTATTGAGCACTCTTTTAAAATTGTTGGTTATTGTAATTCATTCCATTTACACCAATTATATACTTGGACATATATATATATATATATATATATATATATAAGTTATAAGGAACTTGGTAAACCGAATTGGTAAATCCAAAGAGGATGAAATCCTGAGAGCTCAATGTTAGGACAGAGCTAATATGTAATGAAAAACAAATCACTTTAATGTACCATTACGATAATTTAAAGTTTTCTGTCACTCCTCCTACTCCAATATAAAACATACTTAAGAGAGATATAAAATTAACCCCTCCCTATACTTTATATTGTCTGGTTAACTACCACTCTCAACCCCCTCTATTAAATTACAAAAATTACACTACCCACCAATTTCTAATCCCTTTTTTTTTTCTCATTTCGTTGTTGGAAGATTTACCTGATGATCCTGAATCCTTAAAAAAGGATTTAGGTGAAATAAATTATCGTAATGGTACATTAAAGTGATTTGTTTTTCATTACATATTTATATATATATATATATATATATATATATATATATATATATATATGTGTGTGTGTGTGTGTGTGTGTGTGTGTGTGTGTGTGTGTGTGTATATTATGAAATTGACAAAATCCGACAATTACTTTAAGACATTTTTATGTTTATACATTCTTTTTATAGATACAAATATTTGAGTAAATGCTCTGTTTTATAATAAACATTATTTATAAAATTTACCGGCCTGAATGTCTGAGAAATTTTCATAGAAAATTTTCGTCTTCCGATAGTAATCGAACCTGTATCCTTCATGGAAGATTGAAGTTTAAAGGCAGTAAATTCGACCTTGCTAATCGGCCGATCTCCTGTGGCTCGATCGGTTAAGAGCACGTCAGGCTAAATGACGGTTCCGTATAAGATACAGGTTCGATACCTGTCGGAGGACGAATATTTTCTGTGAAAATTTCTCGGACATTCAGGCCGGTAAATGTTGTTTAATATTGTTTATTATAAACAGAGCATTTACTTAAATATTTGTATCTATAAAAAAGAATGTATAAACATAAAAATGTCTTAAAATATATATGTGCGTGTGGATATAAACTAAATAACCACATATTATCAACTGTATACCCTTTCGTTAGCGTTAATATGCTGCTAAGCAAATAAGTATTTAATTTGTTATGTAAACAAAACAGTGTCCAATATAGCTAAACAGAGCTATAATGTACATTAATAGATACAAATATACTTTTATCTTATGCAGGTCAGTGTTTCATGGATTCCAAAGTTGTCAGACACAAATGGTAAATAAAACACTTAATACAGTTGTTTTATTTTAAATACAGTGTCTCATAGGAGAAACGCTAAATTGCATACATATTCAAAGATACTAATATACTATTCAAAATATAGAGTGTTGGTGGGAAGACATCAAGGGAAACATTAAGCTTACATGATACATATTTTTCCGTTGGGGAGAAAACACACCAATGGTTGGGTATTGTTTAAAACGGTGTAAAAAGAAAAAAGGTTTAAGTTGAGAATTTTAAAGTATAAAGAGTAAGCAATATGATTACGAAGTGGGGTGATCGCGGTGAATGTACGTAAGCTTATAAGTAATCTCTATGTTTCAAGGGAGTAAAATTACACTGTATTTAGGGCTAACGTTGAATAATTTTAGAATGTCAGTTAAAAATAAAAAGTTTAGATAGACAAATGAGGATAGAAAGTAACAAAAAGGAAAAAATAAAGAATGGTGTGTTGCCCGTTAGTTTATCAATAGACGTTGTAAGGGAAGTAATCAATGTGTAACAAAAAAAAAATTAGGAGCAGATGAAAGTATTAAAACAAATGACAGATTACTTGATCTAACCAGAATAAAAATATTTTAGGAGAGATCTTTTTCTATGAATGTATGTTATCATAAGTTCGTTTCTTTTGTTTAGTAGGTTGGTGTTATCAATATATTTGAGAAAGGAGAGTTTCTCTAATGAACTAAGATTACATTTCTTGCCTCGATCTGTAAAAGTTGTGAATTTTTAAATTCCAATATATATATATATATATATATATATATATATATATATATAGTCTTAAGATGTGCTAAATTTATGGGATAAAGTGCTCAATATCAGAGATAGAGCGTGTATAAATATATATATATATATATATATATATATATATATATATATATATTGTGTGTGTATTTATGCACGTTTCATCAAATAATATAGAGAAGTGTTGTCTATAGCTTTCCAAACTATATAGTTGATGAACAAATAAGATGCTTTCTTAGAAATTTCAATACTAAGCAAATTGTACATAATACTGCTTCTACTGGTCTCAAACATATTAATCTCCTATATTGTAATCAAATGCACACTAATTATAAACAAGATGAAAATATACTAAAAACATTAGTAAATTCTAATATATCAACTACAGATCCTAGCACATAAATTAAATTAATCATATACTACACTAAATCTAGTATATCCAACTAAATTTTTCGCAATGATTCTTCTCTCCTGGTTAGCGATTTGCAAAAAAACCAACATAGTTTATAAATTCACGTGCCCTTTGGGAGATTGTATCTCCAACGAATTAAATAATATTTATGTTGGTCACACAACAAACTCGCTTTCACGACGGTTGACACTACATTTGAATGAAAACTCTAACATTTTTAGGCATATCAAACAACATGCCTGCCCGCATACACAATTCCGTAAAATACTTGTCGAAAACACAATTATACTTCGACATGAAAACAATAGACAAAAACTAAAAATCCTTGAAGCATTATACATCAAACAGTTGAAACCCAACCTAAACAAAATCAATTATGACATCTCTACAAATATTCTTAAATGTCTATAATTGGTAACAGAAGACATTGGTTTATACCAACGGCTCTCCATACTTCTACAATTCACTCTCGCGTGGTCATGTGTGACGTCATGAGATGCGGTGCGATTTTCGCTTCTAGCGTCTTATATGCACGTGTTTATCGTTGCTTAGAAATCATCTATGTAAACAATGACAGACTATCATCACTGTCTTGTCCGTATATTGTTTAATATGTTGTAATTGACATTTTTGATAATGACTTATGTAAGCCAAAAGCTTAGATTGTACTAAAAAAAATATGGATCAATATTGTGAATTTCTTTCTTTGTTCAACGATAATGTTATTAAACTTATCAGACGTTACGAAAAAAATTTACATAAAATAAATAGACAACACTTGTCTATATTATTTAATAAAACGTGCATATATATAGATATATATGTATACCATTTTCTAATCGCATTTTTCCTCTCAATTCGTTGTTGGAAGTTTTACCTGATGATCCTGAATCCTTAAAAAAGGATTTAGGTGAAATAAATTATCGTAATGGTACCTTAAAGTGGTTTGTTTTTCATTACATATATATATATATATATGTAGAAAAAGAGAGAGATTTAGTCTATTAGGACACCAAATCATTATTGAAATATATATCGTTAAATATAACAGACAACCAATGTCTTTTATGCTTGATCATGAGCCGTTTTAAGCTTCGTATAGTTGTTTTAATTTCGGAAGAAAATAAAGACAAAAACTCTTCAATATTTGGATATTTTTTTTTTTTTTTTATCATACTGTTCCTAGATCTCGGTTTTCGGCTCACACGAGCCGGCATCAGAGTGATTATATGAACATTTCAACAAAGATATTCACCATGTATGATGACATTCGGTTGTGTTTACATACAAGATTGCTATGCGATGGTAACAGTCGCGGAATAGCAGATTCAGTTGGTAAATTCGTAATGCGGCTTTATGACGTCTTATTACGTGAGAAAAACGAAATATTAACAACAGAATCTTATGTTCAGATGCAATCTAATATGCATATATCTAAGTATTATATATATATATATATATATATATATATATATATATATATATATATATATACTTACCTGGCTTATGTCAGAGGGCATCCCCCATTTTACGTGGTCTCTAGGGAATTTTTGCCCGAGCCTACGGGCTCGGATACCCCACTTTAAACTTGGCCTTGTACCGCATCTTGCTGCGTGGGGCAGCAGGTAAATAATTATATTGTATGTATATCTATATATACATTTTGTATATATGTATACTCGGAAAGTTATTCGTGAGTATGAACGGATTTTGTTAAAAATTAGCAAACATAATGTCTCTAATTTATTCAATCAGACACCTAAAAGAGAATTTGCTGTCTAAATACACAAATATATACGGATATATATATATATATATATATATATATATATATATATACATTTTGTATGTATACACGCACACACACACACAGAGATACACACACACACACATACACACACACACACACACACACACACACACACATATATATATATATATATATATATATATATATATATATATATGATGCAGGAAGAAAATGAGTAATTACCTACATTGAGGTTCGAGCGTGACACTGGACTTATGAATGTTTTCTGTTTGATTGACTGACTATTGAGTGGAACTATCCAGTCGAATTAGTGTGAATTATTGTGCGTCGATGTTTTGGATTTTTATTTAGGATTTACCGGACGTTAATCCAGACCGCGCTACTAACAAGGTATTCACTGGATTGGTTAATTATCTTTGATTGATTTTTACTTCTTTTTCTTAAGTATTTATTTGTGGTTGTAATTAAATACTGTTTTATCCTAACATTGATGTCTTGAATTATATTTAATTAACAGCCACCGTACGTCACAAAAATATTATATATAATATATTATATATATATATATATATATATATATATATATATATATATATATATATATATTATATACATGATAAAAATATCTACCTATCTATCTTATTCTGTTCATTATCTATCTATTTCATTCTGTTCATAACTATTCTGATAATATCTATTTATCTAACTCATTCTGATAATATCTATCTCATTCTGTTTATATATCTTTCTTTTTATCTATCTATTTATCTATATATATATATATATATATATTTATCTAATTCTGTTCATTATCTATCTATCTACCTACCTTTCATATTGATACCATACATATCGCTACAGAATCACAAAGACCTGTACCATATAATAGAAACCATATCACTTGAGGATTACCAAGAACAGCAACAACTTAAATGGATAGTACATGTAACTTGAAGAGAAAATAATGGCATAATAAAGATGTTAACATTCCACACTACTTCAAATAAAACGTTAGATATGAAACGCCCATCCAAACTTGAAAGATCGATAACAGCTACTGCACTCAAGAAAGTTATTTTCCTGCAAAATTGTTTGAAGAGAAAGTTTTTTCTAAATTTCAACCGAAAGCAGTACTGGCTGTTCTCTTAATGAATGCCAAATGTTTCCTTAGAGGGAAACTGCTAATATTATCAATACCATTACTATGTAAATTCCATGGCATAAGCATTGTCTATTATGGAAGAGCGCGCTTCCAAGACGACAATGCAGCCATTCACAAAGCTAATATTATTCAAAATTCGTACAAAGAGTACAAAAGTGAAGTAAACCACTTGGATTGTCCCCCCAACAATCACGGAACTCAATATAATCGAACATTTATGGTGCATTTTAGAATATCAAGCGAGAATCCACGACATTCTCCATCGACGCTAAAAGAGCTAAGCCAGGTTTTACTCATCCTGGGTAAGACATCAAACAGCAAGGCCTCTGATCAGGAGGTTTTTAAGGGGCGTCGAACCACGTTTTCATTTCTGGGGTTCCCAGGTACACCCTGACCCGATGTAGTCGCAACTCTTAGGTTCCCAGCTATGGGTAAATAGTTGACCACTAAACAGGCGTCAAAACACTATGAAAGTGTAAAAATTGATTTTAATACCAGCGACGAATTTTTAAAGAAAAAAAAATTACCAGCAATACATTTTTGGAAAAAAATATTACCAGCAATAAAAATCTTGTCGGCATTAAATAAACCCTTGAGGTTGATATACCGTAAAACAAACCAAACCAAACCAATATATACTGAGATAGATAGATAGATAGATAGATAGATAGATAGATAGATAGATAGATAGATAGATAAAAAGTATTGCCAGCAATAAAAATCTTGTCGGCATTAAATAACCCCTTGAGGTTGATATATCGTAAAACAGACCAAACCAAACTGACTCGGGGTGGTAGCACTTGTTAGGGTCCCAGCTATGGGCAAATAGTTGACCATCAAACTGGGATCAAATCACTATGAAAGTGTAAAAATAGGTTTTGATACTATGAATTTTTGAAGAAAAAAATATTACGAACAATACATTTTTGGAAAAAAAATATTAATAAAAATCAGTAATAAAAATCTTGTCAGAATTAAATGACCCATTGAGTTGCTGATATGCTGTAAAACAAACCAAACCAAACTTAAACAAAGCTCAAAGTTTTCCTAACAACTGTTCGGAAGTTGTACGAGTTAATTGCTCGACGTATTAGAAGTGTGATTGATGCCAAAATTGGATCAACTCAGAATGAGATAATAAAACTTCAATTTAACAAACTATTAGGGTGGTGCAAAAATAATGACGTAAAAATGTCGTTTTTTGACGTTAAAAATACGTCAAAAAACGACATTATTACGTCATTATTTTTGCACCAACCTAATATTACCAATCATTCTACCCAGCTCTTGTATAGTTTGGGTTTACTCGGGGCGATTTTCAGTTAACGATTAATTTCCTGTCCTTTGTAGCTCTTAATAAAGGATGTCTTTTCCTTATCTCTCCTAAACCTGGTGCCCTCTCCAAATTCACCAAGTAGGTTATACATTGTTTTCTTCTGTCTCTTGCCATCAGTCTCTTCTGTGAGTATCAATTTCTATGATTCATGCTTAGTCCTTTCTTCTTGCTATCCCTTAACCATTCAGGAATTTCTACAGTCCCCATTCTGCATCTGTCATAGTATCAGCTGTGCATTTTATGCCATTAATGAATCCACCAATAATAAATCAGCTTAAGTCTTCTAGTCGTTTTTCGATTGCCTCACTCTTCTAAAGTTAGAATTAAATCTGGCAAGAAGACACTTCCTTGTCTTGCACCTCTTTCAATTATTGCATACTCAAGCCATTCTCTGTCCGTATACAGGTAGTTTTCAATTACTTAATTATACTAAGATCTTTACAAATAAAGCTTCCCTGGCAGTTCAAATAGATCTTTGTTTTATACCTTATCAATTACTTTTGCGTTGTCTACAGAACATAAATATACGTCCTTCTGCATTTGTATTGCTCTCCTTGATATTGTTCTGATAATAAACATCACTTTACGTATTCCGGTGTCCTTAATGGATACACACTGTTCTTGCTCGATTTATCTTCTAAAATAGAGTCATTACTTTCAATATGAAACGTTTATTTTGTATAAAAATATGATCTCTGCTTGTTGAAAGTGGGCAGTTCAAGTCAACTCAAGTAGATGTAAGAAACACTCGATGTATATGGTTTGATCTATTTTAATAGTCTCGCTATTACACAAGTTCCCTCTCTCTAGAGCCACGCGAATCTATTAATGCTTGTTATATAAGGAGTTGTTTCAGTGAATTCAATTTAAAAGCAAGCAACAGCTGCACTTGTTTCTTGTAAGGAAAATATGAACAGATTAAACCAAATAGAATTTCTGATAAGTCTACTCCAATATAATATTCATTAGAAACCGTGTTATTTTGCTAACTGCAGACATGAGGAAATATTTCTTACCTTAAGAAAGACATCAAAGTAGAGTTTGTTTATGAATAATTTTAATAAAATTAATTTAATTATACGAAAAACAGAAAGTGGTACGTCATCTAAATTCACTGAAATCTTTATCTAGACTGACATTTCTTCTTGATATAAAGTTTAATCACTTTCCCTGCTGTCTGCAGACACTAGCTGTCTAGATTTCTGTACCAAGGTCGAAGATAATAAAAAAAAGGTTATAGAAATTGAAGAATATATTTGATCACTTTGCCGGAAGTATAGCAATTGATCAGTTGCAAGAATTTGTGTATTTCCGGTTTTCAAGTCCAGGGAAAAATCCATAATTGACTTAAAGGCAGGCTCTTTCCACTTGAAAGATTCCCGTAACGCAATGTCTCCGGAATATTTTTGGCTGCAGTCCGAAACACAAGGTTTTTTTTTTTCTTTTTTTCTTTTTTTTTTTTTGACCGATCGATTCTCAAGACAGAAACATAATTTTATCCACCCAATTTAATAATGTAAGAGTTTATTTAAATTTTATCCAATCAATTTTAGAATTTCAATGCTTCCTCATTTAAATTTAGTCCAATTAGTTTTAGTTTCAGTGTTTCGTTATTTAAATTTTAACCAATCAATTAAAAAGAACGAAAGATTAATTCAGTCCAGCAATCCAAAAATCCCGATGTTTCTCATGAGAAACGCAGGACTTCTTGCAAATAACTGACATAATATTACAGCATGCTAGTATTCCAAAACAGAAACGCCAGGAGTGAGTAAGGAATGATACTGCGATTCTGTCCAGCTCAAATCAAAAATATAGATACGAACTGGCAGGATTACGTCAGTTTTCATGCATTTAGTCAGGTTTTATTATTCACAATATTTTCCTTGTTCAGGGCATAAATGAAACTTTATATTTCTGATGTAATGGAATAACCTGTCACCCCCATGTGTGATTACATCACAGGTAGTAACTGCCTATAAGTATCTGTAAATCAACGGACTACAGAGACAGATCTGTTGAGTACGACTCAGAACTACCGACCTACAATTAGTAGCACTCACTACTAGATTGACTTGTACTTGTTACCTTTATTCTTATTGTACTGGTTTTGTACAATAAACCTTTACTTATTTTATCCACCGTGTTTTTCAAGTATATATTTCTTTTAGCACGGAATATAACAATTCCGAATTTATGATATAAATATATTCCCACTATTTTCTTTAATTATTAACATATTTATATTTTCTTATTTGAATTATAATTCCTAAACTATCCAGCGGATCTCACGTATCATTTTGGTGTGTAGCCTACACATACTCATATCCCCACACGACAAATATATACCGAGTGTAACAGTAAAATTGTCATATTACTAGAATTCTTTATATATATATATATATATATATATATATATATATATATATATACTAAGGAACTCCGGATTATGCACCTATTATGGGGTCCACCCTTTTCTGATATAAATGGACTCGCCCTGCTGCCATAAAATAGCCACAGTCAGTCAGTCAGTGATTCTGAAGGTAGAGGAACAGTGTGGAGGGACAGGGTGGAAAGTACATAGACACTGTGATTGAGTTGACGTTAGAAGTCAGTTACAAGGACGCCCGACTCTAAGGAAGTTTACTTTGAGACTGTATAGAGCGATCTTTGATTAATACTAACCGGCGTTCCTGGATTTTACTAACAGCATTACCTTTTGTATTTTGGGTAAATACATTTAATTTCTTAGCTTAAATACTTGCGTTTGTCATTTATTGGAGACCGATTTTTCACGCGGAATCCACAACAGCACCCAACGTGTTCTTTTCTATTTTCTGCATACCTGCGCACTTTATATATATATATATATATATATATATATATATATATATATATATATATATATATATATATATAGAGAGAGAGAGAGAGAGAGAAAGAGAGAGAGAAAGAGGAGCGTCTAGATATCAAGAATTCATTTAAAGAATTTTCTTTTTTAATCCAATCGGTCAAGTTTAATTACTTTAACGTATCTTCCTATTTTCGCATAAAAGATGTATATCCAAACCAAAACTTTGCATATACTGTTCTGTTTGTTGTTCAAGTACGCCGATGTCACTATGCTGATTTGGACCCATAAGGAGAACTACATGAGCTACTAGACAAGATCATAATAGAAAGTAGGAAGAAAGGACTAATTAATCAACTGTAAGAACAGAGACTATATGGTTGTCTGCAAGAAATGGGAACTTCAAATTGAAGATGTCAGCATCAAACAAGAACAGAAATTTAAATATACAGAAAAAAATATTATAAAAGAGGATGCAAAATACGTCATCAACACCCATTGGAATAGTGAAAGTAGAATTCCTGAAGCTAAGCAAAGTATTAAGAAACAGGAAAATTTCGTGGAAAACAAAGAAAAGAATACTGAACGATTACCGTGTTCGCTGGCGTACAAGACCACTTTTGATTTGCTTAAACGGTCACATTGTAAAAATGAAAAAGAGAATGAGGCGAGAAGTCGCCCAGTATTTATAGTATAGGGAGAGCGACCCCTAGTGACAATTAGGGAATTAAGAAGAAGCTAACTCCGACACTTTTACTTGTTTTAATTCTATTAGTATACGATGGATAAATTGTCTAAATAACACTGACATCACATTTTAACAGATATATTTACCAAAATTACACAGAAATATCTTGAAATACTAAATAGTAAATTTATTCAATAAAATCGCCATTGCCTTCAAGCACGACTTCGGAATCTCCTGTAACTCTTCTGGACGGTCTTCTTGTTTAAGTTGGTGAATGCTGCCATAATCCTTGCTTTCAGTTCATTTTTTGGTGTTACAAGATCTACTCAGATCGATTGCAAACATCAATGCCGACTATATACGGGCTCATCCCTAAAACTCTTGACGGTCAGAGAATGGCAACTAATCTCTCTTCCGATCTTGCACAAACTATCCTGACTGGTTACATTCAATGCCACGAAAACCAAACTGGTTACATTCAATCATCGCCGATCGGACCCCGAATTAACACCGGTCAGGAGGTCCTCCTCGGGTAGGCACCGTGCTTTGAAAGACTATTGGTCCTCATATTCACACCTGACCTTAAGAGGAACTCGTACATACGATCCATTGCTAAGGATGCAGGTAAAATGATCGGTTCCCCCGTAAGTACCTGATTCCTGCTGCTATATCCTCCAAATTTACAAGAGCCAGGTCAGACTGTTGTCATCTGACTCTCCAGCCTTGTGTCCAAAAGCTTCTCCGGGAACCTTGTGTCACTTCGCCCTCCAACATTTCTCCCACAGGTGGAATGTGACAAGCCTCTCGCTATTTCCACGGAAAGTGCTCGGACGAACTACAGGGGTTGGACAAAATAATTGGAACAGTTGCAAAATCCACTTGTATATTTCAAAGACCTATTATATTAAGAACTTTAACTAAACCTTCGTAATTGCAGGTTATATCTATTGTAAATACATTTATTTATCTAATTTACTGTCTTTGTTTTATTTATTTTTAGAATTTAGTAAAATTTAAGCTAAATGCGTGATCTTTCCGAGTTCGAAAAAGAGCAAATTGTTGGAGTTCACATGGCAGGAGCCTCGATCACTAAGGTTACTGAACAGTTTGGTTTTTCAAGAGCTACCATCTCAAGAACACTGATGCAAGACCTCTAGCAACCGTAGCAATTCGGGCCGGACTTGCAAACTTACTGACAGGGACTGACGTGCATTGAAACGCAATGTGGCAAAAAATCATCGGACAAATGCGGCCAAAGTGACTGCTGAGTTGAATAACCATCTGAATAGTTCAGTTTCTACTAAAACTGTTCACCGTGAGTTCCATAAGGCTGCATATCATGGAAGAGCCGCTGTGAGGAAATGTCTTCTCTCCACACGCAACTTTCAAAAGAGGTTGAAGTGGTGCAGAGATCACAATGCCTGGTCTGCAGACCAATGGAAGCAAGTCATATTCTCAAACAAGTCCTTTCCCAACTTCAGGGCGAAGAAGCTTACAACCTTGACTGCCTTCTTCCAACAGTGAATCATGGAGGTGGATCAGTGATAGTTTGGGTCGCCATATCATGGAAATAGTCCAATAGTTGCCCTGCATGGTAGAAAGCAAAGATTACCTGAACATTTTGGGAGATCATGTTCAACCAATGACCAAGATTTTATTCCCTGATGGTGACTGCATCTTCCAAGACGATAATGCTCCAATACATACCGCTCGAGTGGTTAAGAATTGGTATGAAGAGCATGAAAGTGAGCTAGAACACATGGAGTGGCCTCCCCAATCTGAAGATATCAATATTATTGAACATTTGTGATGCATTTTGGAGCAACAAGTTAGGAGTCGTTATCCTCCACCGTCGTTTCGTAAAGAGCTGGAGAAGGTTTTAATGGAAGAATGACTGAAAATTCCTCTGAATGAAGTCAGGAAGCTGTATGATTCCATTCCTAGATGTATTAAAGCTGTCTGTGAGGCTAAAGGAGGACCAATTCCATATTAAATAATTTTTCTTTGAATTTAACAAGTGTTCCAATTATTTTCTCCAACCCCTGTACATTCTCTGGTCCCGCCAATTCAAACCGTCACGGCAAGAACACGCCACGCCACGCCACTTACATAGTAGCAAACCATCAATATCCACCTCCATATTCTATCGGTGAGAAGAACGTTCCACTTGAACAGCTTCTTTCGGCTAACCACTGCTCTGTAGAGCCGACTCCCAAGAGGATTTTTTCCCGGTCACTACAATCTTAACCTGTTCAAGGCTAGGGTTAATTGTTATCTTCCATCCTATACACTCAAATGGCCTTCTAACGTAACACTCTAGCTCGAGTGGTCCCGGGCCTTGTAAAAGGTGAACCTTGCTGTAAATAATAACAAAACAAATAGTAACAAAAAATAATAAGATGACACCCAAATTTTCATGTTAAAATGTAGGATATCGGGTTATATTCGCCGTAGAAGACGAACCCAACAAATCGTATTTTAAAATGTATTGTTTTGTATTTATTAAGTAAATTCAGTAAGTATATACTTTCTTTTCACTCAAATTTTGTGTGTGTACGTAGAAAAATTGAGAGGCAGTGTACAAAAGACCCTTTTCACGTCCACATGAAAAAAGCTAACTACGATGGCATCCCCTTCTTTCCCTCTCTCTTTCGCACGAGTTGACGAGGGAGGCTGCAGTGAACTACAAAGAGAATCGCGACATAAATCACAGTAAGAACTAAATTGTATCGAATCTCGGCACTAAGAATTTTGACATTTAACAAAAACCTTGCTAGAAGGATGGACAGCTTTACGTTATTGTGCTTTGGAAACTTTTGCAGTAAAAAAAAAAAGAAATATTTTATTGTAAATATGTAACATTTATGAGTATAAAATACGGATATCTTTTTATAAATTGTAAACTGTTCATTAATGTTAACAACGAACTATTTTAAGTTACAAAATTGTATATGGGATAAGACGGAGGCACGGTGGAGTAATGGATGGCGGCTCGGATTGAGGAATCGGAGAGCTGAGTTCGAATACCAGTCGAAAGGTATGAATCATCTTTTTCTTCCATCTATAGCCTTGGATGGTAACTGATCTACCGCAGAAATGGTAACCTACCGCGGGAAAAAAATCTGCCTGGTCAATCATGTAGCGAAAGATACATGATCCTCTAAGCGTGTATCACGCATGGCACCTAACTGACTGATATGGATTAAACGAAAATTAATTACAATATAATACAAATTTCTTATAATAGATTCCTTCTTATCGACAATTTTGTCGGTAGGGGGGTACACTAGTGTTACTAAAATAATGTGAATTAAGTTGTTTCAGTAGAAACAGTGTCGATAGTTACCAAAGCAGGACGAGCCTACCGTCAAAATTCTTATAATAACATCAGACTATAGACCATAAGGTTTAAAGATTACATTTTATACCTGGCGTATAAGACGGCCACTTATTTGGCAGGGTGGGTAAATAGTCGCCTTCTACGCTACGCCGACCTATACGCTATGTATCATCAGTCCTATTATATTGCCGTGAATGACGGACAATCTCCTCACAGAAGAAGAGAAGACTGGGAGCAGTAGAAATGTGGTTCTACAAAAGGATGCTGAGAATACTATAGACAGAGCCCGAAAGCGGCGAAGAAGTCTTAATACAAATGGAATCAAAAAGGAAACATATTCAGGAAGACATGGCTAAGATTTTTTGGATACATAAGGAGGAAGGACAGCTTAGAGAATGTGACACTCACAGGACGAAGGCAAAAGGGATAAGGGAAGGCAGAGAGTTACCTACCTGACGTATTTATTGGAATGGGTGGCATAACAAGGGGTGGGAAGTTTGCTAAAAAGACAAACACTGCTCAAAGCTACAAGCAGTAGGAGGTTATCAAAACACATAATCACCAACGATTTGAAGGGAGGCAGCCAATAGCAAGAGTAAAACTCTCGACCTTCTCTGTCTTTTCTCAAAAACTGAATGCTGTCAGCGTGGTAGACATGATTTTGTGAAAGCCATTACTAGCGAATTTGATCTTTATATCCTCATATAGGTCATAACAAAAAGCTTACAAAATCCGACCTTGAAAATCATTTTTCAAATCAAGTGAGGTTGCTGGGCGTGCTCAAAATATCAGGTACACCAATATGTCGATTTTCATTTAACTCTGTCATGGAAACATTAAGGAAATTGATCCCTTCGTAAACACAGACAAGGAATATATTAAGTTACCCAGATAGAAAAGAAATACGACTATGTCTATTGTTTACCTTGTTCGTTTTTATTGTAACCATAGTAATTAATACGAATGTTTTCCCTACTGTTAGGGAGAGTAATAGATAGTGGCCCAGATTGAAGAATACGAGAGCTGAGTTTGAATTCGAGTCGAATCAATTACGTTCACTTATGTGCTATTACCCTTGGGAAAGGTATGAATCCTCTTCTTCTCATCCAGCTATGGGTAAATAGCAGGACAGACTGGGTTCTATAGCCTTGAATGGCAACTGGTCTACCGCAGGAAGAAATGACAACCTACTGCTGGCAAAAAAAATCTACCTCGTCAGTCATCTATCGAAAGGTGCATGATCGCCTAAGTGTGTACCATGCATGGCGCATAACTGATAGATAGATAGATAGGAAAATAAAAAAATCTGTCTCGTCAGTCATGTATCAAAAGATACATAATCGCCTAGTCGTGTATCACGCCTGACACATAACTGACTGATAGATAGATAGATAGATAGATAGATAGATAGATAGATAGATAGGAAAAGAAAAAACTGCCTCGTCAGTCATGTATCAAAAGATACATGATCGTCTAAGCGGGTATCACGCCTGACACATAACTGATAGATAGATAGATAGATAGATAGGAAAAGAAAAGAATCTGCCTCGTCAGTCATGTATCAAAAGATACATGATCGCCTAAGCGTGTATCCCGCCTGACGCATAACTGATAGATAGATAGATAGATAGGAAAAGAAAAAATCTGCCTCGTCAGTCATGTATCAAAAGATACATGATCGTCTAAGCGGGTATCACGCCTGACACATAACTGACTGATAGATAGATAGATAGATAGATAGGAAAAGAAAAGAATCTGCCTCGTCAGTCATGTATCAAAAGATACATGATGGTCTAAGCGGGTATCACGCCTGACACATAACTGACTGATAGATAGATAGATAGATAGGAAAAGAAAAAATCTGCCTCGTCAGTCATGTATCAAAAGATACATAATCGCCTAGTCGTGTATCACGCCTGACACATAACTGACTGATAGATAGATAGATAGATAGATAGATAGATAGATAGATAGATAGGAAAAGAAAAAACTGCCTCGTCAGTCATGTATCAAAAGATACATGATCGTCTAAGCGGGTATCACGCCTGACACATAACTGATAGATAGATAGATAGATAGATAGGAAAAGAAAAGAATCTGCCTCGTCAGTCATGTATCAAAAGATACATGATCGCCTAAGCGTGTATCCCGCCTGACGCATAACTGATAGATAGATAGATAGATAGGAAAAGAAAAAATCTGCCTCGTCAGTCATGTATCAAAAGATACATGATCGTCTAAGCGGGTATCACGCCTGACACATAACTGACTGATAGATAGATAGATAGATAGATAGGAAAAGAAAAGAATCTGCCTCGTCAGTCATGTATCAAAAGATACATGATGGTCTAAGCGGGTATCACGCCTGACACATAACTGACTGATAGATAGATAGATAGATAGGAAAAGAAAAAATCTGCCTCGTCAGTCATGTATCAAAAGATACATGATCGCCTAAGCGTGTATCCCGCCTGACGTATAAATGATAGATAGATAGATAGATAGATAGATAGATTGGAAAAGAAAAAATCTGCCTCGTCAGTCATGTATCAAAAGATACATGATCGTCTAAGCGGGTATCGCGCATGGCACATAACTGACTGATCTTACGTTCTTGAATGGAATAGCCATAACTCTAATGAACTTGTTCAATCCCAATGTTTGAAGGTTTCCTGTAAAATTTCTATGTCTATTGATTAACTCCATTGATTTTAATGGATCAGTCAAGATAAACATAAATTCAAAACGTCACTTTACACGAGAATTGATCAAAAAGTCTCGGGACTGGCGTTATGAAAAGAAAACTACAACATATATCACTTCGGCATTTAATCCACTTCGAAGTAGTCTCTTTCTGAAGTCGCATATTTTATCCAGAATCGTTTCCATTGATTGAAGTATCCCTGGGACTCCATTTGTAGGATAGCATGCAGCTGCCTTCTCGTCGCCTTCTTGTTCCTTTCTAGAGGTATTTGATTTTTGGAAAGAGGAGTAAGTCAAAATGCCCGAGATTTGTTTTTTTTAATCATTTCACCCCGAGCAAAGTGGGAATGCCACTATTACGCAGCTGGTTACAGAAACCCAGCCATCACGTCATATGAGGTTTGATGAAAAAGTATCGGGACTGACATTATTAAACGAAAACTATAACATATATCAATTCGTCATTTAATCTCCTTCGAAGTAGTCTCCTCCTATGCCAGCGTAGTTTCCATTTATGGAAGCATTCCCGTGTGACTGCTTTTGTTTGACAGCATGAAGCTACCTCCTTGTCGCGTTCCCCTGGATTTCTTGTTCCTTTCGAGTGGGTTTTGATTTTTTGGGAGAGGAAAAAGTTAAAATGGGCGAGCTTTTTCTTTTTTAATCATTTCGCAACGAGCAAGGCGGAAATGCCACTAGTACACAGGGGATTTCAAAGAATGAAAGTGAAATAAATGTCTGAATATAGGGAGGAGTGAGGAAATGACATAAGATGAACGGGATTCAAGAAGATAATATGCCGATCGACGTTGCATTTAAATTTTTGAAGATTGTATTTATGAAGGGGAGCAAGTAAATGGAGGGGAGTTCCATTCCACAAACCGGAAGTGCAAGAAAAGAAACTGTTGGAGTAAAAATGCAAGTATCTGGGGAATTTTGCGGTTGTCGGAACTGGGAAATGTTGAACCATCCACGGTAACTGATTGAATCTCTGTGGTATGATGTGACGCCCACTGCTATAAACAACGGAAGTGAGCGAGAATGCCATAAGTTAGTGCACATGCGCAGTAGAAGTCATGATCAGCCTGCGGCAATCGGTTTCACTCGTACGTTACTTGCGTTAACATAACACCAGTATGGATTCCTTTTGATCAGCGATTGGAATAAAAATATTACCAAAGTCATAAACCGTAAAAATCAGGGCGGGAGTGTGTTGTAATACTTCTGTAACGGCCAGGACTGTCTTAATATTGAACGCATGCGTATCTGATGTGACACCATAAATGTGCGAAGTTTAATAAGAACTGTGTATGTAAAGATGAAAGATGCAACAGAAATCAACCGATAATATCTTGTTGTCTATGTTAGGAAGCAGGTGTCGGTCTGATGTAGCGCCTACACCGAGGTGAATACCAAGCTGCAGGCTTATTCGTTTAAAACGTCTGCGTTTATCCACAGCACAAAAGAACACAGCGCGTGTTGAAGCTTTGATTCAAGATGACGGCGAAAAATTAATGATATTATTGTGAAAATTGTTTTATCAGTCAAGAGCTTCAAAACTAGGACTCGTCATGCCCCGGACACAGGGTCGAATCATCTTCATTCCCTAATATTCCATTGGTAATGAGGAAGTTCCATTCAACCAGCTTCATTTCCGAGACCACTATATTGTAGAACAGACACTCGTAAATTTCCTGCCCAAACCACTATAATCTTAACCTATAAGTCAAACGTTATCATCTATTCTAGATATCCTAGTGCTCCGACTATAAATTTGAACGTTCTACTAGATTGGCATCTAGGTCTCACCGTTTTACTGTTGAACTAGCTATATGGAACTGCCACTTCTACTCTAACAGTTTCTTTTCTTGCACTTCCCAACTGTGGAACTACCTTCCGATTTTTTTTTATCTCCCTGATAACTACAATCTTCAAAAATTTAAACGCAATGCCAATCTTGTCTTCTTGAGCCCTGTTCTTTCCTCAATTCTCAGTCTTCTTATTCTGTTTCATTTTCACTCCGTATAACCTCCCTTGCGTCTTAGTGGCATTATTGCCTTTCTTGGGGTGAAACGATAAAGAAAAATGTCCAAAGAATTTCATCTGTTTTTTTTTTTTCTGATTCTCAGTTTGTGTTCTTTTTGTTGCCATTTTCTTTAAACTTCTTTGTTGATACTGAGTTTATAAAGATTTAATAAAAGAAAATTGTTTATAGCCACGATCGTCTACGTCCTCGAGAGACATGGTACGTGTATGAGACGGGGAGGGGGAACTGGTCAGTTTTTTTCTGTCGGTTACTCAAGTCATTCAATATGGACTTATCAGTAATTACATCGTTCTACAGGCAAAAAAGAACGGGGAAGCCATTTCGTGACAGCTGTTGCTGATCGAATCAAAGTAAGAATAGACAATTCAGTTAAGAGAACGGAGGGTTATTTGTATAGTGTTCTCATATTTATGATGCAGGTTTATTGACAGGCAGTTGTAATAAAAGGTTTATTTTTAGTATCTTGTATTTAGAGAATTGATATTCGCACAAGTGAGTTTGTGGAGATAATGTGACAACATTGAAAAGTAGCCCAGACTACGCATTTCACCTCCTTATGTCTGGCGTCATCCGGTTAGTATGAGAGATAAACCCGTGTGTAAGCGTTGGACTTTGTAGGAAGTGGTAAAAAAATTTCTTCATCAGATGCTACGGCCAGAAAGTTGATGATGTGGATGGTGTAATGGACAGTGACTCAGTAGTGTTAATCGACGAACCGAGATCGAATTCCAGTCGAGTTTGTTACATTTAATTACGGGCAAATACACTTGCAAAAGGTATGGATCTATCTCTTCTTGCCCAAGCTATATCTTAACCAGTAGAACAAACCGGCGTTTTCAGCTTTGTTTTGCAGTCGGTCTAGGAGAAGAACAAATCTTTGTTCAAAACTTTATATAGCCTCGGCAAAGTGCATACGATGCAGCTAAAGAAAGGATCGTAGAGTATTTTTTTTATTTTTTTAAATATAAAATACCTCCAACTACTCTTTTTTTTAAATAGAAAATACCTCCAACTACTCTTTTTTTTAAATAGAAAATACCTCCAACTACTCTTTTTGTTAAATATAAAATACCTCCAACTACTTTTTTTAAAAATACATACCTCCAACTACTATTTTTTAAATATAAAATACCTCAAAGTACTGCTTTTTTAAATATAAAATACCTCCAACTACTCTTTTTTTAAATATAAAATACCTCCAACTACTCTTTTTTTTAAATATAAAATACCTCCAACTACTCTTTTTTAAAAATACATACCTCCAACTACTATTTTTTTTAAATATAAATTACCTCCAACTACTCTTTTTTAAATGTAAAATACCTCCAATTGGTCTTTTTTTAAATATAAAATTCCTCCGACTACGCTTTTTCTTAAATTGGAGTATTCTAGCAATTTTGTATATAAGGAAGTACTAATTTGACTACAAAAAGAGAGAGATAGAGAGAGTAAATTTGACTATAACGACGAAGTAGTAATCTCAAGATTTCCTCAAAGATGAAAAAGAGACTCCAGGCAACGGAGATGTGGTTCTACAGAAGGATGCTAAGGATATCATGGACCGAGCGTGTGAACAACGATGAGATCTTAGAGAGGTTGCAAACAAGAAGTCTTCTACTTAACATCAGAAATAGTTTCTGGGGCACATAATGAGGAAGAAGGGCCTGGAGAATCTGATACTCATAGGTCGAATAGAGAGAAAGGGAGACAAGAGAAAACAAAACGTGACATACCTGGCGGTAAGCAAGTGGATAACAGAACTTGGTCTGGGCGAGAAAGCAGACGGATGGATCTTGCTGAGAGCTGCAAGAGATAGAGGGAAGCGGGGAGCTATGATCGCCTACGTCCTGAAAGGACATGGCATATAAAAAGAAAAAGAAGTAATCTGACGCCTAATCTGCCGAAAAATTCCTCTGTCGAATCAACTCCACCAAATGTTACTTGTTACATGTTACCGATTAGAATTTACTACCCTGCGGTGATTAGTTCGTATACCGCATTGCGATAATACCGATTTTTGCGATGATCGTTGATATTGTGTATGAGCCCGGTCTGATGTTGGCCATAGTGAATTTTGAGATCTGTACACTACTGCATCATCAGGATTTTACAAACATTAATTTGGTCGCTGTAGTAGACGCTACAAATGAAAGTGCATTTGTCTTATTTAATGAATAACTTCCTTTTTACAGACCCGTCCTACATAAACTACATCCGCGTCCTGGGTAAGACGATAAACTACGTCCAACAGCAATGCCTCTGATCAGGAGGTTTTGAGGATCGTGGAACCACCTTTTAATTGCTGGCGTTCCCAGGTCCACCCTGACCCGGGGTGGTAGTACCTGTTAGGGTCCCAGCTATGGGCAAATAGTCGACACCCAAACTTGTGTAAAAATAGGTTTTAATACCTTGTAATAAAAAAAAAAAATAACCAGCAATAATTTTTGAAGGAAATATTATTATCAACAATACTTAAAAAAAAAATGTACTAGCAATACAAACAGCTATACATTCTTTGAAAAAAATATTAGGTTGGTGCAAAAATAATGACGTAATAGTGTCGTTTTTTGACGTTAATACGTCAAAAAACGACATTATTACGTCATTATTTTTGCACCAACCTAATATTACCAGCTATAGATTTCTTCAGGGAAAAATATTTCTAGAAATAGATTTTTGAAGAAAAACACATTACCAGCAATAAAACTTTGTCGGTATTAAATAACCCATTGAGGTTGATATGCCGTAAAACAAACCAAACCTAACCTGTTTACAGACATCTAGAAGGTTAGTAGTAGAGTATATTTAATAAGTATCCTCACAATTTATATTCTGTATCGACTAACGGCCATACTACGTTGAAACACCGGTTCCCGTACGATCACCGAAGTTAATTAACGTTGAGCCCGGTCAGTACCTAAATGGGTGACCGCTTACCAATAACAGGTGGTGTAAACTCGGAATGCAGGGGGGTTAATAGATAACAACTCCGAATTCATTATCCGAGACTCAAGTTCCAGTTCAGGTTGGTTTCATTATATTCACTCACGCGCACACTTGGGAAAAGTATGAACCCACCTCTTTTCCACTCACCTATAGGTTAATTAATAAACCTTCTATAACTAAAATCATTATTTTCCCAATCCCTCCAAAAAAAATCTTACAATCTCAAAAACATTTTCTGGCTTTGCAAAAGGTTGATAAACAGTAAAAAAAAAAAACAAAAAAAACAAAAAAAAAAACTAATTATGGGTTTATTTTGGGGGTTTATGTCATGCTTACAGTATAAGATTTGTGTGTCCATCATGGTGCTTCAGGGAATACTTTCATAATATTAAGCATTATTCTACACTGACGTGCCAAAAGTTAACGCGTTCATGTATACAACAGTAATAGTAGATGGCACCATTATTCATGGAAAATGATTTCTATCAGTTATAATAGCTTATCACCACATCACATTGGAACACCGGTTCCCGTTCGATCACAGAATTTGAGCAATGTCGAGCCTGGTCAGTACCTAGGTGGGTGATCACTTGAGGCTACCAGCTTCTGCAAACTTGGATGTGCTGGTGGTGTAATAGATAATGCCCCGGAATTGTTAATATGGGGACCGAGTTCCAATTCAAGTCGAGTTCGTAATATTGATTTAAACGCAAATACCCTTGGTAAAGGAATGAATCCACCTCTTCTCCCCAGCTATGGGTTAATTAGAAAGACTTGTATCCCTAAATCGTTACCAGCTTAATAAAAACAATTCTTAGAATCTAAAAATATTTTCTGGCTTTAAATAACCTACAAAGGGTTGATAAGCTATAAAAAAAACGAACCAATCAATCATATATAATAACTGCCCTATTTGACGAAAACGGGCGGTGCTATAAGACGGGCCCCAATTTCAGCAGGGTAATTCAAAAAAAAATTAGTAAATGGTACAGCCTAGGCTATATTTATGAGGTTGGCGAAACAAGCCATGATTACAATTAAACGAAAAATAATAGGAAAAAAAAGAACACGATCCTATAAAAACTTTATTATATCCAAAGATAAGAAAACAAAATAAAAATCAAGCAATTGTTACAATTGAGCAAAACAGTACAGTTACCATTAAAATTTTATTCATCTTCAAATTCATAAAATTCGTTGTCTTCATTATCAAAACTGATCCTCATTTTCAATGCAACTATCATCGTCGTTGAATAATACGTCATCTTTCGTTCCATTGAGGGCATTGCTAAGATTTCACAATTTCTGGTCTAATATTGTCCCGAGCTTGCCTCACCCATTCACAGACTTGTGCAATGCTGTTTTTTTTAATTCTTCCTGTAATTGTAAGGTCGTGATCAGGCATTGCCATCCACGGGTTCCATTGCTCCTTCATGTTTGAGTCTAAGCTAATAGGAGTTGCCGGGTAGCGAATTTCGGCCGACTATCGCGAATTTTAAATCTAATGTTTGGCTTATAAGATGCAGGGGAATTTGAAAAGATATTTTTAGTAAAAAAAAAAGAAAGTGCACCTTATATGCTGTCAAATATGGTATATAGTCTGACATCAAGCGAGTCAGCTGGAGACGGTCGTAAGATTAAGGATCAACAAGCTTCCCGCACCCTGATTGCTTATTGAGGCAATCCAGCATGTAATGATGGAATCTTAGCCATAGATTTCATGGGATATGGGAATAGAAGACCGACCAGGACCCCCTGTTATCATTACAACAACCAGAGCACCACAAGTGGATCCTGTGGAATCAGCAACGTGCTTCGTGATGCGATGATTTACAATTCCAGTTGTTTTGGGTTGATGACAGGATTTGAATGTGGTGTACTCACCCCCAATGAAGCTATGAAGCCAAATTATCAACAATGTATTGTACAATCTGGTGGTGGTTCAACGATAGCATGGGGTATATTTATATAACATGGGTTGGATCGGTTTGTTAACATATACACATTAGTAAAACAATGACCGCTGAGTTGTATCCATTCATGGACTTTAGTATCCCACAATAACTGAGTTATTCCAGCAAGTTCATATGCGCTGTCTCACTGGGACTATGTTCGTTTTAAGGAGCTTTCGCTAGATATCCGAGGAATGGCGTGACTACAGCATACGTTCGACTAATCAATCATTTATAAAAAGCTACCGGAAAGATCCGTACGCACGTAACTATTCAAGGATTAAAGAAACGAAGGGCCTTATTGTTATGGGATCTTACCCATAATAATAATAATTTACTATTCCATACTTAATAAATACTGCGCCTCAAGAGTAGGCAAGGAGTCAGTCAGTCGCTTTAGTCAGTCGATGTCGCACGACCGGCTGATCGGTTGAACTCTCTGCCTTCGAAGGAGGCTACGCCGAAGGGCGGATTCGCTTTCGGGGAGGTAAACCGACCCTGAACCCGTTTATACGGGTTCAATGGGCATATTTTTGGCCGAGCCCACGGGCTCGGAGTGCCCACGTTAAAAAGGCCTTGTGCCACATAACACTCTCGTGGGGGTGGTGACTGAATATCGTCAGTCAGTCGCTTTCGAAGCAGTCGTTCAAGTCGATCTCGTCGACTCGCTGATCGGTTGAACTCTCTGCTCGGAGATCCCACGTTAAACCGGCCTTGTGCCACATGATGCCCACGTAGGGGGTGACTAAATATAGTCAGTCAGCCGCTTTCTCGATCGACTGTTCGGTTGAACTCTCTGCCTTCGGGCGGGGAGGAACCCGAAGGAGGCTACACCGAAGGGCGGATTCTCTTTAGGGGAGGTAAACCGACCCTGAACCCGTTTATACGGGTTCAAAAGGCCTTGTGCTACATGACGCCCTCGTGGGGGGGGTGACTGAATATCGTCAGTCAGTCGCTTTCTCAACCGACTGTTCGGTTGAACTCTCTGCCTTCGGGCGGGTAGGAACCCGAACAAGGCTACGCCGAAGGGTGGAGTATTGTTCGGGGAGGTAAACCGTCCCTGAACCCGTTTCAATGGGCCTATTTTTGGGCCGAGCCCACGGGCTCGGATATCCCACATTAAATAATCGACCTTGTGTCACATGCTGCCCCAATGGGGGGGGGCTGAATATCGTTAGTCAGTCAGTGGTTCAAGTTGAGTCAAGAGTCGAGTCAGAGGCAGTCCGAAACAGAGTTGCGTTCAGACAATTGCTGTAAGACATTGGAATAGTGATACTGGTCGAGACTACATTGTTCTCTCTACTAAACCTGATTGTTCATACTAACACTTCCTAATTCTCTGTATATATTCCTGTTTGTAATATATCTGTGTTATTCCATATCCGTGTTCGAGTTCTTCTTTATTGTTTCTACCTTGGACTATCACCGTGGTACAACGAACTGGACCATAACACTTATACAGTCTACTTTGTAATCATAAGCCATTGTCTATTAGTAGCTCAAATTACACAGAACCCTCGTATTGGCAGCGATAGTTAACATTTTTATTACTTTGTGTATTTTATTTATCTGTGGGCGCACAGTTGGTGTAATGGCGGCTCAGGATTCGGGAATCAGAGGACCGAGTTCGTTACATTCACTTACGCACTTATAGCTTAGGGAAATGAATGAATCCACCTCTTCTCTCCCTAACTATGGGTTAAATAGTAGAACAGACAGTGGTCTTCAGCTTTGATTAGCAAACTCTCTATTCAAAACCGTATGTAACCCTAGCGAAATATAAAATGCAGCTAAGGAAAGGATCGTAGCAAGGAAATAAAGCCACTAAGACGCAAGCGTGAAAGAATATGAGAAATTTTTTTTAAATTATTATTAAGAAAAGAGAATAATAAAGGAACAGTAATTAAGAAGACAGAAATTAAAGATTAACATTGCATTTAATTTTTTTTTTAATAGCAGGGCAGATTGAGCACATTAGCCGTGGTTGACAATCAGTCTAGGAGAAGGACAACTTTATTATTAAAGATAATGATTGACATTTCATTTAAATTTTTCAAGATCGAAGTTAACTTGAAAGCAGGAAGACGGAAGAGAGTTCCACAAGTGAGAAGTGCAAGAGAAGAAACTGTTAGTATAAACGCCCGTGCATTGAGTACCGTTACCATATCTAGTCTGGTGTACCAACTGTTCACCTCGGGATCCTCGACAAAATCCAAAGAAGGATCTGCAATGTAATCAATCCTGACCTGGCATCTCGACTCCAGTCACTTTCTCACAGACTTGACATGGCTCCGCTCTGTCTTTTCTACAAATATTTTCATGGCTACTCTTTTGTCGAGCCCTTTTCCCAGATGCCCCGACAACATAAATTTAAGAGTGCTATTAGTCTAGCTTTTAGGTCCCTTTTACCGTTGGAATAGTTAAATGTAACCGCCACTTCTACTCCAACAGTTTCTTTTCTCGTACTTCCCGCCTGTGGAATTTCCTTCCGTTTAATTGCTTCCCTGATAACGACAACCTTCAAAAATTAAATACAACGTCAATCGCCATCTTCTGATGTATTGAAACTCCGTTCATCATTTCTTTTCTTTTTTTTTTTCTTTTTTTTTTTTGTTAAGCGTTTCACCCCAAGCAAGGCGGGAAGCCACTAGCACGCAAGGGGCTACAGAGAGTTGGAGCGAGAGCAAATAGGAGTGATAGAGGAAAGGATGAGGAGAAGGATAGGGGATAGATCAAGGTAACTGGAGATGTCGATTGAAATTCTTCGGATTTTAGATCGTTTATCCTTTGAATTTAGCTCAACTTTCGTTTCATCGGAGAAGATAACATTTAGTAAAAAAAATCAGGTGAGTAACTTTTATCGAACAGCACTATATATATATATATATATATATATATATATATATACATATATATATATATATATATATATATATATGCCGACTAAATGATGATTATGTGGAATCGCATGAAACTTTTAGCTGTGATAAGACATTTGTTCACCGGGGCGTTATTTATAATAATGCTACACCATTGGACTTATTCTTCAGTCTGCCTTCGTAGCATACTAGCTTACGAGTTGCTTTCTTTCGTGCATAACTTAATATATATATATATATATATATATATATATATATATATATATATATATATATATATATATGAAGATGATGATATCAAGTGAAAAAGCTTATAAACGATACTTTTCACCGACGTTCGTTGGTGTAGGCTTATTCAAGTTATAATGAATGACAAAACTGTACAAATATATACATAGTGATTTTTTAGAATAACATGGGCATAAAATTAAATTATCTTATCAGATTCGACGACAAGAAAGAGTACACACACACACACACATATATATATATATATATATAATCAATACAAATTTCATATTTATTCATTCTTTTTATAGATACAAATATTTAAGTAAATGCTCTGTTTATAATAAACAGTATTAAGTTTATTATAAAGAGAACATTTACTTAAATATTTGTATCTATAAAAAAGAATGTATAAACATAAAAATGTCTTAAAATAATTGTCGGACTCTGTCCTTTCATAGTGTATATATATATATATATATATATATATATATATATATATATATATATATAGGCACTCTATTAACAAAAGCCATAGCAAAAAATTAAAACGGTTCTAATATATATATATATATATATATGCATGTATGTATGTGTGTGTGTGCCTGTAGTAAAAAGTAAAAACACATTCTGGTTTGAAATAGATTGAGAGAGGTAGATAGGTATTGGCTGAGAGATAGATAGATAGATAGATAGATAAGGAGATATAGCATAGATAAAAAGAGATAGATATAGATAGATGCGTAGCGATAGTTAAGTAGATATATATATATATATCTATTTATACTTATCTGTCTAAGTAGAGATAGGTAGATATGAAATGGATGAGATTTAGAGAGACAGAAGTGAGGATAAAAAATGTTTTTTTCTAGGGCCTGTCTCTTGATAAAAAAACATCCAGGCTTACAACATCTTCTACCAATTTGTTCGATTGTGAGCACTGGAAACGTTCGCACCTTCTTTAATCTCCTCCAATTCAAATAAGTTCAATATCCTTTTCTTTTCAATGAGTAATCTTTCATTACATTTATTCGGTGGTATTGGGATTGCTTCCGACATTTTGAAACTTTTTATTTTTATAAAATAATTTAGGTTAAAAAAAAAAATATCAAAAAGCTCCACTGAAGACATATTGCCCGATAGCGCAGCACAAGAAAATTGTTTTACAGGTATCAGCATGAATCGTCAAATAGACGCTGGGCGTATGGGTCGCGTCTTAACTGAGAAAATCCTGATGCGACAATTTCGTAAACTCTTGGGATTTAAACAGAAGAAAAATAAGCCTGTGGAATATGATTCTAACGAAGAAAAGTGTTGAGGAAATAAACCAAAAAATAAGTAAAGATAAAAATTAAAAGAATGTGTTTATAAAAGAAAAATAGAAAAACCCTGGAATGTATTGGGGAAAAAAAAAAACACAAAATGGGAGCGGAATTAAATTTTTGAAAAAGAGAAAAAAAAATGAAAATATGAATAAATAAACAAAAATAAAGTATAAAAAGAAAGCAAAAATTAAGGTAAATGAAAAAAAAACAGGAAAGAAAATTAGGAAAGAAATAACGAGAACGATAAAGAAAGTAAGAATTGCTCAATTAACATAAGTGAACAGTCGGCCATATTGAAAATATAAAAAATAAACAATCAAAAGATAAAAATTATGAGTGTGGATGTAACAATATGGCAGAGAAGGGCATAAGAATAAAAAAAAAATACATATATACATAAACAATGAAGGATAATACACCCAAATTATTTTAAACAATGTATGAAGCCCTTCCATGAAGCGTTATCTTAGTTGATGGAAGACAGAGACAAAAATATGACATATGCGTAGGTGTCTATTAGAACTCGCTTTACCGAAACTAACATGAAAGATCTTCTCACGATATTTCTCTGGTACTTTCTTTCTCTCCTACTCTCCCTTTTTTTTTTCTTTTTGCTTATCTCTCCTCTATCCTGTCCTTTCCTTCTTTCTCCTTTCACTCTCGGCCTACCCGCTGAGGTTTGTATACATTTTAATATGCGCGTTTAGGCATACGAACGGTTATTGACAGTTTGGCTATAAATTATTCCAATCCAATTATTTTTATTCTAGGTAGCGAAACATATTTAAATACGCCCACAAAAACGGTGTATCGCGCACATGCGTGGGCCTGAAGAAGCGAAAAGGCTAAAACAAAACTCAAAATGGTCGTCAATTAACGGTACATTGTTAGAAATCTAACTTGGTTAAAAATTAAACGGAAATTATTTTGTTTCAGGCAAGCTTCTCAATGACTGTATATTTCTTTTAATTCTTGAACTTGATCTGAATATTCGTAGATGAAATTCGTCACAGTTGTTCGACAGTCGCTCAGCATTTTATTTGTATTCGTCACAAAACGTTAAGGATATTTCACTACACTCTTGCCTATTCAAGGCACTTGATGTAAGCCTCCATGTTGAGTCTGAGGCCAAGTAGGAAGACGAATGAAGGCATAACGTCGCCATCACTAGGTGATCACTATGATGCTTACTGGAAATATCATCCAATTCTTTCTGAATCTTTTGCACTGTCCTCAGGTTGACACCCAAACACTTTGAAATGTTCATATTGGAGTTTCCGGCGCAAATGCCAAGCAGTACAGCTGTTTTCAAATTTCTGGAAGAGCGAATTGTGATATGGTGCTCTTTTTTCTCACTGACGATGCCCAATTGACACTATTATACTGTGCAGTTGACGAAATCAAAAACAAACAATGCACATGTGCAAAATTAAAAATATAAAATAGCGCCAATTTACCCATCGCACCCTGTTTATATATATATATATATATATATATATATACAGTGCATGTTGCTCAACTGCTTTCTCGGGAGCCTGTATTTTATAGTGCTCCATAAGTTTTCTATGGGGTTGAGGTCAGGAGATTGGGGCGGCCATGTCATAACACTCACCTGCTTCTCATCAAAGTATTTCTTCATCAGTTTTGAATTGTGACAGGGAACATTATCCTGCATAAAAATGAGGTTGGTGGGGTCGATTTGCACCCTTTCAGCAGAAGGGAGCAGACAAGACTGTAAAATTCTCTCGTACTGCTCGTTCCTGATGGTCTTTTCAATAGGTTTTAAGAAACCAGTTCCATGAAAAGAAAAGCGCCCCCAGAACAATATACTGAACGGATGCTTGACAGTACTTACTGCTAAATTCAAAGAGCTTTCAAAGCTTCTTCTTCGGATTTTAGATCGCTTATCCTTTGAATTTAGCTCAACTTTCGTTTCATCGGAGAAGAGAATATTTAATAAAAAAAAATCAGGTGAGTCACTTTTATCGAACAGCACTGTATATATATAGGAATGGGTAGGATAAAAAATCTACATACACGCACATATACTTGCACATATATTTCTTCCTCGTGTGTTATAAATATAGTGCTCAGTGTTGTGAATCAGAGCTATAAGTATATAATAGTGGGAGGATGAATGGAGGCATTTCGTCGCCATCATTAGTGATCACTCCAAACTCCTTCGTAATCCCCATAAACACGCATTTGACTCTTTCCCAGTCCTCTGCGCTCTCTTCAGATTGTCGCCAAACACTCTGAAATGTTCGTATTGGAGTTTATGACGCGAATGCCAAGCAGTACAGCATGCCGTTTCCAAATTTCAGTCGTCGTGAGTTGCGTTGCAGTGATGTTTTTTTTTTTTCCGGGCAGATACAAATATTAACAAACCAAGACCTGGGTGGTCGTCTGTTATGGTGAAACACACTTATTCTATAGTTAATAGACCTCCCACCTAATATAAGTCGGAGTAGTAATCGAAACGGCAGTCAGTCTGTCAGTGAGTCCACTGGCTGATCGGTTGAACTCCTTGCCTTCGGGCGGGGAGGAACCCGAACGAGAGACTGCCCTTCGGCATAGCCTCGTTCGGGGAGGTAAATCGACCCTGAACCCGTTTATACGAGTTCAAAGGGTATCCCACGTTAAACCGGCCTTGTGCCACATGATGCCCACTTGGGGGGGTTGACTAAATATAATCGATCAGTCAATCAACTGGCTGATCGGTTGAACTCTCTGCCTTTGGGCGGGGAGGAACCCAAAGGAGGCTACGCCGAAGGGCGGATTCTCTTTCGGGGTGGTAAACCGACACTGAACCCATTTATACGGGTTCAATGGGCATATTTTTGTCCGAGACCACGGGCTCGGAGATCCCACGTTAAAAAGGCCTTGTGCCACATGACACCCTCGTGGGGGAGTGACTGAATATCGTCGGTCAGTGAGTCGATGTCGGACGATATTTAGTCGAATACGAAAGTATCAGTGACTACAACTAGATTACTCTGCGTAATGCCTATTATATCAAGTTCCTTACGTTTTGTGCATCGAACCTATTTTAGGACCGACTTAGTACAAATACAAGCCTCCACTGCGAAATCACTCCACAATATTGTCCCTGACGCTGCTTGCCCTCTACTGGGCCGAGCAGAATGTCCTTATCGAAGCCCTCATCGCAGAATTTGCCCAAAATAACGGAGTTTTTCTTAGTGCCATCTGCTCTCTCAATACGTACCTGGTTCTGCTTGTATCTAGCACAGACTTATTAGTACGTCTCGCTTTCCGTGGCAGTCCAATGATTCTGCGACATGCCCACATCTCTAAAGCATCAATCCGATGTCTTTCCATCTTGGTCAGTTCCCATGACTTGCATCCATAGCTGGCGATGGCGGAAGCAGTGGCTCGGAGTAATTTCCTATTAAGAACACACACATATATATATATATATATATATATATATATATATATATATATATATATATAATAGATTTAAAGGAATACATTAGGAGTTGTTTTCTTTTCGTTCATAAGAGTATTTTGAAATTATTAACAGAAGCAAACAGAACAGCTGCCTTTACCAAATGGCTTCATAAACACGAGACAGGATAATCGGAAGTAAAGGCTCATGGGTTGGCCACTTAATAAAATTGGGACGAAATATATCTGTAACAGTCATTACGATTTGGTCGCCTTTTTCTCTTTACAAATAAATGACAATGACACGAACAGTTTTAAGGTTGTTATTTCGCCGGACATGACACTGGTTGCACAGATACCGCAAAGGATAATTAGGAAAATCCTGCATAAACTGATTTAAAATTAGGACTTATTACATCGGGCTGCAGATCAACACAGACAATGGCGATATTAATGCTGAATCATCGTAGCCTCGTTTTGAATTGTAGCGTCTATACTCATCTCAATTTATCGGTGTTACTGATTTTTTTTTCTGTAGGTTTCCATTTCAGGACACGGCCAAGATATATCCAAAGTACTCAAGGTTTTCTTTTGTTTATTCAGGATTGAATTTTTATGGCTTATCAACACTTTGTGGATTATTTGAAAGTTAAATATATTTTGGTTTGTGACAATAATAACCACCTACTTTGACTAGAATGCTACCCGATTGACCTTCCGATCTTGATGCACGACCGTGATTGTTGGCGTGAATATCCGAGGTAGCTAGACACGAGCGGTATCGCAGATTTTAGAACTTGACTGATCCCCAAGAGAAAAAAAGTTGTTTTTTTCCCTCTCGCATGTGTAGCATCTAGCTTAATCAATCGAAATGTAGGACATGGTGTGTATTTTGAGTTTGCTGTTCTAACAATAGAGCTGTATAGCGTTAAATATGAAACACATTCAGATAGCGTGTAACGTCCGACTGAATGCCTTTGTGTAGATGCAGGTTGGAGTGGGAATTGGAAATGAAAGCGAGAGAACAAAAATAACCAGTCTTAAATTCCTCGCCTGTTAATTTGCCGAAATCAATATTGGATCAGATAAATGATAGCTCTTGGCACAAAGCAGAGATTTCATTTACTGGAGGTTCATCAAGTCCAGCTCGTAACACTGGCAGATTATTTGGACGTAAGAAAAACACACATGAGAATTTTAGCTCAGGGGATCATCAATATGAAATGCTTTTAGACTAACGGTCGCTCCATTTTTATTTTAGATCTTCTTCTTTTTCTTCTTCTTCTTGTGTGCAGTGTCTCTTCAAGACGTTGGCGATCATGGTTCTCCACAATTTCCTATCCTTTATAGCCCTTAGAAAATTTAGTCTCCTTCTTATTCGCCCTCCACCATGTTCTCTCATCCATTTACACAAGTTCATTCTTCTTCGTCTTCTTCTTCTTCTTCTTCCTCTTCTTGTGTGACGTGTCCCTTCAAAACGATGGCGATCATGGCTCTCCACAATTTCCTGTCCCTTGTAGCTCTTAGCAAATTTTTCTTTTTGTTATCTCTTCTACACCCTGTTCTCTCATCCATTTACACAAGTTCATTCGTCTTCTTCTTCTTCTTGTGTGCCGTGTCCCTTCAAAACGTTGTTGATCATGGCTCTCCACAATTCCCTTCCTTTATAGCCCTTAGAAAATTTTGTCTCCTTCTTATTCGCCCTCCACCATGTTCTCTCATCTATTTACACAAGTTCATTCTCCTTCATCTTCTGTGTGCCGTATCCCTTCAAAATGTTGACGATCATGGCTCTCCACAATTTCCTATCCCTTATAGCCTTAGAAAACTTTGTCTTTCTGTTATCCGCCCTTCACCTTGTTCTCTCATCCATTTACAGATTCTTCTCCACTCGAGTCGCTAGATTTAATGAATTTGTTATGTAATGTAATTTGTTATGTCCTTTTGGTGATTGACATATCTATAGTGTGATGGATTTCTATTCTTGATAGAGATTCCTCCCTCCCTGAAGAATTTAAGAAGAAGAAATTAAAATAAGGAAAAATACCCTCATATATTTCATTGAGGTGATCATTCTTCCTATAAAAGTAAGATAATCATTTCTGTAGTCGGCATCAATTCCTTTAAAATAATATGTCTTGCCCAGACTGTGAATTGTTACATTTGCATTTCTGAAAATGACAGAGTAATTTATGATTCTACATCGAAATAATTTACAATGTTTCTATATTTCAGATGAACACATCAATTTTTTCTTTGAAAAATCACAACACACTGATGATGACATTGTACAAATGTCGAAAGTACTCGGAATAAATAATATGCATCAACACGGTAATTTTCTCACTTCCTTTAATACTGACACCGAATAGCTTGTCCGTGAATATGAAAGGATCCAATTGAAAATATGTATCTATCTATATCTCTGAGATGAGGTATTATGATTATTTACATTATATATATATATAATCATGTTTCATTAAACAATTTTTTGTCTTAGAAAAATCAAGGACGTGATTTATATACATTGTGCTAATGTCGAAAGTACTCGGAATTAAATGAATATGCATCAACACAGTAATTTTCTCTCGTCCTTTAATAAGGATACTAAGAATCTGGTCCATAATTTTGAGAGGATCCGATTAAAAATAAGTAGACAAAAGTTATATAATGAAAGATGTCTTCATGAAAACATGCTACTAAAATATACGCTTATATGTATATATATAAGTATACATTCCATATATATACATTTAAGTAAAATAAGTAAACATTCCATATATATATATATATATATATGAAGTTAAAAAAATTAAAAAAAAAAGAATTCTCTTTTTGCTATATTTGTACAAAAACGCACAACCATAAAATTTAAATTCAAACTCAGCGTTGCGACCGCACGTTCCAAAACAATAACACATTTCTAATAGCATTTTTTCGGATTACATCTCTATTTTCGTTGTCCTCTTATTACCGAGAAGTAAAACAAGAACAAAATCTACTTCCATACCTGATGATGTCGGTAAGAACAGATGAAAGATTCTATAAAATTAAAAAGTCCTTATGCAATTGGAATTTATAAACGGGGATCATATCATTCATATACAGGTTCGCGGTTGGTGTATCTTATTTATAATGTTTGCGATGATGTATTCTCGCCATTTAAATCATTAACCCCGATATTTGTTTGTTGTATGAATGATTCATGAATTTATAAAATATATGAAATAAGTATACATTCCATATATATATCTATATGAAATAAGTATGGATTTCTATGAAATAAGTAAGCATTGCATATATATATATATATGAAATAAGTATACATTCCATATATATATATACATATATATATATATATAATTATAAATATATATATATATATATATATGAAATAAGTATACATCCCATATATATATATATATATATATATATATATATATATATATATATAAAATAAGTATGGAATATATATGAAATAAGTATGGATTCAATATATATATATGTATATATATATATATATATATATATAAAATAAGTGTACATATGTG
>OZ010587.1:23561590-23609090 GCA_963932145.1 Acanthosepion lycidas | reverse complement strand
GCAACGACTCCGAGGTAATATCATCCTCGTCAGATAGGGCGGAACTCATCGTCTCACTCAGCGTTAGATGACTTAAGCCATCCCTTGCTCGATTTACTTTGTCTCACTGAGCACAATCTCAGTAATATTTTTATTACAGTCGAGGAATTCTCAATACATTAAAATTCTTGATCCTAAGAAAGCCACTGATCCAGGCAAAATTTCAATGGTTGTCCCTAATAATACCGACCCGGAATATTCCTCGATCTTAGCGAAATTATTAAACCATGACTTGAACAGGTGTTATGGGATCCTCCCCTTTTTGATATAAGTGGACTCGACCAGAGTGTTACTTGGACTGCTGCCGTTAAATACCCAGAGTCAGTCAGAATATAGGGAGAGTGATCAGAGATTGTGATTGGGTTGGAGGTAGAGTAATAGTGTGAGGTAACCGCTTGTAGAAGTCAGTTACAAGCACGTAGACTATAAGGAACTCCTACTTCGAGACTGTATATATTAGGTTGGTGCAATAATAATGACGTAATAATGTCGTTTTTTGACGTATTTTATAACGTCAAAAAACGACATTATTACGTCATTATTTTTGCACCAACCTAATATATATATATTATTATTACGACTAACCGCGTTCCTGGATTTACTAACAGAATTACCCATTGTTTTATTGTGTAAATACATTTAATTTCTTATCTTTATTTATTAAACAACCTCTTGAGCGACAAGGAGTACGGGTTTCGACCGGCTCGACCCCAACTGATCTCCTGCCATTACTCACAGAAGCAATGAGGCACTAGACAACAAATACATCTCAAGGATTATCGCATTAGATATTTCAAAGGTCTTTGACATGGTGTGACAAAAAGTATTACTGCACAAGCCGTCTAGCGATGGAATCACTGGAATTATAAAGTCCTACCGAACGGGTAGGTCCCTGAAGGTAGTTATTAACGGCCAGTTCTCTGAAGCCGTAGCAATTAATGCATGCGTCCCCCAGTGGCTGTTTCTCAGACCAACCCTTCCTAATTTGCATAAATGTTATAACTAAGAGTATACTCTGATCATTTGTCAATATCTATGCTCATGATACAACTGTGTATGTGTGACACTATTTAAGTGTCATAGATAGTTGGAAAGAATGAGAGATAGGATTTAAAAAGACTTCATGTGAGAAGCCCGAATAGAATTGGAGCATTAGAAAGGCTGCAATGTGGAAGTCATTGAAGTGAAAACATTGTGATATGAGGCCAGGAAAAATAATGATGATTTTCTTGATCGCGCAGAAAATTATTTAAAAGCCAAAATATATTTTTAAAAAATCAGATTTAAAATCGGTTGTTTTGGAAAATAAGGTTTCATAGTTATTTGTTAAACGTGGATAAATCCCTTCAGCTAATTTGAAATTGTTTTTGATTTGATAAGAACAGCCGATCGACACAGGTAATATTTGCTTCATCTGAAAATGTAAACAACCGCTAATTGTTTTGAAAATGGACAAAAGAATTATTTTGTTGAAGAAAGGGAAGGATTTCTAAAAACAGAGTGAATTTGTTGCTGATGTAGAATAAATTTTTATATAAAACATTTAATTCGTAAACAATAATTATGGAGTAACAAAGGAATGTAAAAACAAAAGTTATATTGTTTTAAATAATTTACCCATTATCGAAAATCAGGTGTTGTCAATCCAAGCCCGAGGAAAATGAATATTAATGAATCTGGAGGGGTGATAACAGTTATGCAAGATGCATATAAATCATATGCTACTTGAAATAGGGAGAGATTTGGAGCGAGGAGTTGGAGCAGTCGCAGTTAAGCGAGAAGCGACCCGAAGGCGCTCGAACCCGGCGATATATAAATGTAGGTAGAAAAAATCAGTTGTTGATAAGATAGTGATGGTCGAAATGCCCTGTCTGGTGGGGGACTGCCAAATCAGCCACCACCCTCCAGCCAGCCTTGACACTATATTACCTGCCAAGGGAAGAAGGAATGAGGCCTATAATAGTTATAAATCATTTCAAGATGGCCGCTCTCAGTAAATAAACAAATGAAAATAATCTGGTCTTGTCTTGTTTGTACTTTTATTTAAAGGCAGAATGTACAGATACTCCACTTTGATCAGTCAATTTATCCTTCTCTAATTGGTAGTTGTATGTGAAAAAAAGTTTAATGTGAGATTGATTTATTTTTTATGGCTTATCGACCTGCTGCACGTTATTCAAAACCATAAAATATTGTAAGATTGTAAGAATTTTTTTGGAAGTAATAGTGATTTACTAATACAAGTCCAACTAATTAACCCATAGCTGGGGGAGAAGATGTGGATTTATACCCTTCCCAAGTGTATTTGTGCATAAGTGAATATAACGAGCTTAGTTGGAATTGAAACTTGACTCACTGATTTGCAATTCTGAGTTATTATTCATTACACCACCTGCACATCCAAGATTTGGATGAAAATAAGACTCCAGAATGATGTCAGAACATGCAAAAAGTTTTCATTCTTTGATAGTTGCGCTTAGTTTAATTTGTAGCATATTAAATGTAGTTAGAAAAAAGCAAATGCTGATAAGATAGTGAGTTTTACTAAGGACCGGGACCCTCAATCAGCCCCACCCCACGTCAGGTGGTTCGTCGGTAATACGTACCGGTCCCGAGGACTGGGCAGTACCAGCCCAGATATGGCAGCAATATTTCATTCTTCGTCTGATCTGACTCTTCTAAAAATAGAACATGGCAGCGGGAGTTAGGAGCCTCTTTGAGGGTGTGACAACTCATCAGGATTGGTACAGGTTTGGGGTCTGTTTGGTGGGGATGCTCGAGCTATCCAATTAACATCCTGCAATTTTTCTTTAAATAAGAGATGTTTCCGTTTTCAGTCTATATCAAGTGACCACTTGAAAAGAGCTCACTTCTCTGCAAAAAAAAAAAATTTAAATAAGATAAAATGAATTGACTCTCTCAACTATTTTATCTAAAAGTGTTCTTTAAAATATTTAACAGCTGGGCTAGACGGGCGCAATGCAAACACTAGCGGTCTGTTAACATCGACGAGCGCAATGCTTCTAGAAAACACTTAGCGAGGACGATGTCTAAACAGACTTCACTTAATCGGAATGACCCTGCTTCAGTGTAAGGGTCTTGTTGTGTTGAATCGTCATTTAAAACTACACAAAATTTCTCAAATTAGTTTTAAACTTTTGACCAAGAGATTTTAAAGTTGTCACTTAATAGCAACATCAATAGAGCAGTCGGAAATAGAGGGATGAGATGTAATTTGTTTAAGAGCGATTTAGAGTTTATATCTGTCTATCTAAGAATAAACATAAAATGCGTTATAAAATAAAAATATAAATACGTTTATAAGTTATAAAAATCGTATAAATAGAAAATAAGCTATATATCTATCCCAGAGTGTTAATATCTATATTTCTGTCTCTATCTATCTCAGACTGTCCACATCTGTCTCAGACTGTTCATATCTATCTTTCTGTCTCTATCTATCTCAGACTGTTCACATCTGTCTCAGACTGTTCACATCTTTCTATCTGTCCCTATCTATCTCAGAATGTTCACTTCTCTCTCAGGCTGTTCAGATCTGTCTCAGACTGTTCACATCTGTCTCAGACTGTTCACATCTGTCTCAGGCTGTTCACATCTATCTCTTTCATTATCTATCTCAGACTGTGCACATCTGTCTCAGACTGTTGATATCTATCTATCTCTCCCTATCTATCTCAGACTGTTCACATCTGTCTCAGACTGTTCACATCTGTCTCAGACTGTTCACCTCTATCTCAGACTGTTCATATCTATCTTTCTGTCTCTATCTATGTCAGACTGTCCACATCTGTCTCAGACAGTTCACATCTGTCTCAGACTGTTCATATTTATGTCTCTTTCTGTCTCTATCTATCTCAGAATGTTCACATCTGTCTAAGACTGTTCACATCTATCTCAGACTGTTCACATCTATCTCAGACCGTTCACATCTATCTATCGGTCTCTATCTTTCTCAGACTGTTCGCATCTGTCTCAGGCTGTTCATATCTGTCTCAGACTGTTCACATCTGTCTCAGACTGTCCACATCTGTCTCAAACTGTCCACCTATATCTTAGACTGTTCACATCTGTCTCAGACCGTTCACATCTATCTATCTGTCTCTATCTATCTCAGACTGTTCACCTCTATCTCAAAATGTTCACATCTATCTCAGACTGCTCACATCTGTCTCAGACTATTCCCATCTATCTCAGACTGTTCACATCTGTCTCAGACCGTTCACATCTATCTGTCTCTATCTATCTCAGACTGTTCACATCTGTCTCAGGCTGTTCACATCTGTATCAGACTGTTCACATCTATCTCAGGCTGTTCACATCTATCTCTTTCATTATCTATCTCAGACTGTGCACATCTGTCTCAGACTGTTGATATCTATCTATCTCTCCCTATCTATCTCAGACTGTTCACATCTGTCTCAGACTGTTCACATCTGTCTCAGACTGTTCACCTCTATCTCAGACTGTTCATATCTATCTTTCTGTCTCTATCTATGTCAGACTGTCCACATCTGTCTCAGACAGTTCACATCTGTCTCAGACTGTTCATATTTATGTCTCTTTCTGTCTCTATCTATCTCAGAATGTGCACATCTGTCTAAGACTGTTCACATCTATCTCAGACTGTTCACATCTATCTCAGACCGTTCACATCTATCTATCGGTCTCTATCTTTCTCAGACTGTTCGCATCTGTCTCAGGCTGTTCATATCTGTCTCAGACTGTTCACATCTGTCTCAGACTGTCCACATCTGTCTCAAACTGTCCACCTATATCTTAGACTGTTCACATCTGTCTCAGACCGTTCACATCTATCTATCTGTCTCTATCTATCTCAGACTGTTCACCTCTATCTCAAAATGTTCACATCTATCTCAGACTGCTCACATCTGTCTCAGACTATTCCCATCTATCTCAGACTGTTCACATCTGTCTCAGACCGTTCACATCTATCTGTCTCTATCTATCTCAGACTGTTCACATCTGTCTCAGGCTGTTCACATCTGTATCAGACTGTTCACATCTATCTCAGATAGTTCACATCTATCTATCGGTTTCTATCTGTCTCAGTCTGTTCATATCTATCTCAGACTGTTCACATCTATCTCAGACTGCTCACATCTGTCTCAGACTATTCCCATCTATCTCAGACTGTTCACATCTGTCTCAGACCGTTCACATCTATCTGTCTCTATCTCAGACTGTTCACATCTGTCTCAGGCTGTTCACATCTGTATCAGACTGTTCACATCTATCTCAGACAGTTCACATCTATCTATCGGTTTCTATCTGTCTCAGTCTGTTCACATCTGTTTCAGACCGTTCACATATATCTCAGACTTTTTCACATCTGTCTCAGACTGTTCACATTTGACAGCTGACTCAGACTGTTTACTTCTATCTCAGACTGTTCACATCTATCTCAAACTGTTCAGATATGACTCAGACTGTTCACATCTGTCTCAGACTGTTCATATATATCTATCTTTGTGCCTCTATCTATCTCAGACTGTTCACATGTGTCTCAGACTGTTCACACGTGTCTCAGACTGTTCACATCTGTTTCAGGCTTTTCGCACCTGTCTCAGACTGTTCACATCCATCTATCTAAGATTTTCCTATTCTTTTTAATCCATCTCGCTATAAATTTTTCCTCTGCTCATCCTACTGTGTGTGGGGTCGTATGTCCTTCTATATCCTCACTGTTTGTTTCTACAAACGTTTTGTCCTTTGTATTACTTACTCTTCCCTCTTGAATATAACAAAATAAATAAATATATATATATATATATATATATATATATATATATATATATATATATATATATATATATATATATACCCTTCTATTTCGAGAATGATAAGCTTATTAAAAGAGAAAACAACTTAGACGAAAAATTCTTTAGAGTGCAATAATCGATTTCACCAAAATACTAAATTATGTCCTGGATTTCTTTTCAAATATCTCCTTTCTTAAAGGAAAATACATCTTTCCTAAGCATATGACATACAAGACGTAAACAAAATTGAAAATGAAAAGAAAACGATTAACGCAAGACCTTTAAATATTTAAAATAAATAAATACATAACTCTTTTTCCCTTTTAAGGAAAGTTCCCTTGAGCAGTTAAGAAAGCTAGGACAAACAGGGATTTCTCCTACAATCGGGACACAGGTTCAATCCCAGCTGGAGAAGACATTTTTATTAAAATTTCTGCAATGTGCAGAACAATTGAAATATATATATATATATATATATATATATATATATATATATATATATATATATATATATATATATATATATATATATATATATATAAAGAAATTCGGATTACAAACACAGAAAATGTCTCATATCGAGAATATTTAACATTGAAAAACAAAAGAAAAAATTAATTATTTTTAATAATATGTGGAAATCTCCGCTTTTACCTGAAGACGGTCACGAGATCAGAAACACGTGTAGTATAACATTATGGAAAACAAAGCATAATATTTTTTTCTAAATAAATCCACATTACAACCAAAAACGTTTACGGCACCTCTCTTCTCTTCTTTTTAATATACATACTTTTCTCTTGTTGGAACCACTACAACCTCTTTCTTTTATATATATATATATATATATATATATATATATAAATGAACATAGAAGTCAACATTTAGAGGCGACAGTCGGTTTCATGCTAGATGCAATCAGCAGGCCTGACGATTGCATCTAGCATGAAACAGACTGTCGCCTCTAAGTGTCGACTTCTATGTTCACTTTTATATTTACACACGCTTTATCTCTTATCATGAGCACTTTATCCCATAAATATCGCACATCTTAAGATTATATGTCTTCATATATATATATATATATATATATATATATATATATATATATATATAAAATGAAAGCGGAGACTTTAGAAATCGATAGGTAATAGCTTATTTCATGCGATCAGGGGCCCAGCTCTTCAGACCAAAAGATTTTTCAACAATAAATGGATTTTAAATTTATCCAGACACAAGCAAATAAAAAAGAAGAAAACAAAGAAAATGGTGGAAGAGAGAGAGAAAAAAAAAAGGAAAGAAATTTCTTACAATGTAAAAGCAATTACATTGGGGAACATCATGAAATCTAAATGCCAGTATCTATGAACATAAAACTCATTTGTAATACACAGAAAAAAATGGCCATATCTTTGATTTTACAAATCCTACTCGATTTTAAAAAAAAAGAAACATAATTATTTACATTGACGGATTACTAATAACAATATTCAAAAACATTATATTACATCACCAGCCTTTACTGAATTCCTTCTTAAAGAATCTAATGTAGGTTTATCTAAAACAATCGGTATACATTGGGTTGGCTACTAAGTTCCCGCCTTTTTTTAAAATTTCGAATCTATTGTGTTTTTAAGTTTTTAGAATCTATTTTTTCGTGAATTCTATTTTGGAATCATTTTGGAAGGTATTTGGTTCTTTTTTCGAGTCAATTTAAGTTAATTTCTGTTTCTTTTCAGATCATTAAAATGAAATGTCAAGTTAAGAAAAATGAGAATTTTCGACACTTCCTTCTTTTTGATTTTAACCCTAAAACAATTACCATCAATTAAACTTGCACCACTACTAAATATGGGTATATCATACCCGATTTTGAAAATATCAAAAAAAATATTAAATATAAATCTTTTTTAAAAATTTTACATGCAGGTACTTCAAACTTTGTACTTTGAGATAACATTAATAGGAATTGAAAAACATATTATTTAGGTAAGAAAATCAGGTACTGAAAATTGTAATTAGAAATAGGAAAATTTGCGCTGGTTATACCCGTGGTTACTGTTCTAGGGTTAATAAAGGTCCTATAGCCGCAAAAGTTGCTTGCAACATTTGTGCTGTCTATGAAGAGGATACCATAGCTGAAAGAACCGCTTGTTCGTGATTGGTATGCCAAGTTCAAAAATGGAAATTTTGACCTCAAAGACGCACCTCGTTCTGGCCGTCTAGTTGAGTTCGATGAAGAGAGATTAAATAAACTTTTGCACGAAAATTCTCGTCAAACGACAAGGGAACTGGCAAAGAAAATGGAATGCTCCCACACTGCTATAGAAAAGCATCTTCAGTCGATGGGAAAGGTTCCGAAGTGCTGCACGACAACGCCCGTCCTCATATCGCCAACATGACCAAAGAATCCGTTCAAACGTATGGCTGGGAAGTGCTGCCACACCCACTGTACTTTCCCGATTTGGCACCAACAGATTTCCACGTCTTTAGATTTCTTTTAAATGCTATGCACGGAGTTTCGTTTAATACTGATGCAGAATTGAGAACTAGGTTGGATAATTTTTCAAGATGAAACAGGGTGATTTCTACCAACGAGGTATTGAAAATCTTGATGAACGTTAGGAAGAAGTTGTAGGCAACGAGGGCGAATAAATCATTGATAAATTCGTTGTTATTTTTTTATTAAACCTTTTAAAAAATAATTAAATTAAAAAAAATGGCAGGAACTTAGTTGCCAGCACAATATAAAAAAATCCATTCACAACTCACCATAATGTCTACAACACACAGACACACTTACGAATATACATTATCATCTGAATCCCATAAAGACAAACTAGAATTATTATACACTTACATACATAAAACAATATTTATGGTTTTTCAGTTAGGCTTGGAATCTGTTAATTATTAATACTTAAAAACATAAATTATACTAACGCTTATTTGACAAGTCGAATCTACATGAAACATAGTATTTCTCCATTTAACCATTCTCTGATGAAGCTGGAATAAAAATGGAACATGTTTCCTACTTGTTCTTTATATTACCAAAGGTAAAGTAATAATGCGTTTTTATACCATGAATAAACACTCATTACTAAAACTGTCTCAAAGATATACAATAGGAGATTAGCTTACTGTTGATATAAAACAATAAATTGACATTTTTAGAGTGACAATAATAATTGGAAAATATGGTTAAAGATTCTTGTGTGAAAAAATGAGACCACAAGAAAAACAATGAATTGGTATAATAATTATCAACAAAATTGTATGTTGACCTGTCAACAAAATTGTATGTTGAAATGTCAACAGAATTGTATGTCGGAATGTCAACAAAATTGTATGTTGAAATGTCAACAAAATTATATGTGGAAATGTCAACAAAATTGTATGTTGACATGTCAACAAAATTGTATGTTGACCTGTCAACAAAATTGTATGTTGATATGTGAATAAAAGAAAATACCGAATTGATTAAACATTTTTGATGTCACAAAATATCTGTTTTCATGTCAGATTCTGCAACATATAAAGTCAAAGAATATTTCTATAGTAAAAGGAAAGATACCTGCAAAAAAATATAATACAAGGAGAATATAGATACATTCAAAATGTATCAAAGTGCTGACCAATAAGGGGCAACAAATCGTTGAAAATAATGGTGACTATATAATTAAAAAAAAAATTAATTAAATGTATTTTTAAAAAAAGAATTATTTATGATTCATCTTAATAAATGACCAGTTTGCATGAATGTTACGGGTTCGTTTCGCATCCTGCCCTCATAAGGAAACATTCGGCATTTAATGACCAAGAAGCTAGTATACAATCGGTTGAATTTTATTAAAATCTATTTCTTAAAACAATTTTTCAGGAAAATTGGCTTCTTAAGTCTGTTAGCTGTTATCTTTATATCCTGTATTTGTTTGAAGTAGTGTGGAATGTCAACATTTGTTTATGTCATTATTTTCTCTTCTCAAGCCCAGTAGCTGTTATCACTCTTTCCATTATTGATGGAGGTTTCCTTCCTAACCTTTTGTTTGAAGTAGTGTGGAATATCAACATTTTCATTATGTCGATATTTTCTCTTCTCATTACATGTGTGATCCATTTTAGTTGTTGCAGCTGTTGGTTGTCCTCAAGTGATGCGGTTTCTCTTATTTGGTACAGTTCTTTGTGATTCTGTAGCGCCAGTCTGTAATTTTCAAAAAAGGATGATCTTTGTCAAGACCCTTAGGCTTCATCCGCTCAAAACTTTTTTTTAAACATTGATGCTGATATTATGTTTTTGAGGCGACTGGCAGTTTTCGATGCGGTAAGAAGAGATATACTTAGCGGCGTATGAGGCGTATTATCAGCGAAGCGGCCATTCTTGCTTTTTTCAGATGAATTGGGATGCCGGAACTACACTAGTCCACAGCCTTCATGCAACTCTCACACATGACAGCAAGTAGTGCTAAGACTACACTCCGGTAAACGGTATTGATCTGTCGACTAAACTGTGTTAGTTGAAAGGGTTTCCAAACTTAACCTAGGTGTTAATTCTCTTTTTAGTGTACATAGGGGTTATTTTTCTAACCTTTAGTTTCAAGTAGTGTGGAATGTCTTGATTATGCCATTATTTTCTCTTCGAGTTAAATGTGCTATCCATTTTAATTGTTGCAGCTGTTAGTAGTCCTCAAGTGATGTGGTTTCTATTAAGTCTATAAAATCGGTTTCTTAAGTCCATTAGCTGTCATCGTTCTTTCCCGTATCGATGGGGGTTTCTTTCCTAGCCTTTTGTTTGAAGTAGTATAGAACATCAATATCTTGATTATGCCCTTATATTTACTTCTCATTACATTTGCGAACCATTTTAGTTCTTGTTGTTTGTTGAATTTCTCAAGTTTACAAGATCCAAAGAAATACAGATTCCGCTAAGAGAAGAAATAGTTTTCTGAAGTCCAGTAACAGTTATAACTCTTTCTAGTACTGGTAATCTCTTGTTATGCCATTATTTTTTTCCTCGAGTTATATTTTAGTTGTTGCTCTAGTTAAAAGTGCTCAACTGGTGTCGTTTTTGTTATTTGGTATAGTTCTTTGTTTGTGATTTTGTAGCGCCAGTTCAAAGTTGCAAAGAAGGGTGGTCCTCGCTAAGATCTACTGACTTGATTCGCTTGCTAAGCATTGATCTTAAAAAGCGGTAGTAGACAGCTAATATTTTAGATGTTTCTGAACTCGTTCGGCGCCATGTTTGACATCCATATAAAACTCTCGATCTGACGTGGCTTTTTAAGAACATGATTCGAGTTTCTAGATCAATGTTTTGGTAATTTAATACTTTACGGTGTTGGAAGAAATTACCTCTAGCGCAGCCGATTCAATGTTCAGTTTCTTTTTCTATACTAAATTTGTTATAACTAATCCATACAGCAAGGTATTTGAAGGATTTAGTTGTTTTTTTTTAGGTTCCATATCCTGAATGTTTATAATGGATCATTGCTTTCATTCAAATTCTAGATTATAGTTCTTGTTTCGGAAAAGTTTATCTTGAGCCTTACGCCTTAGAACACTTAACGGAAGTTGTTGATTTTTTAATAATAATAATAATTGGCCACTCGTATCCGAGGATACCCGTCTACTAGGGCGGCGAGCCAATCTCTATTGTAGACGCTTTCTCAGGCACATTTGTTTAACACCAACAGAGCCCACCTGTGGTTTATACTGCAACTATGCTGAGCAGACACAAGACCAGCACACTCAAGCCCTCGATGACTTGTGGCTTCGTGCTATCGACGGCCTCCAAGTGTTCCATTTACCCAATTTCCCTCTCAAGTCTTGGGTCAACGCGTGGTATGGTTTTCAGTCACTTTGCAAAGCTGCCACACGCTGGGATCGTCCCCACTCCAGACCGATAACATCAGGTAGACTCCTTCCTAACAAACCGTTGTGAGATTCGAACCCGGGTCTCATGGTCAGAAAGCGAACGTTCTAACCACTCAGCCATGATTTTTTTTTTAATACTTTCTTAAAAACAAGTAAGCTTTGTATTTTTATACTGATTGGCGCAACCATAAACTGATATAATATTTTAAGCTGAAGTTTTAAAAGAGAGAGATAGAGAGAGAGGGGGGGAATATAAAGAAAGATTGTTTTGTTTAAGGCTTATCAATCTTTTGCAGGTTATTTAAAGCTAGAAAGTATTTTTAAATTGTAAGAATTTGGGGGGTGGATATTTATTATTTATTCATACAAGTTCTACTAATTAAACCATAGACGGGTTGAGAATAGGTGGATAGATACCCTTCCCAATGTGATTTGCGCATGGACATAAAGAACCCGACTGGAATTGAAACTCAGTTCTCCGATTACCAATTTTGGATCGTTATCCATTACATCACCATCTCATACAAGCTTCCAGCACCGTTTTATTCCCAAGTGGTCACCCATCTAGGTACAGAACAGTCTTGTGTTTCAACATGAAATGGCTGTAAGCCGTTAAGAAAGAAAGAAATAAGAATATTTTTTTAAAATGGTCAGGGAGTAATTATTATGAAGAGAAGCAGACGATCGAGAGAAAATGTCGGATCATTCGCTGTATTTTGATATAGTTTCTTTTTATCATCAGTAACACGCAACAGAAAAAGTTCCTAACGAACAGCTTAAAAAAAAAAAAACAGAAATTGAATAACCCCGATCAGTAACGAGTTTATAGGAGAAATGCCAGAACTATCATTTTATTTTTTTTAAAACCTCTATTTTCACCCCACCCCAACTTCTCTCACGTCCTTCGATTAGCAACATTGATTTATTTTTTTTATTCGTCAGATTTAAATCTATTGGAAAAGATCAAAGATCATTAAAGTGTTAGAGTAAAAAAATAGAGATTTCTTCTTATTATTATTATTCTTTTACTCTCAACGTCTCTTCCTCTCTATCAATATTCACATCTTCGTCTCAACTAACAATGTTTCTGCTTTTATATCACTGCCACACACTTCACTGCTACTTCTATAACAGAGCAGCAACAGCCTATAACCTCTGGAAGTTTCGATGTGGGGTAACGGTTAACAAGTTCATGTTATTGACCATTAATACAAACTAAAGAGCGCTCCACATTTGAAACCATATTTTAGCCAAACGGGGTTAATATCTGTTGTGGATTCCGGGCTGAAATCTGGCACCAATAAATAACAAACCCCAGGAATGAATATATGAAAATAATGTATTAACGTAATAATACAAACTGGTAATGCAGGTTAGTAGTTCCAGGAATACGGGTTAGTAGCAAAATATCTATACAGTCTTTGGTATTGAAGTATCGCTGTATGACTTCTTACTGAGTCTACGTGCTCTCTCACTGTGACTCCTACAACGCTGTTACCTCACCCCTCACTCTACCGGTTACCTACAACCTTTTACAATGTCACCCTGGACTCGACTCGACTCCTCGGTCTTGCTCTCTCTCTTACTCTTGTCTCGCTCTTGCAGTTGTATTAGGTTGGTGCAAAAATAATGTCGGTTTTTGACCTATTTTTAACGTCAAAAACATTATTTTTGCACCAACCTAATATATATATATATATATATATATATATATATATATATATATATATATATATATATATATATATATATACTGGGTGAGTTCATTTGTATAAAAAGGGGTGGAGCCCTCAACAATATCATAACGAAAATTTCAAACACAAGAATACTGAACTACCATGTAATATCTAACTTCCCATATGGCAGTAATTGCTAGACGAGTTCGTCACTAGTCTTGGGTATGACGAAAAACTATATTCGCTAGCAAGGCCTCTGGTCAGGTGATATGTCCCGGAAGGGGATATATTTGTTCGAAGTGGTTGTTGACTATTGAAACCGGGTAGAACAATCTAGCAGGTAAGCGTAATGGAGTAGTCCTCGTCGTAGTGGTAGGCAATAGGCGTAGGCAATAGGCGTAGGCAATAGGCGTGGGCAATAGGCGTCCTCCCTGTACCTTCACATCAGTCTGGATTTATGGCTGACACCAGCCAATCATATTACTGAGAGGGGAAACCCAGGTGTATGCATATTTATTACATCATCAGGAGATTAGAGGTTTTGAGGACATTAACTGCTTTTGTTCCCAGGTCTACGCTGACCCTAGTGGCAGCACCTGTTATGGTACCAGCTATGGGAAAATAATTAACCCCCAAACTAGGGTCATAACTATGAAAGTGTAAAAAATCATTTTTATAGTGTGGAATGTCAACTTTTAATTATATCATTATTTTCTCTTCTCAAGCCCAGTAGCTGTTATCACTCTTTCCAGTATTGATGGGGGTTTCCTTCCTAAACTTTTATTTGAAGTAGTGTGGAATGTCAACATTTTGATTATATCATTATTTTCTCTTCTCAAGCCCAGTAGTTGTTATCACTCTTTCCACTATTGATGGAGGTTTCCTTCCTAACCTTTTGTTTGAAGTAGTATGGAATGTCAACATTTTCATTATGTCGATATTTTCTCTTCTCAAGTACAGTAGCTGTTATCACTCTTTTCATTATTGATGGAGGTTTCCTTCCTAACCTTTTGTTTGGAGTAGAACGGAATGTCAACATTTTGATTATACCACTATTTTCTCTTCTCATTACATGTGCAATTCATTTTTGTTGCTGCTGCTGTTGCTAGTCCTCAAGTGATATGGTTTCTCTTATTTGGTACAAACTAGGGTCAAAACACTATGAAAGTGTATAAAATCATTTTTATAATAAAAATACCAACAATAAATTTGTATGGTTAAAAAAAATTACCATTAATATATTTTTGTGAAAGAAATTACTAATGTTCCCATGAAAATTAATTTTCGGCATTAAATGACCCCTAAGAACTTGATATGGAGCTAAACAAAAAAAAAAACAAAAAACAATCGCATCCGAGATGAAAAAAAGACTATAAGTTTGTGCAATTAAGGTTGTATTGAAAGGAGATTCATTTTACAGTAATTTATAATTCATTTCAAATTAATCTTCATCAGCGACCTTCCCATGACCTTGTGTCATCAGTTTCCTCCTGGGTATTTACGCTGATGACACAAATATGGTGATATGAAAGACATATTCAACGAAGGGACGAATGGGAAATTTATAAATGTGCAAGATGGATTCTAACAAGAATTGTCTGTCACGATGCATGAATTCAAAGCCGTCTGACACCAATATTCTTCCACGGTGTTACTATAGTTGTATCTGCGATTGCAAAGTCTCTACTACAACGAGCATTACGAAAGTGACAACAAGTATTCGTTGACATTACAAAAAATGTCTAATGAGTGTTCATTGACATCACAAAAAACACCAAATGACATCTATCTTCCTGAAACCTATTCTTTTATTGTCCTTTCTCCTCACTAAAGACTTCTCATTCTGTTTCGCTCTCTGTAACCCCTTTGCGTCCTAGTGGTATTCGCCTTGTTTGGGGTTAAACAAAAATATCAAAGGGTTTTTCATTAACTGGTTGGCGCACGTTCAGGCGAATTTGGCGGGTAGAGTGGAACAGACCAACCAAGATCCCAATTTTTTTCCTGTTTTGTCCTTTCTGTATGCGGCGTGGAGATTTTACATTTAATCTTTGTAATGAAAAGTTGTTTGATATCTAGCTATATTTCTGTTGTAATTATTTACATTATTCGGACTGTTGTACGCCATCCTATGCAACTGTGGTAACAAATATGAAGAAACAGCCCCGCCTCCTTAAGGCAAGACTGCAAGAACATCGTAAAGTCGTACCACGAAGGGAAACAGAAAAATCAAGCATAGCTGACCACATATGGAAGGAAAAGGGAGATCACTGCCACCTGTGAAATGAGGCTGAAATAATAAATAGAGAACATCACTGGAAAATACGTAAACTTAAAGAATCAGTATATATGCTAAGTCACAAAAATCTCCTAAGCTGGACAAGCATAGAAATTAATACAATATGTGAATTAGTACACGGAGTGCTAGAGAAAAATTGCAACATGAGCTCAGGTAAAAAAGATGAGACATTAAGTTTATAAGTCCCAAAAATTCATGCACTGATTTCCTCAAGGACACATGGCCAAATGGTTAAAAGCGTTGGTTGTATCCAGTGACTTGGCCCAAAGAGTTGAGTGTTCAATACCTGGCTACTTCAGTGGTGAACAAAAACTTGGGGAGTTGAATTAAAGGGAGATAACTGAGACGGAAGAGGCATTCAAATCACCTGAAGAAAGTCGGAGTGTGAATATGGCAATAAAGATGAGGACAACAGTCCGAATAACGTAAATAAGGATTGTTTGCTACACAAAACTTATATTTTCATTTCATTCTGTCCGCTCAAAGACCATTGGACTGATGATGCATATTGGAGACATCAGCACCCTAATCGTCCTCCCCAGCCCCTGACACAGACAGACACATCTGTTGGGACGTACCATCCCGATTGTCGCTGAAGAACAGGCCCCAATACTGGTCATCTGTTTAGGTAATTTGTTTTTTGCTTGTTTTTTTGGTGGTGATGGGGTCTTAATTCTTTCTTTCCTTCTTTCTTTCTTATTCTCAATTTTATCTCACAAGAGGTGAAGGGTCAATAGTCACCCACTTTAACTAACTCACCAGTAACGAAAATTATTAAAAAAGCCATATGTCTGAAAAGAGTACAGAACTGTTACATGATATCTGCCCTCATATATGGCAGTGAATGTTGGACAATTTATTCATAGAAAAGAAAGAGACAAGAGGCAAAAGAAGAAAACAGAAGATACCACAGACCGATGGGTATGACGATAAACTACACTCGCGTCCTGGGTAAGACGATAAACTACATCTGCGGCCTGGGTATGACGATAAACTACATCCGCGTTCTAGTTATGACAATAAACTACATCCGCGTCCAAGTTATGACGATAAACGACATCCGCGTCATAGGTATGACGATAAACTACATCCGCGTCCTGGGTATGACGATAAACTAAATCCGCGGCTTGGGTATGACGATAAACTACATCCGTGTCCTAGGCATGACGATAATCTATATCCGCGGCCTGGGTATGACGATAAACTACATCCGTGTCCTAGGCATGAAGGTAAACTACATCTGCGGCCTGGGTATGACGATAAACTACATCCGCGTTCTAGTTATGACAATAAACTACATCCGCGTCCAAGTTATGACGATAAACGACATCCGCGTCATAGGTATGACGATAAACTACATCCGCGTCCTGGGTATGACGATAAACTACATCCATGTCCTAGTTAGGACAATAAACTACATACGCCTCCTAGGTATGACGATAAACTACATCCGCGTCCTAGTTATGACGATAAACTACATATGCGTCATAGGTATGACGATAAATTACATACGCGTCATAGGTATGACGATAAACTACATCCGGTGCCTGGGTATGACGATAAACTACATCCATGTTCTAGGCATGACGATAAACTACATCCATGTCCTAGGCATGACGATAAACTACATCCGCGGCCTTGGTATAACGATAAATTACGTCCTACAGCAAGGCCTCTGATAATACGTTTTTGGAAAAATAATATTATCAGCTTACGTTTTTGAGGAAAAAATATTAACAGATATAGATTTTTGACAAAACAAAAATATTACCAGGAAAAAAAAACTTGTCGGCATTAAATGACCCATTGAGGTGTTGATATGCCGTAAAACAAAACAAACCAAACTAAATCATAGACCGAACAATGAGCAACGACGATGTTTTAGAAAAAAAATAATGGGAAACTTATAGTTAACATCAAGAAGAGACAGTTAACATGTCTAGAGGACATAATGAGGAAGGGGGGCTTGGAAAATCTGATACACACAGGGCAGATTAAGGGCAAGAGGGAACAGAAGAAAACAGCGTATAACATACTTGATGAGTAAATGGATGGATGGCCAACAGGGTTTAGGAGAAATAACGAAAAGATAAAATTTATTAGGAACTAGCAGTAGAGCCCGGCGTTGCCCGGGGATGTAACAGTAAGAGATAGATCAAGTATCGACCATCATAAAGACTGAAAAATAAAATTGACAAAGATTATTGTTTAAGGTTGATGGACACGCATGACCTAATTAGTTTTATTTATTTATTTTTATTTTTATTTATTTATTTTTTTTTACGAATTGGTCAAACCCAAACTCAAACATTGTTTTCAATCGTTATGAGTCTACCGATTGAATAGAATTTTATTATAAACAATTATCTTGTAAATGGAATTTTTAAAGCATTCTGAATGTAAAAATAAAGAAAAAAGTGTGCAAGACAATAAGAAACACTACCTGCCAAAAAAAGTGAAGTTTTGTTGAAATCGGTTGAAAAATGTAGGAAATCCGATCCCATATATAAACGAACACACACGTACACACAAACAACCTGGGTTTTATAATAAGTATAACTCGATATGAGTTGTCCCCCTTTCATTCTCGTGATGTCTCTTAATCGTGTTTTCAAATTGATTTCGTGCAAAAATAATTGTGTTTTTCCAATTTTGGCCGCTGTCATAACTACCGCAAGGTAATTTTACGTAGTCCTGTGAAGTCTTGTTGAAATCGGTTGAAAAATGTAGGAAATCCGATCCCATATATAAACGAACAGACACACACACACACACACACACACACAATCTCCGTTTTATAATAAGTAAGATTACAAGAGCAAGGAGAGTTGTGGAGAGTCCTGATCGCCTACATCCTGAGGGCAGACGGTACATAAAGAAGGAGAAATAAATGTTTAAAGAAAATTATTTATGATTTGTGTTAAAATAGTATTTTTTTTTCTTTATGCCAATAATCTTAATTTACGCGGCATTTGAAATTGAGTCTTGAACGTTACTCTTTTCCTTATGGCTTTCCAACTGCTCAGTCAAGCTCTTCGCATTATCAGGTAGCAGTTTATTCTGTGCTTATTCTATAACCGAGGCTTCTTTTTCGATAAGTTTTTTATTTTTATTTTTATTTTTTTGTTGTTCTCCAATAATTAAATATTTCCCGACATTCACCAGTTTCAACTCATTTTCACCAATTTGCTTTTCTTAATCTCATTTTAATCTAATTTTTCGTTTTTCTTTATAGCTGACTTTCTTTTTTTTTTATTCCCATATTTTTAGATCAATAATCTGTTCTCCCCAACTGCGTATCCTTCTCAAGTGCAAATTTCCCTCCTGGTTCATTTTAATTGAAAATCTTTTTTTTTTAAATCTTTTAAGGCAAAGTATTTCTTAGATTTCTGAAAAAAACAATCAATAACTTCGTATTTTCTAAATGATTTTTTTAACGAATCACGAAAGTTTGACTTCATGAAATTAAATCGCCTCTTGAAAATAACCGCCCGCCATAAAGCAGTCGTTAATATCGGAGACAATTTACTAGTGAATTCGGTCCACATTAGGTGCTCCACATTTGTATTTCTAGGCTTACGGCAATACCTCTCATAAAATCAAAAATATTCCCACTTTTTTAATTCAACTTCTGATTCTGTGGAAGGAGCTCCCAATAGGATCCCACCAGATATACGTCATCGTCGTTTTAGCTTTTGGAGTGGTTAATGGTGGCTCATTTCGTTTTCGCTTGCACGTTTTTCGATCAACATTGTTGTAAACAATACCCTTTTCATTGCTCGTGATTGTTCTTTTAAAAATATGTTGTTTCTTATTGCGTTTGAACAGAGAATCGATGGATGGATATTGTGGCCCATAAAATTTGCTCGTTAAATCGTGAAGCGTCAAAATCTAGTATCCACTCACTTCAAATACATTACAAGGTTTTTTTTACAATAATGTTCACCCTGAACAAAGCCCAAGAGCTACACGAGGTAGAGGATTACAGAGTACCTGGACTAACTAGAGGTCCATGTGTTTCAAGTGGGGTCGTGAGGGTCAAGTAATAATTAAAATTTATATCCGCTATACAGCTCTTGTCCCAATCAATGGTTTACTATTGAAATCAATAACAGAAAATACATTCTGCCACTGCTTGAAAGAAAACGCACCCAGCCACTACTGCAGTGTCAATCGTTATCTTCTGACTTATTAGTTCCTATGCCTTTATTGTCCTCTCTACTTAATGTTTATTTTTCTTTTTCCAATATTCTTCCACATACAGTAACTCCTTGCGTCAGTGGCTTTCTTACCTCGCTTGGGGTAATAAAGAAGGAATAGCAGTGCTGTTCCAGACCTCCATAGAAAAGTAGTTCCGTTTACCAATCGGTGTATTGCTGTCTTCTGTCTTAACATTTTCGTTGAACGTTTCATGAGTGACGCCCTTGAACACCAGGGCACAGTTAGCATCGGAGATCGCAACCTCATAAACCTTCGTTTGCAGATAATACAGACGATGAAGCTGATAAAAAAGAGCAGTTCATGAAGAATTTGTCGACTGCTAGACGTCTCTAGACCGCTAGACATTTCTTGACTTGCCGTTGAGTCCATGTTTGTCTCCGCACGACCACCAAAAAATGCTGCCTTGTCGTAATCCTTATTTTCTCTATATGTGCCTATATACCAACCTTTTCTGAGTCTCGAACCCATTGAGTCACGGATCCCTATAAGAACTAGCCCTACATAGGCAGATAGACAGACAAGAAGATACTCACAACCTGATTGGTTTTTACCAACCCGTTCATATGCCTTTCTACATACTGCACCCTCTTGCACATTACAGACACATCATTTTTCAATCAGCCACGCTTGAAAATGAAATTGTGGTTATTTAATCCTTGCCAGTATAGAAATTTTCTAAGCGTTCTTAGATGTGGCATAAGGCCGAAAGTAGGGGGCACCCAGTGAGGATCGAACTCCCTAAGCCGTAATTGTTCTAGCGAGACAAGCTTGCTAACCATTACACCGCCTCGAGGTTCCCAAATCCTCACCAGTATTACCACTGTCACTGTTTGTGCTGCTCTTGAAATTATTTCTATCCTTGATCTCTCTTTGGTGTGCAGATAACTGAGCCATGATATTTGAACTGGCTCAGTTCATTAAGATGCTGGCCATTTATAGTCATAAGAAATATGTATATATATATATATATATATATATATATATATATATATATATATAAACCGTGGGAAATGAGAATTATCACTTGCTCTGATAGAGTGGCAAAAGATGGCGGTCTTGCAAAGAATGATGATTTAAATGGTAAACATGGACCCAAAAGCAAGTCACAAGACGCGGCACTCTATCGGCTGGGTGCATTTTCTTTCAAGCAGTGGCAGGAAGCATTTTCTTTTTATTTCTTTCTGATATAAAAACAGTATTTACTGTTTGTTCAATTTATTCGTGTGTTATTTTTTCCTGTACGTCACCTTGCTTGAACTAGACCAACACGAAGATACCTGCGACGATTCGATCTTGGCCTCCTTATGATCAAACTTAAATCACAACGTGGGATAAGGCAGATCTGAGTTCAAAGCGATCTTCATCGATCAGCCGCGGTGTTGGATGTCTTGGACGACCTGGGAGGGTGTTGCACGGTTACATATCGTAAGAGCCATAAATCTTTCTTATACCATCCTATCGGGTATCACTTTTGGGAAAATAAAGGGAAAGACGGGAGTAAAAACGGGCAGACAGAGGTAAAAAAAATGTGTAGGCAGAAATAAAATAATTGGCTGACAGAGGTAAAAACTAGTAGATATGGGTAAAAACGGGCCGGCCGAGATAAAAATGGGAAAGGCAGAGGTAAAAGCGGGCTGACCAGGGAAAAATGGACAGAGGCAAAAACGGGTAGACATACGTAAAAATGGACGGAGATTAAAACTGGCAGACAGAAGTAAAAATGGGTAGACAGGGGTAAAATGGACAAATATAGAGAGAAACGGGTAGCAGAGGCAAAAAAAGAACAGGCAGAGGTAAAAATGGACTGAGTGTGGAACATCATTCACATATTCAGATATTGGCGCACAACAAAGACATATGGAGGAATCTGGTCACGTGATCAACTCCGTAGCAAAACCTACGGCCATATCCGGTCATTGAACTTTTGATGATGATGATGACGGTGAAATATTTTAGTTATTTTATTTTAACCATAAAATAACTTATTAAATTTAATATTTTGGAGTTTTATGTGTTTGTTTTTTGTTGTTTTTTTTAGATAATCAAAACACAAAAATAACAATCATTTTGCAAATATGAGTTATCGCCTATTAAAATACAAAATTCTGACAGTCAAAGAAATCGATTGATTAAATAAATGGATTCTGACCTGACTTTTTGATCAGTGAATAAAATACTTGGCACTTGTGATCATCAGACAAAGATGAACAATCAGAATTTATTGCTAAGTTCGAATTGATCAAGAGGTCAAGAAAAAGACATTAAAACTCTTGCAATCTAGAAAGTTATAAATCTGATACAACAACCATAACAACATTCTATTTATTTTCTTCATGCGATATATATATATATGTGTGTGTGTGTGTGTGTGCTCTCTCTCCCTCTCCATCTCTTCCTCTCTCTTCCTCTCTCTTTCTCTCATTCTCTCTCTCTCTCTCTCTCTCTCTATATATATATATATATATATATATATATATATACTACAACTAAAAAACAGCTATGGAAATAGGTAAAAGAAAATAGTAGAATTTAACGTTTTTAAGGCCAGTCGAATTTTCACTGCTTAGTTGGTAACTAGGGCGACAATAATCAATAAGTCAGTAAATGGACTCCTCATGACAAGACCATTTAACAATTATTGATTTATAGAATATTTTATATATATATATATATATATATATATATATATATATATATATATATATATATATATATATATATGTATATATATATATATATATATATATATATATATCAGTAATTAATACATTTTTTAATTTCAAGATATTCATTACATACCGCTCAAAATTTATATTAATATGAAACATTATATATATATATATATATATATATATATATATATATATATATATATATATATATATTTCTAGATGGGAACTGCCACTGTTTGTGCTGCTCTTGAAATTATTTCTATCCTTGATCCCTCTTTGGTGTGCTGATAACTGAGCCATGATATTTGAACTGGCTCAGTCTGTTAAGATGCTGGCCATTTATAGTCATAAGAAATATATATATATATATATATATATATATATATATATATATATATAGATAGATAGATAGATAGATAGATAGATAAAATTAAAACGAAAGATTGTTCACGTGTGCTTCTTATAATATGTAGATTTAATAGACTGTTTAATAATATATATATATATATATATATATATATATATATATATATATATATATAAGAAGCATGGCCCGGCATTGCCCGTGCTTGATTCAAAAATCGTACGACTCATACAGCAATCGCTATCACTTGACTTAAATATTTTTGCCCTTCCTTGCTTTTAAAGGAGTGCCCTTTGCCGTGCTGATGTTGCTACATGCCTTACTTCTTGCCTATCTCACACTGCGAATTTTTTCTAAGCGCTATACTAAACATTAAATCTGTTACGAAAAAAGAACTAAACAAAATGAACACGATCAGCTTTAAAAAAAAGGACTCATAACTGGAAAAACCGAATGAAAAAAGAATGTTAACAACAAATACTTTTTCACACCTAACCCAGTTCTGCGGAATCAGAATCAACGTTGAGTTTAAGCAAGCGAATGAGCCAATTGGAGTAAAGTGCCATGCAGATTTAAATTTTTCCCACTTGTGACGAATGCAGCTATCGACTTTTTTTTTGCATGCTGACATGCTAGTTAACATTCGTGTCAGTCAACTGTTGGCTCTCACGCTGGCCAATAGAATCTTCCTACCTATTCGTGGCACACAGCTATAGGCTCTCACTCTGGTCAGTACAAAATGACCGCAAACTACATAAAAACTGCCGTAGAAGCATGAAAAATCGATTATTACCACTATCAATGGTAGTTGGGAAATACAAAGTCGGTCTTGGCCTTTCCGCTAACTTGGAGCATGTGCATGTACATTTTGGTGTAAATCCGTCGAAAATAGCGGCTGTGCATTCGTTGCACACACACATACATCCTGCCTTATATATATATATATATATATATATATATATATATATATATATATATATATATATATATACATATAAACAAATATATGTATTAAACAAAACAATTTTACAATGGACATAGACAATAAAAGCAGAAAGAAAGCATATCTCGTATGTAACGGGAGATCACGCCGGCGATTGAAGAGCTCTTGAAATGAAGGAGTGGATAGATTCTGGTGACAACCAAAATGACTGAGGTTCGAGATGGGGATCAGCTGCCCCTCATAGTAATTAATATGATCCGAAAATATTAATTACATACCATCGGCTAAAATACCGTTTATAGTATTAATAAACATTTCGGAATAAAAGCAAATACAATAATTGCTTACAAATATAAGAGAATGAATAATAAAATCATTTCAGGCTACAAAGTTTTTATGCATTATATATATATATATATATATATATATATATATATATATATATATATGTGTGTGTGTGTGTGTGTGTGTGTGTGCGTGTAAGTAAATATATACAAAGGTACCTCCAAAATCGCGATAGCTAAGATTTAAAATCCATTTTTTTTAGATAAAAACATTTTTCTTGAAGCTTTTATTTTAGTTTTAATTTCAAGTTAATAGATTAAATTTAATATTTCGAATAAATACTTTTTCCGGATTTCAAACTGAATTTAAATTGATTGGAGTAAGTTTTTTTAGTGCCAGTAAGAACATTGAAATCGTTCATATGGACAAATCTCTCAATACAACGTAATTCTCTTTATTAAAAAATCAAAAATAAAATATACTTTTCTGAAACTTTATTCGCGGAACATTATCTGATTTAAAGTTTAATTAATCTGAGTGAAACAAATATTACTTACATTTAGCTCAAAATATTGCAGAAAAGCATTTTTTAACACGGAGGTAGGTGTTTCATGAGGCGTTAACAACTTTCTCGATAGACATATGTTTGGGATTTTTTTCTAATGTGGACATAACTGAATAACATTACTAAAAAGTCTAAAAAGACTCTTTGTACTTTACTGTTGTTCATCTGACAACGCAGTGTTTGCTTACCGGGCTCCCTCACTAAGGAATTCCACTGTTCCATCTCTAAATGCAAGAGTAATATATACTAAGTCTGATAAAAAAATATCGTGACTATTGCTATAGTAACGGAGCTAAAGCACGCAGAGTTAAACCGCTTGGCACAAATAGACTTTGAACTCTGTCACGCATGACACTAAGACATAACGTTCTTGCTCACTTCCGTTATTTATAGCAGTGCTTTGAAGGAAAATGTGTAGAGTGTGGTCGTCTCATTACATCAGCGTGGTTCTGTCAGTGATCATGGCTTGTGCAGCAGTCTGGGTTCAAGCACAGCCTTCCTCGGGTTCGTCAGCCACAATATTCTCCAGACTTCGCCTCTACGTCTTCAAAAATCACATCCCAAATGAAAGGAACAAGAGTTCTAAGATGTCGTGGAAATACAAGAAAATGCGACGAAGCAGCTACTCTCTATCCCCTAGAAAAGGAATTCCAGGAATGTTTCCATCAATGGAAACGGCGCTGGATAATGTGTATCGATTGAGAAGTGGGGGGGGGGCGGCTACTTCAAAGTGGATCAGGCAGGATTGATATATGTGATAGCTTTCCTTTTATAGCACCAATCCCTATACTTTTTAGCTTCTGTATAAAATCTACATCAACATAAACAAAACTACATCCAATCTTCCTAGATACCATTCATATCCCCTATGACCATTTGGTATAAACTCAAGGTTACCTCCAATCGGTTGTTAATTGGGGCAAGAATTGGCTGGTCAACTTTAACGCCTCAAAAACTAAGCTACTCTCCATTAACCACCATAGATATCCTTCCCTGTCCCCCATTAGAAGTTCTGTAGTCAACTTCTTGAGAGCAACTCCCTGCGTCTGCTCGGTCTCACGTTGACTGCTGACCTGAGATGGAACAAATACATTGAGTCAATTGCTTCGTCCACCGCAAGGAAAGTTGGCTCTCTGTGCTGCGCCAGGAAATTTTTCTCCCCGGAATCGATACTTCAAATATACAAATCAACCATTCGCCCTTGGATGGAGTATTGCTGCCATATATGGTCTGGGGCACTTTATGTTTACCTCAGAGTTCTTGACAAGATCCAGAGACGGATATGTAATATAATTGGCCCTGATCTGGCATCTCGTCTACAGTCACTCTCTCACAGATGCGCCGTCGCCTCTCTCTGTCTTTTCTACAAATACTTTCATGGTAATTGCTCCGCTGAGCTGCTTTCATTGGTTCCCAGACTCCATGAATTCATCCGCCCTACGAGGCTGGCATCCTGCTCTCACCCTTACACTGTAGAAACTTTTAAATGTAGCCGTCTCTTCTACTCCAATAGCTTCATACCTCGTACCTCTTGCCCGTGGAACACCCTTCCCAATTACTGTTTCCCTGAGAGCTATAATCTCCAACTATTCAAATGTAATGTCAATCGACATCTCCAGTTACCTTGATCTACCCACTATCCTTCTCCTCATCCTTTCTTCTATCACTCCTATCTGCTCTCGCTCCAAATCTTCTGCAACCCCCTGCACCCTAGTGGCTTCACGCTTTGCTCGGGGCGTAATGTTTAAAAAAAAAAAAAAAGATGTTAACAAATGTATCTCTACTTAAAATCCCTTTAAAATTCGGTTTTCCATTTTAAATATGAACACTTTTCCGATTAGTGAAAATTTGTATAGCAGCCGTGATTCAATGGAGAATAGAAGCTATCATGGTGAGAAAATTTCAATTATAAGAACAGAAGACGTCAGCCGCATCAATGGTAGTAATTATTTCTTTGAAAATCTTACATTGTAACTACCTGTTAAAAATTTTCCCCTGAAATTTTATTTGATAATATGGTACTATATTCTTGTGCAGTATTTCTTCCTTTTTCCCGGAACGCTTTTGAAATATTCTTTCAATTTTTAATTTAATTTTTTAATTTAATTTTAAAATTTTCAATTATTTTTTGTTTCTAATTCCGCTGAAAATGACATTTCAAACGAATGGCCACTTCATGGGGTTTTCATAATTTGTTTTTTTTTTTTTTCCCTAATTTTCACTTAGGGGTACAGTCACCTGTAGGCTGGGGTAGGGAATTTATTAGGCTTTCAGGCCTAACTTTTTCACCTGATTTATTCTTTTGAGGGCAATTTGGCGAATTTAAAATTTTTTCACCTTATTATTCTTCTAGGGGCCATTTGGCAAATATTAAACTACGATCCTGTTCACCTGTCCAAAATTTAATTATAACACCTCCACCTTATAAATGCGTTTACCCACTAGCATATCATATATATATATATATATATATATATATATATATATATATACATATATATATATATATATATATATATATATATATATATATATATATATATATATATATATATATATATATAAAGAAAGAACAGCAAGATATATAATCCGGTGTTCTTATAGATATTTTTATTTTTATAAAATAGTGCTCAATGTAAATTTTTCATTGAAAAATACCTCCCTACCCCTACAAAACGTAACTAATAACTGATACATCAAAATACAGATATAATGAACACGCAAACACCGCTCGTCTGGTTGATGTGGATTTCTCTGTATCCTTGGAAACGTGAATTATGATTTTTACTGTGTCTTTAAAACCCTGTAATTTTAAAAGTTACTCCAAAATTCGCTTGAGGATGAAATGGAACTAATGTCTTTAATTTAATTATGAGATTAAATTCGGAGCTTTCAGCTTCCATTTTTGAAACATGGTTAGAACTGTGTAGCGAAAAAAAACATATTTTAAATCAATTAATTTATAAAATGTGTGTGTGTGTTTGTGTGTGTGTGTAAAATTTCAGATATGACTAAAAATATATCGCTAAAAGAATAATATGAATAAAAACAAAAGGAAAACTTTTTGTCCTCTGATGGAATTAATCAAGGCAAATATAAGAATTTTACTTTACAAGTATTCATAAACAAAAAAAAAATGCCATTTGATTCTCGAAATTTTTAAATTCAAGAACGTTCTTAAATATTCATCAGGTTAGCTGAAAAGTCTCGGTAAATTATGGAGGACGCTAAGTAGCACAATTGAATGTCTAACAAATTAAATGATGTTGAATCTGTTAACCTGATGAATATTCATGAACATTATTTACATTATTCGGACTATTGTCGCTATATTTATTACAACGTTTCGGCCGTTGTACGCTCCGGTCTTCTTCAGGAGGTTGGAATGTCGAACTGAACCCTTTATTTCGCTTACTGGGGTAGACTGTTCTACTTCCACTTGCCATGTTTAATAGATGTCAGTTATCCACTGCCTCAAGGACACATGGTACAGTGGATAAAGGCGTTGGTTAGATCCAGTGACAGGACCCAAAGAATGTGAGTTCAATACCAGGTTAAGGCAGTGAAGAACTTGGAGAGGGGAATTAACAGGAGATAACTGATAACTGACATCCATTAGACATGGCACGTGGAACTAGAACAGTCTACCCCAGTGAGCGAAATAAAGGGTTCAGTTCGACATTCCAACCACCTGAAGAAGACAGGAGTATACAACGGCCGAAATGTAATAAATATAGCAACAAAGATGAGGACAATCGCCTGAATAATGTAAATAATGTACATAATACCTCATCTCAGAAATATAGACAGATACTGAATATTTAAGAGTATTTTTTAAACTAAGAAATAAATAAAATCCTCACATTTTCCTTATATTCATGTAAAAAGAAAGGTTAAAAATAATGAAACCATTCAATAATATCAACTATGAACATGGCCACAATGTGCTGATCATGTTTGGAAAATAATACATTCCTCTAACTCTAGATACATACATAAAGCAATCTATAAATTCAGTTAAAAATAAAATAAAATTCATCCTTGATAATAACTAAAAGTATAGCCAAAAGTGCTTGGAAAACATTTCGACAATTTGTTATATAATTTATATTTTGAAAAGAAAAAAAAACATGGGAAATTATATAAAAAAAACTCACACACACACACACACACACACACACACACACACATATATATATATATATATATATATATATATATATATATATATATATATATATATTTGAATAAAAACAGACCACGTTAAGGTTCCATGTAATAAATTATTTCACCATAACCCCTTTAACAGGGCTCTGGATCATCAAACTTTACTTCCAAAAATTGAAATGAAAAATGAAAAGAAATTCACACATTTTTGACGGACCTCATCAAGTATACGTAAAATTAACGAAGTGAGGAAGTGAGGTGGGAAAGAGGATATGAATGTGTCATATGTAGCATTTCAAATTCTTATTTTTAATTTTTAACTGCAATGTGTCGGCAAGATGTTGTTCGAATTTATTGTGTCTAGTCTCAAGATATAGATGGCCAAGGAGTGGAGGGGTGGAGACCGACTTTAAAGGAAGAAGCTACACTACTTTCACGAGGACAGTTTTTCTTTCAAATTTTTTAGACGCTGTTAATTCGCGTTACTTTAACGGGCATGTTTGGGAGGTTAAAGTTTTTTCTGTATCTAAATGTTTAAACAATCTACGAAGAAATTAATTTGAAATTCGGTGGAGTTTTTTGTTATTTTCTATGAAACATTCGATTAGAAAAATTCACAGATAGTACATTGAAAGAGTAATCTATTTTATATTTAGTAATCTTATTAATTAATTTACTTTTTATCTTTTATTAATTAGTAAAAAAAAAAAAAACCTATGTATATTCCCATATTTACACATATACATCTGCAGAGAAAACACATATTCATATATCTTCATACATATCTCCACATACACTTACACTTACATATATATACATATACATTTAAAGACACCTGTATATCTATATACATCTACATATATACATATATATGTATTTTTTCACACATATACGCATATACACATACACATATACACACACACATATGCATACATACATACACACATGCATATATATACAAGCATACATTCATATATACATAATATGAAGCATATCCATATACACACATATACGTTAATTTGCATATCTGCTCTGAATTTTACACTGAGCTCTCCGGATATCATCCTCCTCGGGTCTACCCATACGGATTACCTAAGTTTGCATAAACTAAATATCATACTCAAAAATAATAATTCACCCGCAATATCTTAAGGAGTTGTGTTCCTGACCAATCCAAATTCATAAATAATTATATTGGATATACTACAACATGTTTAACAAGGAGACTTATCTCTCTGACCATAGCTCAATTAGGCCTCATTTAAAATACTGAAGGGTTCTGGGCAGTGCATGAATTTAAGCGTAATACTAGTTTGGCATCTTTGGTTCCACCTTTTTACTGTCGAAGCAGTTAAATGTAACCGCCTCTTCTCTTCTCTCGCGCTTCCCAACAGAGGAATTCCCTTCCTCTTACTTGCTTCCCTGATAACTATAACCTTCAAAAATTTAAATATAATGTCAATCGACATCTAATTCCTTGATTCTCGTTCTTCCTTTTATCCTTTCCTCAATCCCCACCCCTATGCCTAGTTTTTTTTTCTCTTAGTTTCACACTCTATAACCCATTGCGTGCTAGTGACCCCCTCCCCGCATTGCTTGAGGTGAAATTCTTATAAAAAAAAATTGCCTCGCCCCCAAAGCGCGCAAACAAACATTTTATTTCGTACTCTCTTTTGTGACTGTGTTCATACGTTCCGGCCATATTTTTTTCTTTTTTTTTCGCATAGAGAACCAGCTGTTGCATTCTGGTATCACTTGTACATCTTTTAGTCTACCAAATTGTGTCTCTACTTATATTTATATATTGGTGGGCCTATCAACTTTTCAGCTAACCCTCCTATTGGAAATATTAATGCAATACTTATATTCAGCGATCAGTTTTGAGTTTTAAGTTTTGTAGTTTATTATTGCCTATTGCATCTACTTCTCCCTAACTATTTTTTTTTAAGCATTTCACCCCAAGCAAGGCGGGAAGCCACTAGGACGCAAGAGGTTACAGAAAATTTAGAGCAAAATCAGATAGGAGTGATAGAAGAAAGGATGAGGAGAAGGGTAGTGGATAGACCAAGGCAACTGGAGATGTCGACTGACATTACACTTGAATAGCTGGAGATTATAGCTCTCAGGGAAACAGGAAAAGGGAAGGGAGTTCCACAGGCGAGAGGTGCAAGACATGAAACTATTGGAGTAGAAAAGACGGCTACATTTAGGAGTTTCAACAGTGAAGGGGTGAGAGAGGGATGCCACCCTCGTAGGGCGCTTGAACTCATGAAGGCCCAATTAAGAGCCCTCTGCAGGAGCTAGCCTGATAGTAACCTATAATTGTTGGAGTTTCATGCCTTGAATTTCTATTGATTAGGCCCCCTTGACCATGGATCGCAATTATTGCAAAATTAAAACAAGTTAATCTGAAATGTAAATGAATCTGAGAAGAAAATGTATTATGACCAGAAAATCTTACGTTTATTAAAATTTTATTGTTCATTGATATTTTTTATAAAATTAGGAAGAAGAAACTTTTTCCCATAGTTATTTATAATAAATACAGTGTAACCCGGATATAAGAGACCCTGATATAAGAGAAACCCCGATATAAGATAGATTTTCTCTGCTCCCAAATTAGAGCCATACTTACCTAAACAAAATAGACCAAACCCGGATATAAGAGACACCCGGATATAAGAGACTTGTTCTCCGGTCCCAACAACTCTCTTATATCCGGGTTACACTGTAATAAATATTGCATTGTACAGAGTGGTCTGAAAGTCTTGTCACCCCTACATAATATAATTTTCTATTTGAAATGGCTGACATGAAATACTGTTTGGAAAAGCGAGTTAGGAGACAAGATTTTTGGACCACTTTCTACTTGGTTTATTAATTTTGATAATTTTGTTTTATAAATTTTTAAATGAAAAAAAGTTATTTTCAAATTTATTTTGTTATAAATGGTAAATAATAAATCTTTATTAATGGTAAATAATGAATATTGGATTGTACTTGGTTCACATATATTTTTATATACGATGATTGGTTGAAAAGTGTAAGTAGAGACACCAGTTGGTAAACTAAGAGAGATATAAGTGTACCAAAATACAACAGCTCATTAGTCAGCATTCTGGTACGATTGCATGTCTTTTAGTCTACTAAATGGTGTTGTCTACTTACATTTATATCTTGTGCAAGGTATGAACCATCCAGTCGACCATCGTAATTCCTTTTGTTTATGTCCATTTTCCTCTCTCCCCTTTTCCTCCTCCCTCCCTGTCGCCCTCATTTGACACTCTTCACGTCTCTCTTTCCTGCCCCTCCTTTTTGACACTTTTATTTTTATTTTTTTGCTCATTCTCTCAATTAAACATCTCTGCTATGGTGCAGGTTAGGACCAAGGAAGAACAACACGAACACAAGAGTAGAAATAACGAAGGTATATTACACGAAATAATAATACAAGATATGGAAGGTGTTAGTATGACTGTCAGTCTGGTTTGGAGTGAACTACTATCGGCTCGACTCGATTCGATATTTACTTGCCCCTCCCCAAGAGGGAAAGATGTGGCACAAGGCCGAGTTTTAAGTGGGTTTTCCGAGCCCTTAGGCTCGGCCAAAAAATGCCAGTAGAAACTGTAAAAACAGAATCGGATTGGTCAACCTCCCCGAACGAGACTCTGCCGCTCGGCGGAGCTTCGTCCGGATTCCTCTCTGCTCAGAGGCAGAGAGTTCGACCGTCAAGCCAAAACGGCTCGACTTGATTCAATATTTACTTGCTCCCCCACCATCACCACGAGGGAAAGATGTGGCACAAGGCCGAGTTTTACGTGGGTTTTCCGAGCCCGTATGCTCGGCCAAAAAAATGCCCGTAGAACCCGTATAAACGGGATCGGGTTGGCCAACCTCCTCGAACGAGACTCTGCCATTCGGCGGAGCCTCGTCCAGGTTCCTCCCTGATCAGAGGCAGAGAGTTCGACTGTCAAGCCGAGAAGCTCGACTCGATTCGGTATCTAGCCACCCCCCCCCCCACGACGGTTGCATGTGGCACAAGGCCGAGTTTAACGTGGGTTTTCCGTGGGTTAACAGCTCGGCCAAAAAATGCCCGTAGAACCCGTATAAACAGGATTGGGTTGGTCAACCTCCCCGAACGAGACTCTGCCCTTCGGCGGAGCCTCATCCGGTTCCTCTGTGCTCAGAGGCAGAGAGTTTTACCGTCAAGCCGAAACGGCTCGATTCGATTCGTCCCTCTCTCTTGAGTGACGTAGTATACATAGTGTTAGGAAGAGTTCATTCTGTAGTTATAGGTAAGGACCCATGACAATCTCGTTAACAGAAAATAATTTCAGCGACCGTTAATCCGAATAAGTTTAATTCCGAAGAAGGTTTAGTCATGTAAGTGTCATACATGATACATGGTTGGGCGATCATGTATCTTTCGATGCACGACTGACGAGGCAGATTTTTTCCTGCAGTAGGTTAACATTTCTTTCTCCAGTCGACTGGTTGCCAACCAAGGTTAAAGATCCCCGTCTGTTCAACCCGTAGCTGGGGCGGAAGAAGAAGAGATGGATTCCTACCTTTCCCAAGGGCATTAATGCTAAATGCTATTTCTAACGAACTCGACTGGAATTCCCGAAGATTACGGGTTAGATAAACCATCATATCATCCTACTAAAAATTCCTGATATTCGATATACTCGATATAGACTGAGTGATATATTTTCAATATTCTAGAATATTTTCAATATTCTAAAAGGCCTAAAGGATAATGATACATGATATCCGCTAATAAAACACTTTTGAGTCACATTTCAAATCTGACCACACTAAACCATAGATACTTGCAGAAATAGAATACATATTAATACACATCCAATAACTACAAAGTTCGTCTCTAAAGATAAACGATAAAGAACCTAATGATGAGTAACGTAACAAAGTTATTTAAAAACTAACGAATAATAAAACATAACTTGACGCAGAGGCTTAACTTTTGAAAATAAACTTTCTCTTTGAATTCAATAAGATACTTCTTAATTTTATTAAAAACATCTGGAAAAAGAAACGCATTCCAAAAGTGGGGTTTATCATACATCAATGCACTTTTTATGTGCCATCTCCTTTCAGGACGTAGGCGATCATGGCTCTCCACCTCCCTCTATCTCTTGTAGCTCTCAACAAGTTCCTTCCCTCTGCTTCCTCCCCCAGATCACGTTCTGTCATCCACCTGCTCAAGTTCGTCAGGTATGTCACACATTGTTTTCCCTTGTCTCTCTTTCCCTCTATTCGACACGTGAGTATCAGATTCTCCAGGCCCTCCTTCCTCATTATGTATCCCAGAAACTTCAGCTGCCTCTTCCTGATGTTAAGTAATAGCCTCCTCCTTTTTTGAAACCTCTCTAAGACCTCATTGTTGCTCACATGCTAGGTTAATGATATCCTTAGCATCCTTCTGTCGAACTACATCTCTGTCGCCTCGAGTCGCTTTGAGGAAATCGTCCAACATTCGCTGCCGTAAAGAAGAACAGATGTCACGTAACAGGTAAGCAAACAAATAGATAGCCATTAAGACCCATGCAAATACAGAAGTGTCTCAAGTGAATCTGTCATGTTAAAAGTATGAATCAACATTATGTTAACTAGGCTCTCATCGAAAGTCAACTCACAATAGGGGATGTTCTTTGTCAGCACCCGCTCCCATCCGATCATCGAGATCATCATCCTCTTTCCCTATTACTTTCCTTTTCCCTGGTTGCGTTGGCGGTCGCGGACATGGCTGGGATTCTGAGAGAGTTTCATTCGCGTGAATTTGATTTTGTTCGATAACTCTACGCTACGGAGAGGCCCACACACTCGGCCAGGAGCAAAGCAAGTCAAAGAGGACTGAGACAGGCGAGATCTGGCAAACCTGGTCGGTCAATGAATTCCGAATGTTTCCTTATAAGGAAACGGCAGGTGCTACCGTTATCACTAACATTACCAAAAGGAATTCTTGAAACATGATCGTAATATACTGAGTAATGTTTTTATTATTCTTAAAGACCGAAATGATGATAATAATCTATATTGTGTTATGCAATATTTTGTTCCTGGGAACCATTACCAAACACGTCCTAAAGACATACACTGCCTCAGAATATTCTTTCTTATGTGTCATGACCTTTTAGGACGTAGACTATCACGGCTCTCCACTTCCCTCTATTCCTTGCAGCTCTCAACAAGTTCCTTCCCTCTGCTTCCTCCCCCAGACCACGTTCTGTCATCTACCTACCGAAACCCGCCAGGTATGTCACCCGCTGTTTTCCCTTGTCTCATTTTCCTTCTATTCGACCCAGGCCCTCCTTCCTCATTATGTGTCCCAGAAACTTCAGCTGCCTCTTCCACATAAGCCTCCTCCTTGTTTGCAACCTCTCTAAGCTCTCATCGATGCTCACACGTTCGGTCCATGATATCCTTAGCATCCTTCTGTAGAACCAGATCTCTGTCGCCTCGAGTCTCTTCTTCATCTTTGAGGAAATCGTACAACATTGGCTGCCGTAAACAAGGGCAGATGTCAAGTAACAATTCAGTATTCTTTTCTTTGTTACCAAAGATATCCTCCTGTCTCGTAGTACTCTGCCCAGCTTTTGGAATGCGCCCTTAACCACCCCAATACGCCTACGGATCTCAGTGCCGCAATTACCGTGTGTCAAGACGCTTCCCAAGTATTTGAACTTCCGCGTCTGCTTGATTCTCGGATCATTTGTAAACATCTAAGTCGATGATACGACTATATACGGGCGCACCTCTAAAACACTTGACAGTCACAGATTGGCGACTGATCTCTCTTCCGATATTGCGCAAACTACCGAGTGGGGTAAAAACCAAACTAGTTACATTCAATTCTCGAGCCATGTAAAAGGTAAACGTTACTGTACCCCTGCTATTTATTTACCTTGCGGTCCTTGATAAAATCCAAAGAAGAATCAGCAATATTATCGGTTCTGATCTGGCGGCTCAGCTTCAGTTCCTTACCCACCGCCGTAAGGTTCCTCTCTGTGCCTGTTACTTTGATGGTAATTGTTCAGGTGAGCTCTAAGGTATGGTACCTAGACTTTTTGAGAGGCAACCTTATAGCGGTAGGAAAGTGACTGAAGCCGAGCCACCAGATCAGGACCATTAATATTGCTGATTCTTCTTTGGAAATTATCAAAGACCCCAAGGTGAGTAGCAGAAGTACCTGGTCATATGTGGCAGCAATATTCTAAGCTTGGACGAGTGGTTGACATATATATATATAAGATAGATTCTGAAGAGAAAAACTGACTCCCACGACACAATGAACCGACTATCTTAGCAGCTGATCTAGCAATGGATTCAATATAGTCTTTTCTCCTCATGCCGTTAACGTTAGAACAAGAAGGCACAACGAGTCACTTTCCTGGAGATTAGCATCAGCTATGCTGATGGAAGGTAGAGAGTGTTCACTCAGATGATCAATGGAGAGGAGTTTAGCTTTGAAGGGGTTAAAATTAACAAGCCACTTTTTGCCCCAGTTAACTTAAAAACTAAGTGTTCCTGTTATGGTTGGAGTTTTGGGTCTAATAAAGAAACTGTTGGGATTTTCCCCGATCGCGTATGCGTTTGTTCTCGGCAATGTGATTCGAATGAACAAAAATAAAAACAATAGATTGAACAAGACTGTTCAACAACTTTTATCCGCTTGAAAAATGAGTGCAAAATAGTAGTAATTTGCGTGGGGAAAAGGAAGTTTCCCCAGTTAACAATATAACTATGTAAAAATTGTTTGTTGAAGGAGATTTCTCCGCAAGTCCCTATGGGAGGAACGAGAAATCTATGTGTGAAATTGCTAAGACAGGCCTCCTCTTTTTTTGCAAGGGTTGAGTGTACTTTCCTTTGGTGTGCTTCGAAGGCAGATTTCTCCGCCGGTTCCTGCGGGAAGAACGAGAAAACTAACGTCGAGCTGCCAAGACAGACCTCGTCTTCTGCAGCAAGGGTTGCGTGTTGCCATCCTGCAAGAGTGTCGATGAGAGAGACCGTTGAAAGTGAGAACATGGAAAGGAGATCTTGGTCGAGATAGACGTAGCTGAAATGGAAAATGAAAAAGTCAGAGAGACAGCTGGCCGTGGACTTAGACGCAGCTGGAATTAAATGAAAAAAGATGCCGAATAGATCTCGGTCAAGGCTTTTATGACTTCAGGGACTTACCGTTGTACCCTGTTGATTGTTTCCGCTGCTGCTGCTGTAGCTAAATCGAGCAAAGTAAGGAAGTCCACACATGCCACAATAGCCAACAAGTGAGATAGTTTATACAAAACACAAGAATTTAATCAATGTCCTGATGCACCATCTCTCTAAAAAAAATTAAAAAATAGTTCTAACAAGCACAGCCTATATCCAGCAAAGAGTTTTATCCATTTAATTTTGTTGTTGTTTGTTAACAGCTGCCTTTTGTTTAAGTGCGCTTGCACGGAGTATTGTTGCCATATATGGTCTGGGGCACCTTCTGTTTACCTCGGAGTTCTTGACAAGATCCAGAGACGTATATGTAATGTAATTGGCCCTGATCTGGCGTCTCGTCTCCAGTCACTATCTCACAGACGCGCCGTCGCCTCTCTCTGTCTTTTCTACAAATACTTTCATGGTAATTGCTCCGATGAGCTGCTTTCCCTGGTTCCCAGACTCCATGAATTCAAGCGCCCTACGAGGCTGGCATCCCGCTCCCACCCTTACACTGTAGAAACTTTTAAATGTAGCCGTCTCTTCTACTCCAATAGCGCCTCTTCTACTCCAATAGCTTCATACCTCGCACCTCTTGCCCGTGGAACACCCTTCCCAATTACTGTTTCCCTGAGAGCTATAATCTCCAACTATTCAAATGTAATGTCAATCGACATCTCCAGTTACCTTGATCTACCCACTATCCTTCTCCTCATCCTTTCTTCTATCACTCCTATCTGCTCTCGCTCCAAATCTTCTGCAACCCCCTGCATCCTAGTGGCTTCACGCCTTGCTCGGGAAAAGTGAAAACATCAAAAAGTCACATTTTTTTTCCCTAGTTCATGCGCGTATATATGTATGGTGATTTTCTAAGCGTTGCTTACATGTAGCACAAAGCTGGATCTATGGAACATTCTGTGAGGATCGAACTCGCTACTTAGATGTAATTGATCGAGCAAGACAAGCTTGTTAACCATTACATCAGTGGTTTTCAACCTTTTTGCTGGAGCGGAACCACAAAGAAACATGCCAGTGGCTCGAGGAACCCCTGCAATAAATTGTCTTATGCAAAAAAAAAAAAAAAAAAAAAAGCTTTCAATTATTAAAAAAAAATAAAAATACTCCTCTTCACATTTATTTACAAAAAAAATACAAAGACAAACTGTAAAAATATTGCATACGTACATATGCAATTTTAATCTTGCTTCTACGGTTATTACACATGTATTAAAAAAAACTTCGGTTTAAATGGATTACATTTATTTTCATTAAAAATTCAACGAGAAACAGGAGCCTGATGTTTCGTCCGCAAAACTTTAATATTGGGTCGTGTTTTTGACAGACACACACGAAGTTCATCTTCCACACATATCTGCACAGGAGAATTAAAAATTAGTCAATCATAGTATTTGTGTAACTTCTTGCGGAACCCATAGGCATTGCTGGCGGAACGCTAGGATTCCGCAGAACCCTGGTTGAAAACCACTGCATTACATGATGTCGAAGTGCCTAAAATGACTTTCTAAGTGTAGCTTAGATGTGGCACAAGACCGAAAGTTTGGAGAATCAAGTGAGAATCGAACACGTTACTCAGTCGTAATTAATCTAGCGAGACAAGTTTGCCGACCCTTACACCACGTGGAAGTGACCCGTATATATTTGTGTATGTGAATATATGTATCTGTATGTGCGTAGGTATGTGCGTATGCACATGTTTGTATGTGAGTAGGTATGTGTACATGCATAGATTTTTTTTATTACTTTTTTGACCTAATACAACGCCCAAGAGCCACTCAAGGTAGAGGGTTTCTGAATAGCGGCTGTTGAAACTAGATAACAATTGATCCGACGCTTGAAAAGGTTAGTATTTTAACGTCTTTTTAGGAGTTTTTTTCCGAGAAGTGGTGGTCTTTGTGAAGAAGTAATCTAAGTGAAACTTCCTCGTTACCAATGAAATACAAAGTGAATGAAGATGATTTGACCATTTCTAGGCGGGTTTTAGCTGTTAAAGATAATTTATGCATGATATAGTGGCTATTAACTGTAAAATGTGCGTGTATGATGTGTGTGTAGGTATGCATGTATGCACATATGTGTATGTGAGTAGGTATGTGAATATGCATTTATGTTCTTATTTTTTTTTCAATGGTTTTATGACACAAGGCCCGTGAACGAATCCGGTCCACACTCCTCCCATCTTTTTCAAAAAGAGATTACAGGCCTATCCCTTATTCCCTGTTTAGAATTGCGTTTTTGGTTCCTTCTAGTCTTCTCATTCTCTTTCACTCCCAGCAGGCCATTTCGTCTTAATGGCATTATCGCCTTTCTTGGGTGAATTGATTTAAAAAATGTAGAGGTTATCACATACTTCCTGTTTAGGATAGAGGTTTTTAGTTCCTTCTAAAGTCTTCTCATTCTCTTTCACTCACAGTAGCCCCTTTTGTCTTAAGGTCATTATCGCCTTTGTTTGGGTGAATTGATTTAAAAAATGTAGAGGTTATCACGTGCTTCCGGTTTAGGATTGGGTTTCCGGTTCCTTTTAAAGTCTTCTCATTCTCTTTCAACCCCAGCAGCTCCTTTCACCCTAATGGCATTATTGTCTTACTTGGGGTGAATTGATTAAAATCAAAAAAGATGGTTGCTGAATTAGTCTGTTGAAAGTAGGTAACGGTTGACTGTAGACTTGAAGAGGTTAAGATTGTATCGATCGAGGAACGGTCTTCTCAGGAGTTTTTTCCGCAACGTAATGATTCTAAGTGTCTAAGTAAAAGTTCCTCCTTACCAATGAAATACGAATGGAATGAAGATTATTCGACCCTGTATACTTGTTTTAGCGATGACGATTACACACTATATACAAGGCATGGTGGGTATTAGCTGTCAAATGTGCGTGTATGATGTGCAAGTAATTATGTTTGTAGGCACATGTGTGTATGTGAGTAGGTATGAATATATATATATATATATATATATATATATATATATATATATATATACTATGAGCCTAAAGAGCCAGGTAAATCCACCTAGGTTTCACCTACGCGGATCGTCAGGGTGCACTGGCCAGTAAATCCCAGACGATCCAGCTAAGGTGAAACCTAGGTAGGTTAACCTGGCTCTTTAGGTTCATAGGTTTGCTCAAGTTAGTGTATTAAGCACTTTATTTAGTTACTTTTGCTTTACTCGTTTTGGAGGTTTTTTTCTTTGGACTCTGAGCTTGAATTCTGGGCGATTGTTTTCGCCTGAATTACATGTTCTTAGTTCTTTCTTTTTTTATCCCTTATTTTTCCTTGGGTATTGGTTTGTTCATTTACAAGCCAAAACACTTAAGGTTTTTCCGAACGAGTATAACTATTTATATTTTTATTATATATATATATATATATATATATATATATATATATATATATATAGAGAGAGAGAGAGAGAGAGAGAGAGATGATTATTTTTCTTTTGTTTAAGATCCATGAACCACTCAAGGAATAGGGTTACTGAAAGGTGTCGCTGAAGTAAATTACGGTTGACTCTATACTTGAATTGGTTAAAGTGATCAAGGAGGCATCCACTCAGGAGCAGGTTCCACAAAGTGTCGGTTTTTATATAGATGCTGTCTAAGAAGAACGTCCTCCTTACAAATGGAATACGAATAAAATGGGGATGATTCGATCCTGTATACGTGGCATAGCGGGCCTTAGCTGTAAAGGATGCTTCGAACCTGTATGCGTGGAGTAGGTTCTCAGCTGCAACATGTGCCTGTGTATGCATTTGCGTATAGATATATGGCTCTGTGCCGTTGTTTGAGTGCGTAAGTAGTCCAAAAGCGTCCTCGTGGGTGACGAATTATTTTCCAGCTTCCAACTTCTCTCTCAGGCGAGATGTGACGAGTCTCTCACTGCTCTATCGCTACTTCCCTGGAAAGTGCTCGGACGAACTACAGTCCTTGTTTCCGCCAGGTCTAACCTTCTCGGCTAGGACTCGTCATGCCACTTACACGGTAGCAAACCACCCATATTGCCCCTGTATTCCATCGGTGAGAAGTTTCACTCGAACAGCTTCTTGCCACGAACCACTGCTCTGTGGAACCGACTCCCAAGAGGATGCTTCCCCGATCACTACAATCTTAACCTGTTCAAGTCTAGAGTTAACCGTTATGTTATCTTCACCTACTATCCATATAAACTACGCTTATCATCCGGTTCAAACACCTCCACGGTCTTTTGAACAGGAGTAGAGATTTATCCTTTGTTTCCTGATTGGGTTTCCGGTAACTTCTAAAGGTTGTTTCAGCTCTATACTAACTCTTGTTCTTTCCTACGCTAATATAACTACACAGTAACCTCTACCTTGAGTTGATCTTGAGCTTTGTACTGGATGAACATTAGTAAAAAAAAATTAACCCTCTACCTTGAGTAGGCCCCGGGCCTTGTACAGGGTGAATAAAAAAGTATGTTTGTAGGTACGTCTGTGTAGACATATATATGTCTTACATGTGTTCATTTGTCTGTGTGCGCGTGTGTGTGTGTATAAGTGTGCGAGTGTGTTTGAAGGCATTCTGACTGATGTCCGTTCTTTACGTATCAGCTTCTTAGTCTAAATTTAGAAGCACCATTCCACAGACATTAAACGCTTTTCGAAGCTGCCACCAGGCATCAGCACGTAAGCAGCAGCGGCGACCATGGTTGACAACCCAAAACGCTATTGACTGATTGGCTGAGAGTTGGATGCAGTCGTCGACGTCATAATTAACATTTTAGAAGCTCTAGTATGACGTCATGACAACCTGTTGCTAGGGAAGTGTTGAGGGAGGGTGGTGGAAGGAAACAGGCGTTATCAGAAAATGATATGCTTGTGTAGAGAAAGTCATTTTATTGGGTCTTCTATTGCGTGTCAATTAATTTAGATCGCGCAGACTCAGAGAAATTCTTACACATGTTTACACTAAAGACGACTGTTGATGAGTAAGCATTACTTTTTGTCATGGATTTTTTTTATTCTTCCGCATTCTTCCTTATTGTTAACAAATGGTACATGCATATGTCTTTAAAAACGATCGTCTGAAGCATGCTTCATTGCTTGTCAGACATAGATTTTTTTTTTCACTTAATCTGTATGCTTTGTTTGTTTTTTTCGGTTATTTTCTTTTTGCGTAATAAAGAATGTAGATAGAATAAAACACTCCAGTGTTCACTTAGATATACAAATAAGCTTAGGTTCAAGTGACAACGAGTGCGTAGACACAATTAACATTAGCTTTAGATACTTACCGCGACAACAAATAGAAAAAAAGTCAGATAGGTATGTACAGAGTGATAGATAGATAGATAGATAGATAGATAGATAGATAGATAATGAATAAGTTGAGATAGATAGATAGATAGATAGATAGATAGATAGATAGATAGATAGATAGATAGATAGATAACGAATAGGTTGAGATAGATAGATAGATAATGAATAGGTTGAGATAGATAGATAGATAGATAGATAGATAGATAGATAGATAGATAGATAGATAACGAATAGGTTGAGATAGATAGATAGATAATGAATAGGTTGAGATAGATAGATAGATAGATAGATAGATAGATAGATAGATAGATAGATAACGAATAGGTTGAGATAGATAGATAGATAATGAATAGGTTGAGATAGATAGATAGATAGATAATGAACAGAATGAGATAGATAGATAGATAGATAGATAGATAGATAGATAGATAGATAGATAGATAGATATCAATCGATATATAAATTTACATAGATAGACAAGAGAGAGATAGATATATTGTGGACGTAGGAGATACTATGCAGTGCTGACGCCTATGCTAACACTCTGTAGCTAAAAACATTCTATCTCCGGTTAATATATATATATATATATATATATATATATATATATATATAACTTCTTTCATTTCCTGTTGGTCGTGGCTAATAGAACTCTTCATATCTTAGTACTTTCAAAGATGTTTGTCATGTCGTCAGTTTAATTTTTTTGTTTCAATATCGCGATTCGCGCGTTGGCTTTTATCGCGTTTCGCATACTCACATTCTCCTTTTTTTATATAATGAAAGACATTTACTATGTGGCTCCGAGGATTGCTGTAATTTTCTTCATTTTGGTTGCTTGTTTTTTATGCTCCATGCTTCAGGCAAGGCAATAAAGCCACTAAAACAAATGGGGTTACTAAGTGTTAGAAAATATGAAAAAATAGTTTAAAGAAGAGAAAACAATGAAAGAACGGGAATTAACAAAACAGAAGATAAAGATTGACATTGCATTTAATTTTGGAAGGTCAAAATTGACTGGGAGGCAAGAAGCCGGAAGGGATTTCTACAAGCAAAAAGTGAAATAGAAGAAACTGTTAACACAGAACTTACGGTTGAATCTGGCTATTTCCGCAGTTAAATATTGAGACCTACTCGCCAATCTAGTACTACCTGATAAAGTCCAGGTACCATAGAGGAAATTGCATCAGAACAATTACCATCAAAAGGCATAGAGACGCTAAATTACGGCAGTGGAAAAGTGACTGAAGCCGAGATGCCAGGTCAGGACCAATAATATTGCAAATTCTTCTTTGGATTTTATCAAGAAACTCTAAATATATAGCAGGAGCACCAGACTAGATGTGGCAGCAATATTCAAAGTAAAGACGAATGTTAGACTTATGTAAGCTAGATTTTGTCGGGAAAAAATTGTTTATTAATATATATATTATTAATATATAATACATCTTATATATAAAGTACAGTGTGTGTGTGTTTGTGCGTATGTGTGTGTCCAAGCAACTCCTACGCTCCCACTGTTCCTATTTCAATGATTCATAGCACATTCAAAAGCCCTGGAAAAGTTAGGCGCAGGGAACGATTTTCGTTGGGCTCAGATTCAGGGTCGCCAGATTATGCGAGGTTAAAAAATATATATTAATATATTATACTAGCCATTATCGTTACTTTCTTGGTTCAACAAGAGTAACTCTTATTTTCCTTTTGTATCCAAAATTGAAGTGCACGTTTTATTATAAGTTAGCTTAAAAGCCTCCCTATTGGGCGCCATTTAAACTAGCTCCTCTTGATTTGGCCATCATCACAATAGCTAGAGAGGAGTAGATGCGATAGGCATCAATAAACTACAAAAGAACTCAAAATTGATTGCTGCATTTAAGTATTGAATTAATGTTTAAGCTTACCTTTTAAAAGTTCGACGATAATTCTTCTCCTGCCACTTAATTTAAAGACGATTTGATATAAATAGATCCTAATATTCCGTACAAACAATTATTTTTATTTCATGGGTGACAGAACTGTGGAAAATTTAAGAAATGAAATTAATATAGTATAAAGATAGGAAAATAGAATTAATTATACATTCAGCATTTGAAAAGTTAGAGAAACCTAATAGCTAATTAAGTAAAACCTATATTATGGAATCTAAGTGTGATTGAAGCACAATTATTCAACGAATTCTGGGGTTTAAAAGCCCCAACTCTATTTTACAGATATATAAATTATATAATACAGATATTGAGCTCTAAGAGTATAAATTACAAAGATAAACTAATATATATTCACTCCTTGAAATCTTTGAAACAAATAATTTAAATGAACATTTCATTCATAAATTAACTTGTTAAGGAAAGTTTTACAAATAGATGCCAACTTGTTGAAGGCCAAGTAAAATGCAAATTTCGAACATTTTTTGTACTACATAAGACAATATTCCTAAACAGAAGTATTTTTGATATATTTTTTTACATCCATGTACAAATTAGTTGAACATGAAAAGGATATTGCCTTGAAGTAGATAATATATAATACAGACATTGAGCTCTAAGAGTATAAATTAGTCAATTAATTAAATTATTATACTTCTAGAGCTCAACATCTGTATTATATATTATGTGCTTCAAGGCAATATCCTCTTCAAGTTTAACTAATTTGCATATTGATTTTAAAAAAAAGCTTATTTCATTAATTAACTCTCCTTCGTTACTCTTCTTTTATTCAAGGATTATTTCGATTTTGATATCAAAATTAGTTCTGTTTAGGAATATCGTCTTATCTAATGCAGAAAAGTGTTTGAAATTTGCATTTTACTTGGCCTTCAACAAGTTGGCATCTATTTGTAAAACTTTCCTTAACTATAACAAGCTAATTTATGAATGAAATGTTCATTTAAATTTTTTGTTTCAAAGATTTCAAGTAGCAAATATATCTTAGTTTACGAAGCGATAGCGAGCGGTCGAAGCCTCTTAGTAAAATATATTAAATATATTTCATAGTCCTGCGTATGACGATAAATTACATCCTGCAGCAAGAGCTCTGCTCGGGAGATTGGAAGTTTTAAGGAGCCTGGGGCCGCCACTTAATTGCTGTTGTTCCCTGGTCTACCCTGACCTAAGATGGTAGTACCTTTTAGGATCCAGGCTATGGGCAAATAGTGAACGGCCAAACAATAACAAAGCCCTATGAAATTATAAAAATATATTTGTATAGGAAAATTACCAGCAATACATTTTTACCAACTGTCATGGGTCCTTACCTAAAACTACAGAATGAACTCTTCCTAACACTATCTATACTATGCCTCTCAAGAGAGAGTGTCGAATCGAGTCGAGCCGATAGTAGTTCACTCCAAACCAGACTGACAGTCATACTAACACCTTCCACATCTTGTATTATTATTTCGTGTAATATACCTTCGTTATTTCTACTCTTGTGTTCGTGTTGTTCTTCCTTGGTCGTAACATGTACCATAGCACCAACAATATGCATTTATAGCCGAATCACCAACAGTACACTTTACCTGTAGTTGAAGGCATACAATTGCGTTAGAAATATATTTAATTGAAGACATAAAATTGTTTGAAAAATGTTTAGATTTCAGCATAAAATAACCCATAGAGGTGTTGATATACCGCTAAACAAAATCAACCAACCAAATATATGTAATTATATAAAACAAATACCCATGAGACTGGCGTAGCAATCTCACATGGTCGATTTGACAGGGAGGTGACGTCTTGATAATGTAGAACCTGGGGAGACGCGCCCAGCGTGCGGCACAGTCTGGGCAGTACCTACAAAACATGCGACGAGTTGACACAATCTTTATGAGTTAAACTGGATATACGAAACTGTTCGGAAGCCGTCAATGGTTGTGCTAGCACGAAGCAACAAGTCATCTTAACCGAGAGTGTGAGCGTACTGGAATTAAGCAAACATGCCATCAAGCCAGTTTATTGATCTCTCGCACAGAAACTGAAACTATGGACGTGCTATACCATAATCTGGACTTTTCTAACCAGTGTCTTCCTCTGCAGCTGTATAGTAGAGCACGTCAGATCAAATGATGGTTCCGTATAAGATACAGGTTCGATTTCTGTCGAACGAACGCATATATTCTAAGAAATTTCTCGGACATTCAGTAATTAAATGTAATTAATACTGTTTATTATAAAAAGAACATTTACTTAAATAATTATATGTATAAAAATAACGTATAGACAGATAATATATTAAAATAATTGTCATACTCAAATATATATATATATATATATATATATATATATATATATATATATATATATATCTTGTAAATATATTAAAATGTGCAGCTTTTATATTATATCATAAAGAAGTAATTTATACAAAGAATTAATTAGCAATGCTAATGAGATTAATGGCGGAATCACTTCGCTAACAAGACTTACTGAGATATTAACTTACTATCAATTCCTTGAATAATACGATCCTTATATTTCTCGGACATTCAGTAATTAAATGTAATTAATACTGTTTATTATAAAAAGAACATTTACTTAAATAATTATATGTATAAAAATAACGTATAGACAGATAATATATTAAAATAATTGTCATACTCAAATATATATATATATATATATATATATATATATATATATATATATATATCTTGTAAATATATTAAAATGTGCAGCTTTTATATTATATCATAAAGAAGTAATTTATACAAAGAATTAATTAGCAATGCTAATGAGATTAATGGCGGAATCACTTCGCTAACAAGACTTACTGAGATATTAACTTACTATCAATTCCTTGAATAATACGATCCTTATATTTGAGTTGTTGTCGGACAGAATTGATGAGCCTAGCACTTTCGACAATTTCACATTGTCATCTTCAGGGCGCTATTTTTCTCCATTCACAGGCAAATCCTCAAGACAAAATATATGTAGTGTATACCGAAAGACATTTTTTAAAATATACATATATATAAAATATAAAAGCTGCACATTCTAATATATTTACGAAAATAAGATCCGCAGTGCGTGAATTCAGAATCATTTATATATATATATATATATATATATATATATATATATATATATATATATA
>OZ010587.1:23494090-23556590 GCA_963932145.1 Acanthosepion lycidas | reverse complement strand
GTCGAAACTTGATTGCATTCGTATAGTGATTTTGTTTTTCATGTTTTGATGCAATATCCTAAAATAAAGAATATTGCTCTATAATTGTATTGAGCTCTCTCTTAAATTGAATGTTACGAACGTCGCAATTGGATTCGATTCGTTCTCATCTCATATATATATATATATTGAACACCAATTTAAATGTAAAATTGTCAAACGTAGAAAAACAGTAGAAAAATAAAATATGCAAGGTATTTAGAACTTAAAAATTCTAAGCATGTCAGTTAAAAAACAAAAGAATGTCAATAAAATTCAAACGATTTCTGAAAAATAAAAGCAAGGCAGCGTTAGGATCATCTTCAAAGAAATTTACAAAGCAGAGTAGCCAATCAGAGCCCAGCGCGCCAAAAAATTGATAGGAGACAGCCGACTTTGTTTCCTTTCTATTTTACCAAGTACCAAATACGGTATTATGCTGTTGCTAGCTTTCTCACACAAAATGTAATTCGTATCAAAGAAAGCCCCATTTACAAAACTCTTTTTTTAAATCATTTCACACGAAGCAAAGCGATAATGTCACTAAGATGCAAGGGATTACTAGCAGTAGAAGAGAATAAAAAAAACTTTACTGAAGAGAAAGTAAAATAAAACAACAGGTTTCAGGAAGACAAAAGATGGCGACTGACGTTGCATCTACATTTTTGAAAATTGTAGGCGGCAGGAACAGAGGTTTAGGAAAGAAAACCAAAAGACAAAATACAGGCTGTATCAAAAAATTTGACATCATTTCGCAGGCCAATAAGTTTGGCAAGTCTCGTTGAAATAACCTAATTTTCACAGAATGTATAAACACAGATCATTTATATTTAATGTTTTATTTTTGTTGTTTTCAGGTTTAGCCATGCCGTTCACTCCCAAAAAGAAGTTATTTTACGTCTTGGAATATGCTTGAAGACAGTCACCCAAACCGTGCAGCGTGCCTTCAATACAAAATTTGGAGAAACTTCATCAACTGGCAACAAATTTGGCCTTGGTACCAAAAATCTAAAGAAGAAGGCTGCTTATGCAGGGCTAAAGGATCAGGTAGACCATCATCAACATCTGCGTTTTTGGCAAGAGCTTAACTACCGATTTGACGTGTGCCGTGTCACAGGCGCTGAACATATTGAACACGTATGAAATCGGTCCCATATTAAACTTATGAATAATAAACTGAAACTGTTCAAGTTAACTGAGCTAGAGTTAGTAGTTTTCAAGAGAATTGCTTTTGAAATGATGTTAAATTTTTGGGGAACACCCTGTACATTAAAAGCTACAAAGGACAGGAAATGTTTTGGGTCACAATTAACAGCTGTGAAGACGTATATACACGTCTACGCTGGGAAACGTTTTAATATCAGAATATCAAAATATTTGTGCGTTTTGATAAAGCAGTTTAAAAAAATAGTTGTTTTTTTGTAAAAAAATATATTGAATTCTTATCATTACACGCAAATTAAACTAAATATGCCTCGAAAGAGTTTATTCTACGCATTTTCACTCACAAGGGTTAGATCAGCCTGTGGTAAGCTTTTCAATATGCTGGATGTGCGTTGTGGTGTAATGGATATCGACTGGTGAATGAGAACTTGGTGAGTCGAGGTTCGAATCCTAATCGAGTTCATTCATATTCACTTGTGCCCAAATACTCTTTCCATCCCTTCTCCTCTCTGCTATGGGTTGAATAACAGAACATCCTGGCTTCTTTAGCCTTGGTTGGCAGCAAGTCTACCGTAGAAAAAAATGGCAACCTATTGCGGTGATGAGTTAGAAGCCATTGTTAAAGTGGAAGATAATTAATACGGTCAGAATTAATGAAGTTTGCAATGAAAAGAAAAAAGGTCAAAAAGATGAAATAGCAACAATCATGTAAGCAAGCAAACAATATATTAGGTTGGTGCAAAAATAATGTCGTTTACTCACATATGTTACTATGTGAGAAAACGAGATTATTTTTGCACCAGCCTAATAGTTTAAGCAAATCAACATTGATAAGAAGACAAAAGAATTCACAAACTAGGAGTTGGCGTTTGTACACAAAAGCAAGTTTGACCAAATGAACACAGTATGTCTGTCTAGTAGTTAAGGCGGATTTGGACAGAGTCATGTCAAAACGAAAGCCGTCCTATTTTATTGGCTAAAAAAAATATCCCAGCATGCATTTTGTGTCCTTCTGACTATAAGAGTAGGAGGGGAGAAAACTTTTGAAATCATTCCTACCCCTATTGGGAAATCAACATTCTTCTCTGAGTTTTGTCAACAATCTCAAGTTACGTGGTGCGAGTATCAGCCCAGACATCTTCCATACCACAAGAGTTCCCGATGAAATCAGTTGACACAATTCTTGCACAGCTCGAGAAGCTGGTAGCAATATCTGGCACCCATATCAAATTTTAAATAAGACCTCATGCTAAACACTTTCCTCTCATATTCATTTCTTGTAAAAAGTTATAGATAATAAATAAATTATAAGTATTTTAATCACTCTGTAAGTAATTTTCAATAACACTTAAATTCATGCAATTGAGGATTATGGAAAAAAGCCAATCAGAACAGTTTATATAAAAATATTTATAGGAAAGACGGAGGGAGGCCATGTCCCCATGATGAGAAAGTAACTGAAGTCGAGATGCCGGAGGTCAGGATTGATTACATTACAGGCCCTTTGATGAGTTAGAAGCCATTGTTAAAGTGCAAGGTAAATAATACAATCAGAATTAATAAAGTTTGCAATGAAAAGAAAAAAGGTAAAAAAAATATGAAACAGCAACAATCATGCAAGCAAGCAAAAACTATAGTCAAAGCAAATCAACATTGATAAGAAGACAAAAGAATTCACAAACTAGGAGTTGGCGTTTGTACACAAAAGCAAGGTTGACCAAATGAACACAGTATGTCTGTCTAGTAGTTAAGGTAGATCTGGACAGAGTCATGTCAAAATGAAAACCATCCCATTTTATTTGCTAAGAAAAATATCCCAGCATGCATTCTGTGTCCTTCTGACTATAAGACGGGGAGGAGAGAAAATTTTTGCACGGCCCCATTGGGAAATCAACAGGCAGGAAAAATCTTCTGCATCGTCAGTTATTTATCGAAAGATACATGATCGCCCAAGCGTGTATCACATATGGCGCGTAGTGGTTAGATACTTAGCGTTCAGGCCATGACAGCCAGATTATAATTTCAACATGAACGATTTATAAAGATTACTTCCTGATAAAAAAAATAGTTATTTTTTTGTAAAAATATATTGAATTTTTTATCATTACACGCAAATTAAACTAAATATGCTTCGAAAGAGTTTATTCTATAAACTAGATCAGCTTGTGGTTAGCTTTTCAATATGGTGGATGTGCGTTGTGGTGTAATGGATATCGACTGGTGAATGAGAACTTGGAGAGTCGAGTTCGAATCCTAGTCGAGTTCATTCATATTCACTTGTGCACAAATACTCTTTCCATCCCTTCTCCTCCATGCTATGGGTTGAATAACAGGACAGCCTGGCCCAAGGAGATGATCGACACAGTTTCACTCCAAGCATGGCAATAAAGTCACTAAGACGCAAGGGGTTTACTGAGTATTAGAAAATATAATAAAAATATACTATTAAGGAGAGAGAACTATAAAAGTATAAGAATTAAGAATTTAAGAATTAAATTTTTGAAGATCAAAGTTGACTGAGAAGCATGAGTGCCACAATCAAGAAGTGAGAGAGAAGAAACTGTTAATATAGAACTTGCGGTTATATCTATCTATTTCAACTGTAAAATGATGAGGCCTTGCTGTCAATCTAGTATGGCTTAAGTAAATCTCCCTCTATCTTTTCTACGATTGTTTCCATGGAACTGCTCTGCCGAGCTTTTTTCCCTGGTGCCCTGAAAAATATATTCAAAGTTTTATCATTACACGCACTCGAGCTTTTCCCGCTTGTTAAAAGTTAGTCCTTTCTTCTTGCCCTCCTTTACTATCTTATTTAAGAGTCCTTACAGTTGCCGTTCTAGGTTTTCCATCAACACAGTGTTATCATATGTTGACATCACGCTTACTGATTCTGGAACTCTCTTCCGGCTTCTTGCTTTCCAGTCAAGTCTGGCCTGCAAAAATTTTCATTCGATACTAAAGGTTATCTTTTGTTTTCTAATTCTTGGTCTTTTATTATTATCTCTCATTAGTATTGTTTTTTCTCATATTCTTTCACACTTAGCATGCACTTGCATCTTAGTAACTTTATTGAATTGCTTTGGGAGAATCGATTATATATATATATATATATATATATATATATATATAAATATATATGCATGTTTCATTAAAAACGACAGACAAGGTACTACAGTTAAGCTTTTTATTTAATTTTTCTTGTGTTCGAACAAGAGCTTTCTTTTCTGGACAAAGGGTGCGTAAGAACTGTCCAAATGTTTTATATTTCCGAGCGCTTTCGGTTATACCTTTAGCCATTATCAAGGATGATTCGATTTTTCAGCTTAATTGAGTGTGTGCGTTCTGTGTATGTCTTAGTGTGTGGTAGGGATGTTTTCAATTTCCGAATATGGTTAGCACATTGTGGCCTTGTTTGTAGTTAATATTGTTAAGAGTTGGCTTTTTCTTATTTATTATTAAAGCTTCCATTATTTTTAGTCTTTTCTTTTTTGCAGGTGGATGCAGTTAATATATTTGTGTTTTCTACTAGTATGTTTCTAATGGAGTCTGGTAAAGGTGTATGTGTGTTTAAATGGGTTCTAATAGAGCTGTGATCAGATAAGTGTAACGTAAGACGTCTGGATAAGCATGTAGTTGTGTAACCGATGTAATTATTCATGAGTCCGGTTTGATCAGGAACACAGTTCCTTAAGGGGCATTTGAACTCATAGATAATGTTCGTTCTTTGTAATTTTAACTTAGCTGGTGTGTTGTTATTTTTTAGGATAAGGTTCGCTGCCTTAAATTTTTTATAATAGATAATTAATTTGATATTTTTTATTCTTCGAACACAAGAAAAATTAAATAAAAAGCTTGTCTGTCGTTTTTAATGAAACATGCATAAAAGAAAGATTGCTGCCTAAATATACAACAATATATATATATATATATATATATATAATTATTTATTTAAAAATATGATTCCAACACGCTACATAAGAGTTCTCATGTTTCAAAACAAGAGCTATTATTTTGAAACATGAGAACTCTTATGTAGCGTGTTGGAATCATATTTTTAAATAAATAATTATATTCATGCTCTACTTTTGTATCGAGCATTATTTTTTAAAAATAATAACAAAAATACTAACGAACTTTGGATTATTTACCTAACGAGTTCTTTCCTATTTTCTATGTATTTTCACACACACGCGCGCGCACACACACACACACACACACACACACATATATATATATATATATATATATATATATATATATATATATATATATATATATAATAAGGGAATTTAAGCGTGGTACTAGATTGGCAACGAGGTATCACCGTTTTAATGTTGAAATAGTTACATGTAACCGCCACTTCTACTCCAACAGTTTATTTTCTCGCACTCCCCACCTGTGGAACTTCCTTCCATTTACTTGCTTCCTTGATAACTAAAATCTTCAAAAATTTATATGTAACATCAATCGCCATCTTCTGTTTTCTTGAATCCCGTTCATCTTTTGTCCTTTCCTCAATCCTACCTATAGAGTCTTTTCTCTCACTTTCACTCCCTGCAAACCCTGCGTGGTAGTCGCATTCCCGCCTTGCCTGGGGTGAAATGATTAAGAAAATAAAAATAAAAAATAAAACAGCTAGTTCTCATATAATAACAGGGTGAAGTATTAGCAATCTATAGAACCTGTTGGAGTTATTTTGCTGTGGAGGTTTGTATTTGTACTAAGTCGGTCCTAAAATAGGTTCGACGTACAAAATGTTAGGACTTGATATAATAGGTAATGACGCAGAGTAATCTAGTTGTGGTCGCTGATACTTTAGTATTCGACTGTCGTCCGACATCGACCGACTCTACTCCTACTTATTATAGGTGGGAGAGTCTATTAACTATAGAATAGGTGTGTTTCACCATAACAAGAATTCAACTTTTCACCTCTGTTAGAAAATATTGGTCAAATGGATGTTCTATCTGATTTCGTCCTATTGATTACCCGATAGCATTGTATGATTGTTTAAAGAAACTGGTTTATCGCTCCAACTTTGTTCTGTTACTAAAAGAAGCAAGGAGATAATAAAATTAATAATCGTACTATTAATAGATGTCTTGAGAATGAAGTGAATATTTTTATATATCATCAAATATGATATCCTTATCACTCAGCAATTATAGAATAAAAAGTGTTAATCATAATTCTTTTTCTTCTTCTCCGTCTTCTTCGATGGATTCGCTACCCTTCAAGGCGCCATGATAATAGAAGAGACAGACTTACTAGTCAGTCAAGTGAAGTCCGCCAATATACGTTCTAAATTAAGGAGTAATACCTTCATCCTCGAATAGTTTCTATCGTAACTGAAAACTTGTATTTTCTCCATATTTGCTGAACGCTTGTACTTTCAATTGTGCCTTATGTTCACACAAAGGCCTCACGTGGGACTCATATATATAATCCATAAATGCTGGCAAAATGACCAGTCGCTTGTGTCGCTTTAGAAAAATACCAAAATACTTCTATCATGCTGTATCAGGAGTCAAGAGTCGGATTAGAGCAAAAAATGGAGTATTGCTGCCATAATTGGATTTTTCCAGCTTGAACATAGTTCAAAAGCGTTTACAAGGTCCTTAAAGAAAAACTAGAAATACTACTAAATGAATAATAATTGAAAATGCTTGATCTAAGAATTTCAGACAACTTAAGACTATTACATCTTATTAGTACTTAGTATAAATAAGCAAGAGAAATTAGATGAAGGAAATACTAGTCGAAAATGAATAATAATTGACAATGTTTGATCTAAGAAATTCAAACAACTTAAGACTATTACATCTTATTAGTACTTGGTATAAATAAGCAAGAGAAATAAGATGAAAGAAATACTAGTCAAAAATGAATAATAATTGACAATGCTTGATCTAAGAAATTCAAACAACTTAAGACTATTACATCTTATTAGTACTTGGTATAAATAAGCAAGAGAAATAAGATGAAAGAAATACTAGTCAAAAATGAATAATAATTGACAATGCTTGATCTAAGAAATTCAGACAACTTAAGACTATTACATCTTATTAGTACTTGGTATAAATAAGCAAGAGAAATAAGATGAAAGAAATACTAGTCAAAAACTAATAATAATTGACAGTTGTTGATCTAAAAAAATTCAAACAACTTAAGACTATTATATCTTTTTACTACTGGTATAAATAAACACGAGAAATAAGATAAAAGAAATACTAGTCAAAAATGATTCGTCATCTAAGAGTTTCCTGGCCTTTATAGCCCTTTAATAAACTTTGTCTTTCTGTTATTTCTCCTAAACCCTATTCCGCCATCCACTTATCCAATTCAGTGTGTATCTTATGTGTTGTTTTTATCTCAGTCCTTCTTGCCCTCTATCTGTCCATTTAGTATCAGATTTTCAGTCAGTAACTTCTTTCTTGTTAATTCCTCTTCTTTTATTGTCCTATCTCAATAATATTTTTCTCATATTATATAACATTCAATAACTCCTTGCGTCTTAGCGGCTTTATTGCCTTGCTTGGGGTGAATTGATTGGGAAAAAACTATGATAAAATGCATAATATATGACATAGAATTAAAGTTTTTGATGATCAAAGTTGACTGGAAAGTAAAAGCCGGAAAAGAGTTCCTTGAGCGCCTATTGGGAATTAAAGTCAACCCAGACGTCAAGTGCGGCTCATACATATCGTAATATCCGTCGCTAGGGATGCTGCGAAAATGGTCATTTCCCTGTACCGCTCCAGCAAGCACCTGACTCCTCGTGCAATCGTCTACCATTACAAGAGACAGATCAAGCCGAAGATGGATTAATGCTGCCATATATGGACGGGAACTGCCCAGTCTACACTTTTCACTTTCGGGTCGGCAATTTTTTTCAGTGCACGCCTGCTTCGTATTAATATCAATTTTTATTATCATAAGGGACTACCTACGCAACTATGGCAAACCTGACTTGGTCAGCGCGCCATTGATTTGCAAGCCCTGTAATAAAAATAAGGAGAATCATAATGCTGATCAAATGAAATCGATTTGCCATCAAGGTGGATCATTTACCAATTAGCGAATCACAATGACAGGAAAGAAAAAAAATGTTCGTTTGAAACATTGTCACTGGCATATCGGAGTAAATACACGAAGTTTGTTTCCTCGGGGGATCTAATCATATGGATGATAACTGAAACATTGTCTGCCTTTATTGAAGTGACTCATACGTGATACAACGCTTAGAATAACGAGCATTTTCCTAACGTAATTTATAGATTTAGAATCAGTGTCATATAAAACTATATGCCATATTGTTGTTTTGTTTTGTTTTTTTTAAATAGTGGTACCTTTGAAGTTTGTAGCAAAGGATCACCTGGCGATAACCAATGATGTTTCCTCTTAGAGTTTGTATAAATGATCCACTTTTCATCACTTATCATAATTCGATCAAAAATGGGTTTCTTTGTTAGTCTACTGCGATGAGAAGAGCATATGGTAAGCCTCTGCAGTTTGTTTGCTGGTGTAAAGTCATATGGGACTCATTTGCATAATTTCCATTTCTTCCCCAGCTGATGCAAATGCAGTCTTATAGTTTCATCGCTTACATTAAACCTCGAAGCTAGTTCATGACATGTTAAACCTGAATTCGATTCTATGGCTGCCTTTAAATCCTCATTGTTTAGGGATATTGGTCGTCCAGCTCGAGGTTCATCTTCGAGGGTTTCATTGCCACAACGAAACTTCTAAAACCAATTACGTGCTATTCGTTCACTTACTGCACCTTCGCCAAAGGCTGTACATTGCTTACGAGAAGCACATGATGCACTTGTACCAAGTTTAAACCCATACAAGAGACAAGCATGAATTACTAATTTTTTATCAGTCATTATGAGGGCTCTGAAATGAGAAATAAAATGATATTAGTTATGTAATAAAATAATAACTGAATCATTCAACAATGTACTTATCAATAGAAGTTGCTTCCTGTATACTTATGCTTGTTAGTAACTAAACAGCTGGGATAGAAATAACTTAACAAAAATTGGCAAAAAATTTTTTTTTCGGCCCCTGGTATATATGTATTGTATTGTAAGTAATTTTCGTTTAATCTAAGTACAATTTGTTTCTTCGTAGCAATTGAGGGAAACTGTACAAAATAACGGTGACCCACCCGCCCAAATTCAAGTTATATTTGTTTTTGAAAAGAAAAAAGAACTTTAGTTAAATAAAAATTATGAATGGCAGATATGAGTTATGGGCAACATTAATCGAGTTGAATAGTTGTTTTACGAATTTAAGTATATTTTATTTCCTTTTTATGGCCAGTTATGAAGAATTAAGAATATATATATATATATATATTTTTATGCAAACAGTGAAATTGTTGTTATATGCATCTTTTTCTTTTCAAAAACAAATATAACTTGAATTTGGGCGGGTGGGTCATCGTTTGTGTGAAAGATCCAGTACGCGTGTGCATGCTACTTAGTAGTAACGGGGGTGGGTACAAGAGATAATCAGAATTTAGTTCTTACTGTGAGAGATTTTGCATGGCTTATCTCTCAGTTGCGTCTCTGTCTTTGGGCAGAGTGCATTCAGGGGCTTCTCTGTCAAAGGACAGAAGGGCAACTGAGAAAATTATACTGAGAGGTGCCCTTCCATTGCACCAGAGGAATCGGTGCAGGCACCGAGGCCAGCACAACCGACGATTGCGGGGGCTGTGGGAAATTTTTGTCCCTTGCCCGAGTGTACGCTTTCGGGTCCCCACTTTAAAAAGACCTTGTGTCACATCTCTTTCTGGTGGGGAAACGCTGTCGCTGTTGTTTGGGGAGGTCTCTTTGTAATTTTCAGCTCGGTAGCTTTTTGCGTGTGATCGGGAATGCGTTTTGACTTCTGTGAGTCTCATGTCAAAATTTTCGCGCTGCCCTTCAATTGTTACAGACAAAAAACTTCAATATATATATATATATATATATATATATATATATATATATGTGTGTGTGTGTGTGTGTGTGTGCGTGTGTGTGTGTGTGTGTGGCGTATTATATTTAAGGATTAACCTTTTGACTGAATTGAAGCACGCGGAGATAGATTTTCATGTCGGAATTTTCGAACACGCCTGTGTTCTTTTTCAATAAATATACAAAGAAGTGGGACTTACTCTTCCAAGGAATGTTGTTGGTTAGAGTTCTCTCTGTGAAAATTCTACCCACTGGGTAAACTCAAATCCCTGTTTAATCCCTCAATGCTTGAATTTATTTTGAAAATAAATTTCAACACCGATCTGCGTCTTTCTTCTCGGCTGTTGAATGAAGACGCTAAAATCACACATCTGATGTCATCAACGCTATGAAACGGTTGGTTGAAGTGTACTGTGACAGGTAGGTGTTGTTGTTGTCCCCTTAAACATAAGAAAACCATCAGGGACAACAAAAAGTTTTCTTGTGACGCGTTTCGTTCTTTAGGACATCATCGAACTGAATTTGTTATATTGGTGCGACTACACATGCGCACGAACGAGGGATGCTGGGAATTTTAAAAAAAAATTTTTTTCTTTTTTTTTCTTTCCATCATTTTCATCAGTAGTTATCGCACACTGGGATAATAAAAGTTCTACCCGAATTGTGAAATGTAAAAGCCAGGGGGCAAATTTATTGTAGAGGACCTTGCGATCATGGCACTCTTTAGACATTTTCGTCTGAAAAAAAAATTAATGTAAAATACACAGCATTCCTCGTTCGTGCGGATGTGTAGTCGCAACATAACAAATTTAATCTGATGAAGTCCTAAAAGACGAAACGCGTAACAAGTAAACATTTTTTCACTTTATCATACATTTTCCCCAATATTGTTCTTGATATATAAAGAAGTCATATTGTTTTCTCATATATATATATATATATATATATATATATATATATATATATATATATATATATATATAGCTATCATTACTTTCCCAGGCCAAAATAAATTATTAAATAAAAGATACGAGCTCATCTCAAAATGCAAACATGAAAACAAATTTTTACTACGTTACTTAAAAATCGAAAACGGAAAAATAAAATAAAATAATAAATGAATAAATAAATAAACATATATATAAGAAAAAAATCAATGAACCCAAATAAATAAAGTAAATAATAAACAAATTAGCAAACCATTATGACCAAAATATTAGTTAGACTATAAAAATCAAAACAAAAATCGAACGAAAAAAATAGCCATAACTGTTATATAACGATAAAAAAAATAAAAAATAAAAAAAATTACTACGTCACTTAAAAATCGAAAACCGAAAAAAGAAAATATACATTATAACAAATAAATAATAACAAGTAAAATAAATTGACCTAAATTCATCAAAATAAATAATCTAACAAACTGATCCCGAAAAACTAACCGTTAGTAAAAACAAATAAAGATAATCAATCCAAATAAATACATAAAGTAATAAACAAATTAAAAACTGTTCCCGCTAAATTAATAGTTAGAATAAATTACAACAATCAACCCCCAAATTGAATAAATAGCTTTACTTATCTACCCAAACCAAAACAAAACTATTAAATAAGCGATATTAACAAATTTTTACTACATTGATAAAAACACCGATTAAAATAAAAAATAAATAAGATAAGAAATTAAAAAAAAAATAAAAAAAATAAATAAAAACAAGCAAAATAATTTAACCCAAATAAATAAATAAATAAACGACTTCCGGTAAAATAACCGCCAAAATAGACAACACACTATGCACCACTGACCCGTATATATAGCCGAGAAAAATAACAGCAATCGTGGCTTGACGATTGCATCTAGTATGAAACAGACTGTCGCCTCTAAGTGTTGACTTCTATATTCACTTTTATATTTACACACGCTCTATCTCTGATATTGAGCACTTTTCCCATAAATATCGCACATCTTAAGACTATATTTCTTCATATATATATATATATATATATATATATATATATATATATATATATATATATATTCTGTTGTATGGATATGAGTTTGTGATCCTGGGTTTCACGTTTCGGTCAAAATATGTTAGCTCTATCACTGATACTGAGCGCTTTCCATTAAGTACTGCACATACAAAAGCAATATATATATATATATATATATATATATATATATATATATATATAAATAATTTATCATATAGACAAAAACAATTTACTCACTACGAAGATGCAACTTCGTTTAGGTGCATTTCATTTGCACCTCGACCGGTGAGAATCCTAAATGTTTTTGTATTTTTTTTCTATATGATAAAATTATGATAAATAATTATTGCTTTACTATCGGTATCGAGCCCTCTTTTGAATTAATGCTTTGAATGTTAGAATTTATATATTATTTTCGTTCTCATTTTATCGAATATATATATATATATATATATATATATATATATATATATATATATATATATATATACAGTAAGTTCATTCTGTACAAAGTCCGGGGGCAATCGTGGTAGAGGGTTGGATTTTGTTGGTATTTTTTAAAGTAAGCCTCACCCTTTATAAGACCTGGGGGCCACCAGAGATTTACGTTAAGGGATAGGAGGAGAAAACAACTGTTAACTCTAGACTGGAACAGGTTAAGATTGTAGTGATAGCAACTAGAACAGTCTACCCCAGTGAGCGAAATAAAGGGTACAGTCCGACATTCCAACCACTGGAAGAAGGCCGGAGCGTACAACGGCCGAAACGTTCTGATAAATATGGCGACAAAGATGAGGACACTAGTCCGAATAATGTAAATAGTGTACATAATACCTCATCTCAGAAATATAGACAGAGACTGAAAGGCCGAAACGTTGCAATAAATATGTCGACAAAGATGAGGACAATAGTCCGAATAATGTAAGTAGTGTACATAATACCTCATCTCAGAAATATAGACAGATACTGAAAGGCCGAAACGTTGTAATAAATATGGCGACAAACATGAGGACAATAGTCCGAATAATGTAAGTAGTGTACATAATACCTCATCTCAGAAATATACACAGATACTGAAAGGCCGAAACGTTGCAATAAATATGTCGACAAACATGAGGACAATAGTCCGAATAATGTAAGTAGTGTACATAATACCTCATCTCAGAAATATAGACAGATACTGAAAGGCCGAAACGTTGTAATAAATATGGCGACAAACATGAGGACAATAGTCCGAATAATGTAAATAGTGTACATAATACCTCATCTCCTAAATATAGACAGATACTGAAAGGCCGAAGCATCGTGATAAATATGGCGACAAAGATGAGGACAATAGTCCGAATAATGTAAATAATGTACATAATACCTCATCTCAGAAATATAGACAGATACTTTCAAACTTATTCACAAATGAATTAAATTATCTTAGAAATGTTCCTTTTATAGAAAATCTTTTTGTGTTTACATCTGTTCCTACCGTATCCATTTTTATTTAATTTTATGAGATTTCAATAAATTAATTTTTCACATCCGTTACCCATCCCCCAGTCACACACTTATTTAATTTTTTGAAATTTTAACAACTTCTTTTTGTGGCCGTGTTGAGTAATGGCTTTTTCATTTTTATTATTAAGATTTCTATTATTTTTAATATTCTTTTACATATGGATGAGGTTATTATGCTTGTATTTTCTACTAGTATGTTTCAGATGGAGTCTGGTAAGTTTATCTGTGTATTTAAATGAGTCTTAAAGGAGTTATGATCAGATAGGTGCAACATGAGTCGTCTAGATAGGCCACTTTTTACAAACTCTATGTCCAGAAAAATTAAAGTTGTGACCAAGTAAATGGTTAAGTAATAACAAAAACCAGGTTCGCAGATATATTAAACAGTAAGAGAATAGTATTCACGCCTAGTGAGAGTATACCGAATGAACTAGCGCTCAATCTATTCACAGTTCACTGTCCACCGAACCTACTTTCCTACTAAATTTATAGTAGGCGGAAGAGTCTAACATAGACTCTTAGAGGGAGGACATCACAACAATTAAATAAAAAGTTCAATCGCAGTATCTTGTCAGTCGTCTTCAACGCATGCATTTGTCGGTTCATTGACAGGCTAACACATTTAAATACTCCCACACGGTGTCGAATGGTTTTACAGGCCCCCATGACGCGTTGATGAAGCATCTCTGCTTTATTAATGTCTGCGGCATAAACCATTTATTTTAAGTGACTCCTACAGATAAAAATCCAAAGGATTGGGATCGGGGGAACGTGCAGGCCATGGAACCGTCCCTCCCCTACTTATCCATCTTTCCTGGTAGATCTTAACCAGTGTACCCCGAACAATGTCACTAAAATATGCTAGAGCCCCATCATGTATGACCACATCCGTCTTCGTATTAGCAGGGATACATCCTCTAGCAGGTCTAGAAGTGTGTTCAAAATAAAGTCCCTGTAGACAGCTCCTATTGACTGAAGACAAGAACCTACCAGACAGTCATCTACAACTCCAGACCACACATTAATTGTAAACTGTTGCCTGTATTGTGCCATGGGGATTCCAATCTGTCGATAAATGTTGGTTGTGTATATTTGTTATTCCATCTCTACCAAATGTTGCCTCATCCGTAAACAAGGCTGAAGTGACAAACGATGTATCGGGATTTTGTGCAGTAAGTCATGGGCAAAAGTTCACCCGTGGTGAGTGATCAAAGCCTGATCACGTTCCAAATGATACGGATACAAGAGCAGCTCTTGAAGTACCCTCTATGTGGTACCATGAGATGGACGACATGCTAGGGCCACTTGACGTGTGCTGATAACTGGATTGTTTCCAAACGCCTGCAGAATGTGTTCTTCGTTGTCAGACATAAGAGCGGATCTCGGGCTTCCATATTCCTGTCTCAGCAACGCGACGATAAACAGGAGCAAAGGTTGAATGACCCGGTCTGGAAACGCAATCTGATACAGCCGTGCAGCCGCGCGTTCATTATCATTTGCGCAGCCGTATGTAAAAATCATATCTGCCAGCTCACGATATAAATATCCTGCTATTCTTAAACGGAACATTTCTCAGCTAACCGACTGCTACACATGATAAATGTTGAAGACAAACAAATCACAGGGGTACGCGAATGGCAAATGTAAATAAGTTTACATGGCAACACAGCGCCATCAACCGTAAACTGTCTTTAAACTTAATAACTCCAAAACGAATGATTTGCGGACATATGTTTATGGACTTTTGCCCTTGTTTTTGTATGAGGAACCCGCTCCCAAAGTTTATAAAAGTATTTTTGACACACCTTCTCAACCTCCTAACAATAAATCACCTTCTTGGGATAACCTAGAGGAGGGTAAGTTTTAGATAAAGGGAATGCAATAAGGGTGGAATCTTATAAATTCAAACATATACCCGACCAGTATTTGCGTATAGACTCAAGCATAAATCCGAAAAAAAAAACATCGCCCTGCTCACTATAAGAATATCCTGCCACTGTTAAACGGAACACTTCTCAGTTAACTCACTACTACATATAATAAATGTTGAATACAGGCTAATCACAGATGTACACGAATGACAAATGTAACCAAGTCTACATGGCAACATAGCGCTATCTACCGTAAACTTTCTTTAAACTTAATAACTCCAAAACGAATGATTTGCGCACATATGTTTATATGAACATTCGTCCTTGTTTTGGTGTGAGGAACCTGCCCCCAAAGTTTATCAAAGTATTTTTGACACACCTTATCAACTTTGCATTCATTAATCGCCTTGTTGGGATAAGCTAAAGGAGAGTAAGTATTTAGGTAAAGGCAATACCATAAGGGTGGAATCTTACTCATTCAAACATATACCCGACCAATATTTGCGTATAGACTCAAGAATAAATCCAACCAATATTTGCATGCGCTCTTTTACCCACCACAGAGAACCCTCCCAACGTCCCATTATGCCTGATCTAACTCCACGAGAGTGCCTCTCTGCACCTGCTTGGTCTCACACTGTCCGTTGAACTGAAATGGAACATTGAATCAATAGCTTCATCTACTGCAAGGAAAGTTTGGTTCTATGCGCCAGAAAGTTTTTCTCGCCTGAGTTCATCCTTCAAATCTATAAATCAAACTTTCGCACTTGCATGGGATACTGCTGCTATATATGGTCTGGAGCTCCCGCTATTCGACTCCAGGTCCTCGACAAAATCCGGAGAGGGATATTTAATGTGACTGATCCTGATCTGGTATCACGTCTACAGTCGCTTTCTCACAGACGTGCCGTCGCTTCCCACTGTCTTTTCTACAAGTACGTCCACGGTAACTGGTCCGACGAGCTACTTTCACTAGTTTCCAAGCGGCATGAACTTAAGCGTGCTACTAGATTGGCATCTAAGCCTGGTCTTTCACTCTCGAAACGGTTAAATGTAGCCGTCTGTTCTACTGCAATACATTCATGTCTCTTAATGAAACTCCTTTATATATAATCCGTCTTAATGAAACACCCTTATATATAATCTGTCTTAATGAAACACCTTTATATATAATCCATCTTAATGAAACACCTTTATATATAATCCGTTTTAATGAAACACCCGTATATATAATCCGTCTTAATGAAAAGCCCTTTATTTACACTATTTACATTGTTCCGACTGCTGTCCTTATCTTTATTGTCACATTCACAACATTTTGGCTGTTGTACGTTCCGGCCTTTTTCAGGTGATATACGTTAGCGCAGTGGACAAATGCGTTGGTCGAATAATCCAGTGACTTGATCCCAAAGAGTTGTGAGTTCATTATCTGACCTCAGCAGAGATGAACAAAAAAAAACAAAAAAAACTTTGAGAGTTGAGTTAGTAAAGGGAAATAACTGAAACTGAAATATCCAGAAAAGGCATGGCACGTGGAACTAGAACACTCTACTCCGGTGGACTTAATAAAGAGTTCGATTAAAAATTCCAACGTTCACCTGAAGAAGGCCAGAGCTTACAACAGCCGAAACGTCGTGAATATGACAATAGAGTCCGAACAATATAAATAGCGTAAAAGGAAGGGTTTATATAACGTTAAATTATTCCGGGATGAAGTCGTAGAATACCGTAATTAAAAACGATATATTTAATAGGGTCACTAAAAAAAAAGTTGAAATTCATGCTTTTGATTTTGTTTTGTTTTTTGTTTTTTTTTGTTTGTTTTTTTGTTGTTTTTTTTTTTTTTTTTCATCCCCAAATATTCTTCTATTTCCGGCTGTCTAAGCTAGATATTCATAAATATTGTAATTAAAAACATCCTAAACGTTAATCGATACCGGGACGTAAGCGAGACCGAAATTATCACGCGCGAAAAACTGCAATTATTTCATAAGGACTGAAGTTTATCGTTATGCCTACACATTTAAAATGCTCGAAATAATCTTATGAATAAATCTTAAGCGTTGATTATAAACTAAGTCCCATGACACGAATCTAAACCAGCAAATTTGAGAAGGAAAAAGACGCTATTAAAATCATTTTATTTTAGCTGCAACGTTGTACGCAGATTACCATTTATAAAATCAGAACGCACCCAGTTGTATCTCTTACAGCGCTAATTCATCAATACAAGCCTCGAGAGGCACTCAAAGTAGAAGATTACAAAGTAAACGGCACAGTTTATGGGAATGCGCTGGAAGGCTTACAGCTACATGACCTTGAATTGAAACACCGGTCCCCGTGCGGTCACTAAAGTTAACCAACGCCGAGCCAGGTCAGTACCTAGATGGGTGACCGCTTGGGAATACAAGAAACTTGAAAGTTCAGATGGTGTAATGGACAATGGCTCGGAATTGTTAATCAGAGAGCCGAGTTCAATTTCTCGCTGGGTTTCTTATATTTACACGCGCAAAATACCTTTGGGAAAGGTAAGACTCTACCTCTTCTCTCCCCAACTGTGGGTTAATTCGTACGACTTGTATCACTAAACATTATTATCTCCAGAAAACTGATAAAAATTCTTACAATCTAAAAATATATTCTGGCTTTAAATAACCTGCAAAGGGTTGATAAGCCGGCAACAAAGAATCAATCATGTGTGGGGAAGATAAAGATGAACCCGACTTGAACAGGTTAAGATTTTAGTGATTGGGTAAGCATCCACTTGGGAGTTGGTTACACAAAGTAGCTGTTCGTGGGAAGAAGCTGCTTAAGTAGAACTTACCAATGATATACGAAGGTAATGAGGGTGGTTCGCTACAGTTTGTGTGATATGGCGGTTCTTAAATATGAAGGTTAGAATTGTTGGAATTAAGGAGTGGAGTAATGGACAGCGGCTAGCATTGAGGAAGCGGAGACCTGAGTTCGAATTCCAGTGGAATCCATTACATTCACTTATGTGCTAATACCCTTGGGAAAGGTATGAATCCTCCTCTTCTCCCCCCAGCTATGAGTAAATAGCAGGACAGACAGGGTTCCTTGGATGACCTCGTTTCCTTGATGCCATATTCGATCCGAATCCAACAGAAACATTACGTTCGATCCACTCCAGGTACCCCCACTTCTGCATCATCATCGTGACCTCCGTCTCGTTGATACTATCAGGATTAGCATATTTTGTTTTTACAAAGAACAAAATAAGAACATGGAAAAAGAAGAACCAAGCATTAGAGAAGAAAGAAAGAAAGAAATACAACTGGCCATGCATAAATATTTTTTTCTGGAACCAAATTTTAACATTTTCATGCGTTTGTACTTGTGAGAGGTTTATAGTTATCGCAAACGCAGGATGAACTGGAATCTGGATTCCTATATATATATAACGTCATCCACAGACAGGCTGTTTCGCAGCTCATCAGTGTGGCTAGACATCCGGTTGCCTCTAGCTCGGATCGAAACCCAACTGAATTGGTATCAGCCGGAGATTCTACCACTAAGCCGTCGGCGAACGGCAGGGGAGCAGGTGGATTTTTAGCGTATTTATTTTTAGAAACACGCCCAGTGACTGACAGTGACTCAATTCGCTATGAGAAGAGTCTCGCTATATATATATATATATATATATATATATATATATATATATATATATATATATATATATATATATATATATATATATATATATATATATATATATATAATAGACGTTCCCGTCGGTTTCGACGTATGAGGATCTGCCAGCTTATTGATTCAGTTATGAAAATTTATGCGATAATCTTAAGTGGAGCGTAAGAACGAATCAAGATAAACCGCCAAAAAAACCCAAGTGATTGATTAAAGTGGTGAGGGCTTGTGCAGAACCATCCACACTTTTCGGAACTATTGGTACACTCAGTCGGTGCAAATAAATGCCACAGACGAAGCAGACAATATACCTCAGGCTTTTCGTGTAAGAGTTTTCCATTTCCTAGACCACTGGTGTTCTATAACACTAAAGAGTTTGGTCAGCCCTGGTAGACACTATTTGCCCATAGTTGGGACCCTAACAGGTGCTACCACCCCGGGTCATAGCGGACCTGGGAACAACAGTAATTAAAAGGTGGTTCCACGCTTCTTAAATCCTCCAATCTCTCGATGAGAAGACTTGCTGCCGGATGTAGTTTACCATCATACCCAGGACATTTATATATATATATATATATATATATATATATATATGGTGTATAAAATATACTTTTACAAACTAAGGATGACTTCTTATGTTCGAAAATCCTTCGTTTTAAAATGGACCGCCTGTCAATGATCCTCCAGATGCCTGCGTGTCTACAAGCAAACATTTGTTATGAGTTACTGTATTGAAGTACAACGATCGCCTTATATGGATATTTTACCGTTTTTTGGTATCAGAAACCCGTCCCAAAGTTTGTGAATGTATTTTGGGGTTACATCGGGGATTGTACAATTTAACAACGTCTACTGTAAACTTTCTTTAAACTTAATAACTCAAAAAAGAAGGATATGCAGGAATATGTTTATACGGATTTTTGTCCTTGTCCTTGCGACAAACCCGACCCCAAATTTTGTAAAAGTATTCTTGATACAGCCTGTATATATATATATATATATATATATATATATATATATATATATATATATATATATATATATGTTAAAAATTTTGTGTTTAATATAAAAGCAAAATGGAAATATCTCTCCAAAGAAAAATATTAGAAACACAACGACAAAGACGGCAAAGAAAAAACCTATTTCAAAACGATCAAGTTGAAGCAAGTTGCTTAGTTGACAAATGTATCTGAGTACATCGTAAGAACAGCTTGAACGAATATGGCTGCAATGTAAGACGCGTAGTAGCAAGGGAACGTATTTATTAAACGGTTCGTTCTTCTTGGGAACTAATTCTGTCTAAAATATAACATATGTATAAATTATTAAAACGAGTAAGGGAAATAATCACTTATAGATTTGCTACGTTAATTTACCAACCTTAATGCTATAGTGCGTGAAACGAAAGGTATAAATAAATAAATAAATAAATAAATAAATGAAAAACGATTATTATTATATAGGAAATAGTTCAGAGACGAAAACCTAACCAATCAGCAAAATTCAATATAGTCTATTATATACACCCTTGTGCAAATTAATTGAAGCAACTGCTTTAGTTTCCTTTCTTTCACCATACGGCTAGTTTATGACCCACTGGAGTGACAGGGTGTAATCGATTTCTGTTTTTTCCTCAGATTACGTCATGTGCAGTGGTGTGCGATAATATGAATCTATTTTCGGGTTGTATGATGAAATTTGTTTCGCCTTGAAAAATATTGCGTCATCCTTGATTGCATCAGATTATCATCACGCTCAGATACTAATGTCTCGACTGTCGATTAGTTGTCCTACGGCCATTGTCTGCGATGGACGTTACCCCAAGGAAGCGTACAAAGATTTATAACGCTGCACGAACACACTGGCAAGCCTTACCAGTGAGTTCATCAAATTACTGGCACGGAAACTCCCGATTTAAATCCAATCGAGAATCTGTGGTCAATCTGCAAGTAACGACTTCGTGGAATGGATATATGAAGTCCTAACATGTGCACTGGGTCGTGTTTTATTGGAAACATACAAAAAAAGTAAATAATAACGGAATTATTCCTTTTGCTTCAATTAATTTGCATAATGTTGTACTTGACGAAGAATGCGTTATAATGTCAGTTGAGTATCAAAATAGAATATTTACCAAGTGCAAAAGCAATATTTGCAATTTATATCCGAAAACTGTTTTTTTCTGTTCTTTTTTTAATCATTGTAAATTGCTAATAAATTCCTTTCATATTCATATAAAGCGGAAAGTAGTTCCTTCTGTAATCTCTATGCTTTAACTTCTTTTGAGCTAACGCTTGATCTTTCAGCGTTATGCGGCTCACCTGTTGTATAGGAAAGCAAACGAGGGCTTCAGATCTTCTGGGATCTAATTAAAAGTGATTGTCCGACACTATTTAGAGACCGGGTTCGAATATAATACCTTTCTCTCTGGCTAGTTTTTCAGTACAAAGAGAGGCGTCTAAATTGCAAACAAATTTGGCCGGACAACAAAAACAAAGCTAACGGAAGACTTTGTGAATGGTCCGTAGTTAAAGAGGAAGCAATCAATGAAGCTATGGGCGGGAAGACAATTTCTTGGAGTTTAACTCTGAGATTCTTCTCTTGACTGGTGATATTCCGGGATTTGGTTCCATGATGAATGGCGTCATGCTGACGTCTGAAGGCTCAAAGGAATAAAACACCCGGAATTACTGATTGAATAATCGAACAATTCTACCTGTTATTGAATGTCAGAACATTAAAAGAAACATTAACATTATAAGCATTTCTTAAATTTATTTTTAGCAATAAATTTGACACACAAACTTTGACGTACACACACACACACATACATATATATATATATATATATATATATATATATATATATATATATATATATAGAGAGAGAGAGAGAGAGAGAGAGAAGGGGAGGACAAAGAGAGAATTAATACAAGTAAAAGGTTTGTCATTTAACTGACTGATGTTACCTTCAGCATCCCGACTCCAGGGTTTCGTAGACAGACCCTCATGGAATCACACACCGACCACACGTCAGGGGATATCAGCAATTCTGATATATATATATATATATATATATATATATATATATATATATATATATACGAAGAAATATACTCTTAAAGTGTGCTATATTTATGGGATAAAGTGCTCAATATCAGAGATAGAGCATGTGTAAATATAAAACACTTCGAGGCGACCGTCTGTTTCATGATAGACGCAATCGTCAGGCCACGATTGTGTCTAGCATGAAACAGCTGGTAAGTATTGACACCAAAGTTGACTTTTATACATATATTTATATATATATATATATATATATATATATATATATATATATATATATATATATATATTACTAAGAATTTGTTTTAGTTTCCATGTCGACATATTGTTAAATTTCACAGAATAATTCAGATGATAAGACAATTTGGATAAAAGTAGGCTTGACGAAACGCGTTGGCAATGACTAAGAAATATCTTTTCTAATTGTCTTATCATCAGAGAAATTTAACTGCTCCTCACAATACTTTGGGAAAACTGTATCTATGAACACAATAGTGATCTTTATGCTCCTGAAAAATTTATTTCGGTTGAGCTCTCTGGTGAGGAAGTGTGGGTTTGTAAGCAGTGAATTTTACGGCTAATAATGCAAGACTCTTCGGTAAAACGAATTGAGTTCTCTCAGTCACTGTGTGATTATCTAAAAATAAATACGCTTAAATTCACCTTCATCCCTGCCGTGCGCCAACGGCTTAGGGTTTGAATCTCCAACTGACGCCAATTCAGTCAGGTTCGATTCTAGCTAGAGGCAACTGCACGTCTAGCCACACTGTGAGCTGTGATACAGCGAAACGGTCTGTCTGCGGATATATATATATATATATATATATATATATATATATATATATATATATATATATATGCTATACACAACAATTTATCAAATGCATTAGTTATACATAGAAATAAATTCAACCACAACTTTGGTCTAATCAATGACACACTTATTAAAAGAAAAAATATTTTACTTCAAAAGAAAATTCTCAAGAGTACCACTACGGAATCTTATCAAAATATAAAATTGTCTTCCGGATTTTTTACAATATCTCCATTCCTGATATTATTTACATTATTCGGACTATTGTCCTCATCTTTGTCACCATATTTATTAGAACATTTCGGCCTTTCAGTATCTGTCTATATTTCTGAGATGAGGTATTATGTACATTATTTACATTATTCGGACTATTGTCCTCATATTTGTCGCCATATTTATCACAATGCTTCGGCCTTTCAGTATCTGTCTATATTTCCGAGATGAGGTATTATATACACTATTTACATTATTCGGACTATTGTCCTAATGTTTGTCGCCATATTTATCACAATGCTTCGGCCTTTCAATATCTGTCTATATTTCTGAGATGAGGTATTATGTACACTATTTACATTATTCGGACTATTGTCCTCATGTTTGTCGCCATATTTATTACAACGTTTCTCCAACGTCTATGCCATTTAATAAAATCGATTCAAATTTCCATATTCGGTTTTTGAAGTGATTTCACTAAGATTCATTTTATTATCTTTTAATCTTTGTCTTGTTCTGTCGATTTTCTTCAGTTTTTTTTTTTTTTGTCCTTCCATCATAAATACAGCGTCAATTCCAACCACTGTAAAGAAAACAAAAAAAGAAAGAGACAATTAAGTTATACTTTGAATGTATTTAGATGAAGCCTTTTCACTATTATTATTTTATTACCACTTTTACTTCATCTTATCTGTCTATATTTCTGAGATGAGGCATTATCCACACTATTTACATTGTTCGGACTATCATCCTCATCTTTGCTGCCATATCTATCACAACGTTTCGGCCGTTGTACCCTCCGGCCTTCTTCAGGTGATTGGAATGTCGAACTGAACCCTTTATTTCGATCACTGGGGTAGACTGTTTTTGTCTGAACTTGGAATTGTTCTAGCCGCTTCTTTCTCTTGTTCTAAATCTTATTGAAAGCTTATCTCCCAAGCGCAGTACTTGATGAGGGCGGAGGAGTGGCCGTTGATTATCTCCCAGCCACCATGTCGACGCTTGGACATAAGGTAAGCCGTACATTCAGTTACCATCATGAGGAAGAAAACAGACAACCACTTGCTGGCCCGTGTGAGTATAGTTTCGCTCTAGCAGAAACCCATTTACGTTTTTTTTTGTTTTTTTTTTTTTTGCTTTTTTCTTTTTTTTGCTTTTTTCTTTTTTTTTTCTTGGTTTTTAAATTTATCTATTTTTTTTCTCCCCCCACTCAAAGACATTTTGTCTCAATGATTCTCCCTTATTTTATAGCTTAGTAAGAAATTCCGGTTCGAAAGAAAAAAAACAAAAAAAAACAGGAAAAAATGGAAAATTAAATGTCTTTGGCTAGATGCGATAATAAATCCGGGTAACCTTATTTTCATTTTCTTTTTAGAATAGACAATGGGACTTTTACTAAGTTAAAACTTATTGTGATAGGGTATAACCAAGTGTGATCCAGATCTCCTTACCTGTTATCTCCCCACCCAGTCCTTCCTTCTGTTTGTGTCGTCCTTTTTTGTGTTATCTGTAATAGGAGTAGATTGTCTCTTCTACCGCCCGGTCAACACTCCTCCCCCTTCTATTGGACATGAGTAGAGGCTTACACCTTTTTTCTTGTCTAGGAAGGGGTTCCCGGTACTCTTTCTCTCTCCGGCCTCTGTATTAGTGCAGCTCTGTTTCTCCCGTGATGTGTGCAGTCTGTGGCATCACCTCTTCATTCTGAGGGTACACGGTTGACAGTTCTCTGGTTGCAGTTTCCGACTGGTAGTTAGGAGCCCTAACTCTTGCGTAGCGTCTTGAGCGGCCGCTCTGATAAACAGTTGTATAATACCGGGGTGTTTGTAGTGCCATGTCGCGCATGGAAAGGTGCCCTTGCAGTCACCTCCGGTGGGCAGCCCTAAGGCCACATAATGATGCAGATTTTGCCAACTCCTCTCTGCCCGCGTCACGGTCGAAATTGTCTGTTTCTTTTACTTCGGGCCTTCTCATCTTACAAACAAAATTCAACATGAGTTACAAAAACCGAAAGATTAACCCTAAACCAGCCTCTCAAAAACGACCTAAACCCCTCAACATTTCATTCTCCAACATCCGGGGCATTAGGACAAACTTCTGCAGTCTGGAATCTTTCCTCACTGCAAACGGCCCGGATATACTGGCTCTCTGTAAGACAAACCTTGTCTCGTCTATCCCCTCTTCTGATCTCTCGATCCCCGGCTATCTTCCTCACCTCTGAAAAGATTCTCTAACCCACATGCACGGTCTTGGTGTCTACGTCAAGGAACATCTCCCTCGGGCTAGAGAGTCCTCTCTCGAATCGCCAGACCAGTCATACATGTGTCTCCGACTCTCTCTCTCCTCAATACGGTAAGCTATCTCTTCTTCCTTTACCGCTCTCCATTCTCTCAAGACTGTGAGATACTCGATAGCATTTCTGACAGCATAGACAAGGCTCTCTCCCTCCACCCGTTTGCTCACATTTTTTGTGTTTGGTGACTTTAACGCCCATCACACCTTGTGGCTTAAGAATGCTACTACGGACCACGGAGGCATTCAAACGCTCAATTTTTCAATCTCCCATTCCCTCACACAGATAGTTAACTTCCCCACTCGTTTTGTTTTCAACAGGGAAGGTAAAGCCTCTCGACCTGTGCTTTACCTCCATCCCCGGATCCTGAAGCGCGTCGCAACTCTGCCCTCTTGGTAACTCTGATCATGCAGTAGTATCAGTTAACATCTCCTTCAACTCCACCCCCTATAAAGAACCTCCTACCACTAGAACTTCGTTCTACTATCAACGAGCTGACTGGGACGCGTTCCGTGATTTCCTCCGCGATGTCCACTGGGATGGAGTCTTTAAGCTCCCCGTCCAAGAATGTGCTTCTGAAGTCTCTTCCTGGGTTAAAGCTGGAATCAACGCTTTCATCCCATCAAGGAAATATAGGGTGAAGTAGCGCTCCTCCCCCTGGTTCTCAGCTGCTTGCTCAGCCGCCATCACCCATAGGAACAACTACTTCCACCTATTCCGTAGCGACATGTCTGACTGCAATAGACGTCTCTTTGCCTCCGCCCGTAATGAATGTAAGCGTGTCCTCAACGATGCTAAGTCACTATTTGCGGCTCGGATGAAGGAACGTATTGCATCTCGCAAATTTGGCTCCAAATATTATTGGCGTCTCTGCAAGAGCGTATTGAACAATTGCAAACCCTCTATGCCTCCTTTATTCAACCAGTTCGAAGTCCTGACCTCCTCTACCGACAAGGCTGAATGCTTTGCTCGGAAATTTTCATTCAACTCGACGCTCGACTCTTCCGGTGTACCCATACCCGACTTCCCTCTTAGAACTGAGGCCATATTGAGTCGGTTAAACATAACCCCATCTTTGGTACTGGGCGTTATCTCCAATTTAGACCCCAACAAGGCTAATGGTGGAGACGGGATACCAGCCATTGTCTTGAAGAAATGCGCGCCTGAACTGGCGCCCGCCCTTTCTAAACTATACAACTACTGCCTCAAGGAATCTTGTTTTCCTGACTGCTGGAAGTCCTCTTCGATCGTTCCTGTCTTCAAGAACTCCGGCGACCCCTCTAACCCTTCCAGCTACCGTCCTATCAGTCTCCTTCCCCTCTTCGGCAAAGTCTTCGAAGTCCTAATCAATACTGGGGTCGTTAACCACCTCACATCCCATAATCTGCTCTTAGACAAGCAATATGGTTTCCTCTTTGCCCGATCTACAACCGATGTGCTTACGGCCATCACTGAAACAGTCTACCGAGCTCTTCAAAATAACGGGGAAGCCCGAGCCGTGGCACTAGACATCTCCAAAGCATTTGATAGGGTTTGACATGCCGGCCTTCTTCGCAAGCTCCAGGGTTATGGCATTACGGGTCGATTATATAACCTAATACGATAATTCCTGTCAAACCGTAAATTGAAGGTCGTTCTCAATGGATTCTCCTCCAGTTCCTATCCCACAAACGCAGGTGTTCCTCAAAGCTCCATCCTAGGCCCCACTCTATTCCTTATCTACATAAATGACCTTCCTGACACAATAACTTCCCAAATTGGCATCTACGCGGATGACACCACAATTTATTCCTGCCTCAAAAACAAATCTAGTCTCGCTGACAAAACCCGCCTGGCTGTGCGTCTCGAAAAGGACCTCCAATCGATTGTGAACTGGGGCATGAATTGGCTGGTCAACTTCAACGCTTCCAAGACAAAACTGCTCTCTATTAATCATCAAAGAGATCCTTCCCTCCCCTCCATTAGAATGTCTGACGCTCAACTTCTCGAGAGCAACTCTCTGCAGCTTCTCGGTCTCACGTTGACTGCTGACCTGAGATGGAATAAATACATTGAGTCAATTGCCTCGTCCACTGCAAGGAAAGCTGGCTCCCTGAGCCGCGCCAGGAAGTTTTTCTCCCCGGAGTCGATCCTTCAGATCTACAACTCAACAATTCGCCCTTGCATGGAGTATTGCTGCCATATATGGTTTGGTGCCCCTACTGTTTGCCTCGGGGTTCTTGATAGGCTCCAGAGGCGGATATGCAATGTAGTTGGCCCTGCCTTCGCGTCTCGTCTACAGTCACTTTCTCACAGACGCGCCGTCGCCTCTCTCTGTTCTACAAATACTTTCATGGAAATTGCTCCGAGGCGCTGCATTCGCTGGTTCCCAGACGTCATGAGTTCCAGCGCCTTACGAGGCTGGCATCCCGCTTTCACCCCTTCACTGTCGAAACTCCTAAATGTAGCCATCTCTTCTACTCTAATAGCTTCATGTCTCGCACCTCTCGCTTGTGGAACTTCCTTCCCTTTTCCTGTTTCCCTGTGAGCTATAATCTCCAGCTATTCAAGTGTAATGTCAATCGACATCTCCAGTTGCCTTGATCTATCCACTACCCTCATCTTTTCTTCTATCACTCCTATCTGATCTTGCTCTAAATTTTCTGTAACCCCTTGCGTCATAGTGGCTTCCCGCCTTGCTTGGGGTGAAACGCTTAAAAAAAAATGTCTAATGGATGCTTAATTCCCTCAAGGACACATCGCACAGTGGATAAAGGCGTTGGTTAGATCCAGTGACAGGACCCAAAGAGTGTGAGTTTAATATCCGGTTAAGGCAGTGGAGAACTTGAAGAGGGGAATTAACAGGAGATAACTTATAACTGACATCCATTAAACATGGCACGTGGAACTAGAACAGTCTACCCCAGTGAGCGAAATAAAGGGTTCAGTTCGACATTCCAACCAGCTGAAAAAGGTCGGAGCATACAACGGCCGAAATGTTGTAATAAATATGGCGACAAACATGAGGACAATAGTCCGAATAATGTAAATAAATATATATGATACCTCATCTCAGAAATATAGACAGATACTAAAGGTCCACAACGTTGTAATAAATATGGCAACAAAGATGAGGACAATAGTCCGAATAATGTAAATAATGAACATAATACCTCATCTCAGAAATACAGACAGATATAAATGGCCGAAACATTGTAATAAATATGGCAACAAACATGAGGACAATAGTCCGAATAATGTAAATAATGTACATAATACCTCATCTCAGAAATATAGACAGATACTGAAGGGCCGAATCATTGTGATAAATATGGCGACAAAGATGAGGACAATAGTCCGAATAATGTAAATAATGTACATAATACCTCATCTCAGAAATATAGACAGATACTGAAGGGCCGAATCATTGTGATAAACATGGCGACAAAGATGAGGACAATAGTCCGAATAATGTACATAATACCACATCTCAGAAATATAGACAGATACTGAAAGGCCGTAACATTGTGATAAATATCGCGACATTGATAAGGACAATAGTCCGAATAATGTAAATAATGTACATAATACCTCATCTCAGAAATATAGACAGATACTGAAAGGCCGAATCATTGTGATAAATATGACGACAAAGATGAGGACAATAGTCCGAATAATGTAAATAATGTACATAATACCTCATCTCAGAAATATAGACAAATACTGAAAGGCCGAATCATTTGATAAATATGGCGACAAAGATGAGGGCAATAGTCCGAATAATGTAAATAGTGTACATAATACCTCATCTCAGAAATATAGACAGATACTCCATTCCTGAAAGAATTACTCTTTTTCCAGGCCTTGCATACATGTGTATAAAAATGTTAAAAACTTACAAAAACACGGTTAAATGCATGTGTTATTTAAATTATATAGCACACAAATTAATCCCAAACTAAAATAATTTTAATTACTAATTTGCATTAAAATATCCAAGAACATCACTTTTGCTTATTAGACATTGAAAAGTAGCACTTCGTGTCCTCCATAGCTTGTCTCATAGTTATTGATATTTGATGTGTTTAACGGCACATCAGCTCCTTATGGATCATTTGATGACGAAATTTGAAGTAATAAAAATGTTTGTTATTCCGCTTTCACAATTGAATACATGGTAGATGATGCTCAGCTTTTGTGTATATACATGTCTGTGTGGACATAATTACTCATAGCTGGGACCCTAACAGGTGCTACCACTCCGGGTTAGGATGGACTTGGGAACAAAGTCAATTAAAAGGTGGTTCCAGGCTTCGAAATCTCCCGTTCAGAGGCCCTGCTGCAGGATCTACTTTATTGTCATACCCAGGGCTAGTTATTTTGAGTTATTCACCTAAAAAGAGAACAGGTTAAAACTGTTTTCTGTCAGCCACACTGTCTTCCCAACTAAACAATGGTGAGAGGAAAAGGATCATTCAGGCCTTCAGTAATTGTACCAACATTCATACTCTGGCTTCCATCTTCAAAGTCCATTCAAGAACAATCAAGAGAATGGTGAATAAGTTTAAAAAAGTGGGAACAGTACAGAGGAAAACTCGATCAGAAGTGTGATGATCATTTCAACTATAGAGCTAAAGAGATCAATTAGAAAAGATACAACTCAATCCATAAGACGTTTGGCACGTGAGAGATGAGTTTCAGCTATGACAGTCTAAAGGGCAGTCAAAAAATACTTGAAAATGAAATCGTACATGAAACGTGGGAGGCATCTTGTTACCCCAGGACAGAAAGTTAGGTTAGAGAGGGCAAAGATGATCTTGAATAAGTTGCATAATGATCCTGGAATAGTATATAAATATATATTTGAAATTAATTTCAATCCTTCATGGTATTCCTATCCTTAGCTATGATTAATTAATGATGAACATGTCATTTTCGTTTATGATCGATTTCATCACAATTCTTCTGTTAAGCTTGGAAAGTAATTATACGTTCTTATTGCTCAAAGCAGAGTCCAATAGCGTTATAAAAAACACAGAATTCCAGTAATATATATTTAATCATTTCTAAGATAAAACATTTCAAATCTTAGTCTAGCAAATGGAAAATTTTGCTTTTACACGCATTGAACAATTTTGCTGTTACACCGGGTATATATATATAGATAGATAGATAGATAGATAGATAGATAGATAATTATTTATTTAAAAATATTATTACAACGCTATATGATTCCAACCCATATTTTTAAATAAATAATTATATTTATGCTCTACTTTCGTATCGAGCACTATTTTTAAAAAATAATAACAAAAATACTAAAGAACTTTGGATTATTTACCTAACGAGTTCTTTCCTATTTTTTATATATTTTTACACACACACACACACACACACACACACACACATATATATATATATATATATATATATATATATATATATATATATATATATTATAAGTTATTACATATGGTCATAGAAGTTGCCACTACAAAAATGCATATTTGTTTCGATGCCTAATACAAGAATCTCATCAGGTAGTGATCAAAGATGGTTATCTAATAACTGATAACCATCTTTGATCACCACCTGATGAGATGCTTAAGCATCGAAACAAATATGCATTTTTGTAGTGGCAACTTCTATGTCGATATGTAATAATTTATTATATATATATATATGTATGTATGTGTGTATGTGTGTGTGTGTGTGTGTGTTTGCGCGCGCTGATTAAAGCGTTTCTGGTGTTTATTTTGCACGAAGGGAAAGCGGTGCACATATTATTCTATTTTATTTTTTATAGTATCATCAGAATGAATCGAACAAAAAAAAAACGCCTAAAACCTTTCTTCAATATTCGTGGTATCCATTCCAACTTCTGCAGTGTAGAATCTTTTCTCTTTGAACGGTCGCCAGATATCTTTGCCCTTTGTGAAACCAACTAAAATTCTTCCATTGCTAGCAATGAATTCTTGGTTCCAGGCTATCTTTCCCTTTACCGAAAAAATTCCAGCATTCACATGCATGGCCTTGGTGCTTACATCCGGGATAATCTTCCGATGGCCAGAGAATTGTCTCTCGAGGTACCTGACTACTTTTTTCAGTTATTCTGTCTTTCGTTACTTAACTCTGTTCGCCATCTCTTTTTTTACTTTATCAATCCTCCTCCTCCCAGGACTGCAGTATATTAGACATAATACCTGGCAGTATAGAAAAGGCACTTTCTCTCCATCCATTTGAGAACATCTTTGTCTTCGGTGTCTTTAATACTTACTATGACACGTGACTGAAACATTCTAAATGTATTGATGTTGCTAGTATTCAGAGATTAAATTTCTCCATTGCCCAGTCCCTTACCAAAATCATGGACTTCTCTATTCGTTTTGCTAGCAAAATAGAGTAACAAGTATCTGTATTTGATTTATTTCACACCTGCTCTCCTCGTTCTTACCGAGCTTCGCAACACTACCCTCTTGGTAACTCGGACCACTTTGTGATAGCTATTGATATTTCGTTTCAATTGTCTATTAAACAGGAACCGCTATCCATGAAACCACTTTCCGTTAACAGCATGCTGATTGGGATTCACTCCGGGATTTTCTTTGTGACGCCCCTTTTACTGATATCTTTTAACTTTCCAATTGAAAATTGCGTCACTAAGGTTTATTCTTGGGTCAAAGCCGGCATGGTCGCATTCCTCCCTTTTCGGAAATACCAGATGAAATCTCAATCCTCTCCATGGTTGACACCAGCACGCTCGGCCGCTAGAGGAAACAAGTACCACTATCTCCGGCTATACCAGCATAACAACTCTCATCACAACAGGCGCTTATTTGTTTCTGCTCGTAAAATTATGTAAATGAGTCCTCGAAGGAGCGAAGTCCCTGTTTGCTGAGAAAATGAGGCACCACATAGCCACTAAAAACTTTGGCTCTCGTGACTACTGGTAGCTCTGTGATAGAGGAACTAAGTAAATTCAAGGTCTCTATTCCCCACTTTCCAATCTGTTCTCATCCTTTGCTGATAAATCTGGATACTGTGCCCGTAAATTCTCTTCCAACTCTACTCATAGCGCATCAGGAGTATCCCCGCCTAACTTCTCACTCAGAACGGAATCTCTGTTGAGTGATATACATATAACCCCTTCCGTGGCTTCTGCTATGATCTCTAACCTAGATCCCCACATGTGTGATCCCGAACTGGATCCTGTTCTCTCTAAGCGGTATAATCCTGCTTTCCTGCCTGCTGTAAGCCATCGTTTATTGTTCCAGTTTTTAAGAATTCTTGTGAACCGTCCGACCATTCCAACTATCTACCTCTTTTGGGGAAATTCCTAGGGACCCTAATCAATCATGAATTGGTTCATCATCTCTCATCACAAGGCCTTTTATCAAACAAGCGATATGGCTTTCATTTCTTCAGATCAACTACTGATGTCCTGACGATAATTGCGGAAATAGTCTATCATGCTCTAGATAAAAACGGTGAAATCCGAGCTGTGGCATTTGAAATCTCGTACGGCTTTGTCAGGGTCTGACATACAGGTCTTCTACACAAGCTGAAAATTTACGATGCCTCCAGACATATTTTTGAACTGATCCAGCCTTTCCTATCAAATTGTGGAATGAAAGTTATTTTGAACAGACTATCGTCTAAATGTTTGTTGTTTTTTTTGTTGTTGTTTTTGTTTTGTTTTTTTTGTTTTTTTGTTTTTTTTGGGGGGGGTGCTGTTGTGGCGTTGTTAAGGCCAGAAATAATGGCAAAAATAGAGAAATTTGGGTTAAACAAATATATTAACAGAAACAGTAATACAAACATATACAAACGAGAGTGTCAGAGTTGACTGCTGGAAACTTCCCTCTCTAAAAGGCAATACCTGCTCCTATTTATAACTGGGAGAGTACATGCGTGCATGGGTAAATTATCATGACATTTACTAACGTCGGTGTTCTGCAGGGCTTCAACCTTGCTCCTACTCTGTTTTAAATCTCCATTAGTGACCTTCCCGATGTCATCAGCTCTCACTTTGGCATCTACGCTGATGGCACAACCATTTACTCCTGCCTCAATAGTAAGGCTGATTAGACCGACAAGGTTAAAATGGCAGCCAATGTTCAAAACTACCCACAATTCCGTTGTTAACTGGGGCAAAAGATACCTTGTCAATTTTAACGCATCTAAAACCAAAGTTCTCTCCATTAATCATCTGAGATACCCCTCTCTGCTTTCCATCAGTATGGCTGATGCTAACCTCCAGGAAAATGACTCGTTGCGTCTTCACGGGCTAAAGCGCTCAGCTGATATGAAGTGGAAAGACTATATTAAATTCACTGCTAAGTTATCTGCTAAGAAAGTCGGTTTACTGTGTCAGACGAGACAATTTTTCTCTCCACCATCTACCTTACATATCTATATGTCTACCATTTGTCCATGCTTAGAATATTGCTGACACATATTGTCTGGTGTCCCTGTTATTTACCTTGAGCTCCTTGATAAAATCCAAAGAAGAATCAGCAATATTATTGGTACTGATCTGGCCGCTTGGGTTCTGCCACTTACCACCGCCATAAAGTTACCTCACTCTTTCATGGTAATTGTTCGGATGAAACCTTCGCTATGGAACCTAGAGTTTTTTTTTTAATTTAAGCGCGGTACTAGACTGGCCTCGAGATCTCATCAATTGGCAGTTTAGCTGGCTAGATGTAGCCGTATATTCTATGCTAACAGTTTCTTTTCTGGAACTTCTCGCTTGTAGAACTTCCATCCGGCTCCATGCTTTCCAGCCAACTTTAATCTGCAAAAATTTAAGACCATCTCAATCGCTATCTACTATCCTCTGATTACCCTTTTCTCTTTGCACTCAAATAAATAAAAATAAACAAATAATAATCAAACCAAAATTTCACCATCTCTAAAAATAGATATATATTCAGAATCACTACGCTATTAGGTCATATTTCGACCAACTAATTAGAAACCGGTTCAACCAGGATATAAACATCATAGTGTAGCGGGCGAATCAGAAGAATAGATGTATATTCAGAATCACCAAGCCATGAAGTCATATTTCGACCAACTAATTAGAAACCGTTCCAACCAAGATATAAACATCAGTCTAGCGAGCGAATCAGAAGCCACATCGGTCCCCAACCAGGATATAAGGTCACTGATTTTGGACCAAAAATTTAAATGCAATATCAGTCACTATCTACTGTCCTTCTAATTACACTTTTCTCTTCCTTCTCATTAATGTTTCTGTACCGAATTCTTCTAGACCCTGTTTTATTAATGTTTCTGTTCCTAATTCTTAGACACCCTTTAACCGTTTGTGTTTTAGTGCCTTTTTTTTCGGTTGATAGAGATTTTTTAAAATGCTGTTATTCTGAATTTGCAGCAAATATTCCGTTCCGATGCTCCATTTGCTCAAATAAAATTCCTTGTCTTTATTCTCCTATTGATTGTTTATCTCTTCAGGTGATCTTTCTTCTTCCTTTCTTTTTTTCTTTTTTTTTTTTTTTTTTTTTTTCGTTTCACATCAACTTCATGAAAATTCTCCTTTTAGGCACGGTTCAAATCAGCGTGATATAAACGGAAAGCCTGTTTTCTTTCTGTTTATTTTGTTTTGGGGTTTTTATCTTTTTATAGGCATATAATCTAAGTCTTTATTCGGATTCCAACATGTTTTATCGGACAAAAGGTAAACAAAATTCTTTTACATTCTTTTGACTTACGTCATTTAAGATGTGAATATCTGAGTAACTAAATGTCTTTTTCAAACAAAATTAAATAGGATTCATGTTGAACAATAAAAGATTTATCAAGATTTGAACAAGATATTCGAAAGAGGTAGATTTTATAACCAATTTAGCAAAGCTTCACAAATATTCAATATGTGCACAAACCCTGACATGACATATGTCAGGTTGGTAATCCAGCTCCTGCTATACACGCTGTAGCATGTGTTGTGTAACATTCTCCAGTGCTTTAGTGATTCTCTGCTTAAGTTCTTCTAGGAAGAGGTGAGGGATATAAACCTATCTTTCACATAGTCTTATAGAAAAAAAGATTACAAGCTGTCAAGTCAGGTGAACGTGGTGGCCATTTCAACAGCACATTGTCATTATCACTGGCATACCTGATCCATCTTCCTGGTAGATTCTCACTGTGATAAGTTTGCACAGTCAACTTAAATTTTACTCTCTTGATTAAAATTTGAGATCATTTGAGTGAGAATTGGCTATGTTATTAGACTACAAAATGAAGTCAATTTTTGGTGTGTGTGGTAGGGGGGGGCACCCTACACTTTGAACAAGAAAAAAGACAGGGTGTTGTGGATAACCACAATTGCTCACATCCTGAAGGAAAGAGGACACATTTTATAGAGATCTTTTATATATATATATATATATATATATATATATATATATATATATATATATATATATATATATAAATTATATATATTGTATAGAGGGTGCCCTTCAAAAATTGACATCATTTAAAAATGTGAATATTCGAGTTACTAAATGTCCCAGTCAAACAAAGTTAAATAGGATTCATGTTGAACAATAAAAGATTTATTTATCAAGATTCTAACAAGATATTCAACGGATGTAGATTTTATAATTGATTAAACAAAGCTTCACAATTGTTCAATATGCAAACCACCTGTGACACAAGAGCACATTGGCATATCCAATCCATATTCATGGTAAATTCTCATCAAGTCTGAACAGTCAACTTAGATTTTACATTTTGTTAAAATTTGACATCATTTGAGCGAGAATTGTCTATGTTATTAGACTACAAAATGAAGTCAATTTTTGGTGTTGGGGGGGGACCCTACACTTTGAACAAAAAAAGACAGGGTGTTGTGGATAACCACAATTGCTCACATCCTGAAGGAAAGAGGACACATTTTATAGAGATCTTTTATATATATATATATATATATATATATATATATATATATATATATATATATATATATAAATAAAAATTATATATATTGTATAGAGGGTGTCCTTCAAAAATTGACCTCATTTAAAATGTGAATATCCGAGTAACTAAATGTCCCAGTCAAACGAAATTAAACAGGAATCATGTCGAACAATAAAAGATTTATTTGAACAAGATATTCAAAGGAATGTAGATTTTATAACCGATTTCAGAAAACTTCATAAATGTTCAATATGCACACCGCCTTTGACACGACACACGTCAACTCGATAGTACAGCTCCTGTCAAACACGCTGTAGCATGTCTTGCGTAACATTCTCCAGGAACCGGAAACGCAATCTTAAACAGTAAACAAGTGATAATACTCTACTTTAAAAGACCGGCGGTGAACCGGACGATAGGCGATCCTATCGACTCTTATTAAATCCCTCTATCTGGTAAAAGCCTCACATTTTGATTAATAAGTTCAGAAAATTGGCAGACAGAAATTACTTTCAAGTCTGTTCTTAAAATAAATATCACTTCTCCAGTAATATATTATTATTATTATTATTATTATTATTATTGACATTTATTTTTAACTTCAGATGCATAAATGTTATGGTAATTTACATACGCACACATGGACTTTCCCACCTATAAATAGGAGCAGGTACTGCCTTTTAGAGAGGGAAAATTCCAGCAGTCAGCTCTGACATTCGGACCGAACATTCTTGCTGTAACACTCTCGTTTGTATATGTTTGTATTACTGTTTCTGTTAATATATTTGTTTAACTCAATTCCTCTCTTGTGTTATTTCTGGACCTGACAAGGCCACAACAATAAAAATCCATGAAATAAGGATTTACTGATACAAGTCCTATTAATTAACCCAAAGATGGAGGAAGAGGGAATTTATACCTTTCTCAATCATATTTGGCGTTAGTGAATATAGCGAAGCAAGCTAGAATTGGAACTAGGCTCCACGACTTTCAACTGAGTTATTATCCATTACACCACCCGCACATCCAAACTTACAGCACCTGTTATTCCAAAGCCATCTAGGTACTAACCAGACTCGACGTCGCTTAACTTCGGTGATCGTAAAAGAACCGGGGTTTCAATGTGAGATTGCCTTAAGACTACAGAAGAAAGGGTTTTTAGAATGTCACTAAAAGGGACTTGGGAAGAGCTACACTAAAACTTATTTCACAACAGTAGGTTTTAGTGTTTAATTTAGCGCGACATTAGATGGACGTCATGGAGAGACTAGTCTTTGGTTCCTTCATGGGAATATTCAGCCAACAAGATAAGAGAGGGAGGTGGGTCACTGTGTTGAGAAAATGCAACATGCATTAAATATTATAGGCCTCTTTTCAAGTATTTAAACATTTAATCTACTTTATGGTTGCGTTCGTTGGCGAAGGTTGGTATTTTGCAATAACTATTTCAAAAATTGCAGTATGACTCTGACAAAAACGAAATAAAAATAAATTTTCGTGGAAGAATTTTATTCTGAGGAAGAAGGGTTCTTTTTTTTTAAAAGAAAAAAAGACAAATCAACACGAATTTGATTTCCAGCTGCGATCCCATTGAAGCTCATAACAGTCTGTCATAGCCATTTTGCATAGTTAAGTGAAAAAATTAAGGTTCACAGCATTTAGACATCGTTTCCTTTGGGAACATCTAGGGAAGATTTTTTTATCTAAGTAATGTGTCATAGTTTTATTACAAATTCAACTTCAGCTATCGTTAAACTTTCCTTGTCTGCATTGAAAATGAGGAAATATATTGATTTTCCGTAAGTTTGGTTTGGTTTGGTTTGGTTTGTTTTACGGCATATCAACCTCAATGGGTTATTTAATGACGACAGCATTTTTATAGCTGGTAATATTTTTTCCCTTCAAAAATGTATAATTTGGTTTGGTTTGTTTTGTTTTACGGCATATCAACCTCAATGGGTTATTTAATGCCGACAGCATTTTTATTGCTGGTCATATTTTTTTCCAGATGTATTGATGTTAATAATTTATTAAAAATTTATTGCTCATATTAAAATGTATTTTTACACTTTCATCGTGTTTTGATCCCAGTTTGAGGGTTAACTATTTGCACAAATTTGGGACCCTAACAGATGTTAGCACCCCTGGTCAGGGTGGACTTGGGAACACCACCAATCAAGAGGTGGTTCCATGCTCGTCAAAACCTCTTGATCAGATGCCTTGCTGTTGAGCGTAGTTTATCGTCTTACCCAGAACGCGGATGTAGTTTATCGTCATACCCAGGACGCGATTTAAACATTTATCGAGAGCATTGACATGGCAGCCGTCTTACAGAAAATGGAAACGCGAAAGGATATCATCTAATTGTATTAAAATCATTTTTTTCAGTAATACGGGTTGCAACAAAGAAAACTGTATCTCCTGGAAGGAAAACAACACTGGACGGGCCTGCTGGAATGCGATTTGAACCCGTATCGTGTTTATTATTATTATTATTATTATTATTATTTGTTACCGGAAACCATTCTTGCCAGATGCTTTTGATTACGATCATTAAGGGCCCGTGGCCGGACAATGTGGTGTTTTTCTTATGGAATTCATCATACACACGTGTTACTTAAGCGGAAGAACGTCAAATGTGACCGCAATTTCAGAAAAAGAATCTCACTACCGTTTTTCATCCATTATGGCGCATTCTGACTCCTATAACTCACGTCGTATTGCTGTGAACAGTCAAACCGATGCAATAAATAGTCTAATGAGATTTCCGGTCTCTGGTCATCGTTTTGGAATGAGTCAAAAAGTAATGCAATTTGTTTTATTATCTATATATAAAATTCTGTGACTTCCATTAGTCCGTCCCTCTAAAATTGCCATACATTGAACGATTGAAACCAAATTTTGGGCAGAAGTGCCCACTGGCTATCTTCAGGAATTCATTATTGTTTTGTCCTTTAAGATAAGAAATTGTCACTATACAAACGAGAGCGCTACAGCAAGAATGATCGGTCCGACTGTCAAAACTGAATGCTGGAAACTTCCCTCTCCAAAAGGCAGTACCTGCTCCTATTTATAACTGGGAGAGTCCATGCGTGCATGGGTAAATTATCATGACATTTAATAACGTCGGTATTCTGCAGGGCTTCTTCCTTGGTCCTAGTCTGTCTTAAATCTTCATTAATGACCTTCCCGATGACATCAGTTCTCAACTTGGCATCTACGCTGAAGACACAACCATTTACTCCTGACTCTATAGTAAGGCTGATCAGTCCGACAAGGTCAAAATGGTAGCTGATGTCCAAAACTACCTCCAATTCCGTCGTTAACTGGGGCGAAAGACGGCTTGTCAATTTTAACGCATCTAAAACCAAAGTTCTCTCCATTAATCATCTGAGAGACACCTCTCTGCTTTCCATCAGTATGGCTGATGCTAACCTCGAGGAAAATGGCTCGTTGCGTCTTCACAGGCTAACGTTCTCATCTGATATGAAGTGGAAAGGCTATATTAAATCCACTGTTAAGTTATCTGCTAAGAAAGTAGGTTCACTGTGTCCGGCGAGACATTATTGTTTTGTGCTTTAAGATAAGGAATTGTCAATAGACTTTAACTTATTCGGTTTATTTCAATTGTTGTTTGCATCTTTGGTTGGGATATATTCTTTTATAGACACGGCGCTTTGGTCAAAATACGAACAAGAAGGAGGACACGTATACTTAGAATCAGAAAGAGGCAATTAAAATTTCTGGGTCACATCATGAAGAAAGAGGGTTTGGAGAATTTGACACCAACAGGACATAGTGAAATCAAGAGGCGCAGCGGGAAACAGCGAATAACCGATCTACCGAATTTGTGCAAAAGGATACCAGACCAGGGAGTGGAAGAAAGTAATGAGGGCAAATCTACAAAAGATGGGATGTTGTGGAGACGCATGATCTTCCACGTCTTGGAGATCTATAAACTGAGTGAAGATCTACCTTTTCGTGTGCTGATTTAGTTCTGATATTTTTTTCTGTACGCATATCTAGGTGAGCATGTGGCCGAATTGTTAGAATGTTCGTTGTACAAACCTGAAACCCGGGTTTGTGGTAGACTTGTCAATAAATGGCTTGGTAACAAAAGCAGTGCAAACATGTGAGTACAAAGTACAGTTATTTTTACTAGGGTGCGTAACTTAGTACAATAATATTTTATTGATCTTTTAGTAAAAATTAGAAGTTTTATTATTTAGCAGACAGAATACTACCACTATTTTAAAAACAATTTAACGATTATAATAACAAATACTTATTTGCCAAAAATGCAATATCATATTTTTTATATACAAGAATCCAGTTTCCAGTCTGCACTGATTTTGAGAGACCTATAAACAAATCACAGGGCCAAACGCTTCAAAAAGTTGGAATTTGGCTCCAGAAAGAAATATTTACTCATTGCCAGTTGTATGTTGCATGCCCAAGAGTAAGAAATTTTAAGAATTTATTCTTCGCTGTTAAAAAGGAAAAAAATGAATTTTCTTAAATAATATTGTTTACTATTAAATTAAATTAAAGAAATTATTAAACAAAGTATTTTTCCAAACAAATCAGCTTATTAAAATTTCATCGATTGGTTTGCGAAATTGAACAAAACGTAGAGTTTGTAAATCTCGACAAAATGTTAGCAATAACTTCAATACTAGTTACTGACCAAACTCGACGTTGCTTAACTTCCTTGATCGTTCGAGAACTGATGTCTCAAAGTTAGGAATTCTCTCACTTTCACACCGACGTGACGTGGCTTCTCTCTGTCTTTTCTACAAATATTTTCATAGCAACTGCTCGGATGAGCTTTCTTCTCTAAGCTCCCTGCATTTAAACGTGCTACTAGATTGGCAATTAGGTCTCATCGTTCTCTTGTTGAACTAGCTAGATGCAACTAATCTAACACTTTCTTTTCTCGCTCTTCACACCTGTGGAATTCCCTTCTGATTTCTTGCCTCCCTGATAACTACAATATTAAAAAAAAAACTAAATACAACGTCAATCGTCATCTTCTGTCTTCTTGAACACCGTACATTTTATGTTCACCTTTCTATTCTACTTATACTCTGTCTTCTCTTTCCTTATTTCATTATTCAATCTGGTCTAAAACTTGTTTTATAGGATTGGGGATTTTATTCATCAATCAACCCTTGCAATATTGAAGAGAAATAAATTGACTTCATTTTCGATCTTGTCTGAAATTTGTTTTCTAGGATTGGAGACCATACTTATAAATTACCGGAACTGCATCCTCTCAACAACTCTGTGTGTGCGTGTGCGTGTGTGTGTGTGCGAGAGAGAGAGAGATAGACAGAGAGAGAGAGAGATGGGGGTCTATCTAAGCATATAGTTGTTCCAGAGAGTATGAAATTAGATATTTACATTATAAACTTGTGATGTCAATATCAAATACAGATATTTTTTTTCCATTTATTGGTGCAGTAAGAATTGATCTATTTCCAGCAATCAATAATCATCTACTGCAAACCTGGATAAAAATGGCCGAAATTTTCATCAAGCTATGGCAATTTTTATGTATTTTGTCCATTACCTGCTCGCATGCATGTGTTTGCGTCCGTGTGTAGTGAATGTATGTGTATGCATACCTGCTTGAGTGTGTTCTGTTTGACTGCGTTTGCCGCCTGAATTGCTATGGTCTCATTTACCAAATAAATGATTCTCGATGCCTTTGAGCGAATCAAATATTAGTTCTTGTATCTTTGTGGATTCGTTTCTGCTTTCAGATGAGATTTTTGTATTTAGATTCCAATAAAATGTTTAATAACGAAGATGTCTTATTTTGCCACGGCGAGGCGTGCGTATGATGAACGTGATTCCGCGAGACTTTGCAGTTTCATTACTCTGCTTTTTCACCAAGTGAAATTTGGGTTTATGTCTATGGCATGTTGCCTCGGTTGTAATAGTATACCAACACAAGGTTAGTAACAATAAAAGAAACAGAGCAGAAACGGTAAATATTGTAAATTTTCTGTCCAGCACTATAATAGTAAGATTGATATACAAGGTGCGATAGATAAATAGTCGTCTAAATGACGCCAAAATGAAAATCTCATTTTAACAGATAGACAGGGTGCGATGGATAAATTGTCGTCTAAATGATGCCAAAATGAAAATCTCATTTTAACAGATAGACAGGGTGCGATGGATAAATGGATAAATTGCCGTCTAAATGACGCCAAAATAAAAAATATTACTTGACATCTCATTTTAACAGACAGTGTGCGATAGATAAATTGTCGTCTAACTGACACCAAAATGAAAATATTACTTGACATCTCATTTTAACAGATAGACAGGGTGCGATAGATAAATTGTCGTGTAAATGACGCCAAAATGAAAATATTACTTGACATCTCATTTTAACAGATAGACAGGGTGCGATAGATAAATTGTCGTCTAACTGACACCAAAATGAAAATATTACTTGACATCTCATTTTAACAGATAGACAGGATTCGATAGATAAATTGTCGTCTAACCGACACCAAAATGAAAATATTACTTGACATCTCATTTTAACAGATAGACAGGATGCGATGGATAAATTGCCGTGTAAATGACGCCAAAATGAAAATATTACTTGACATCTCATTTTAAGAGACAGGGTGCGATGCATAAATTGTCGTCTAACTGACGCCAAAATGAAAATAACATTGACATTTTAACAGACAGACAGGCTGTATGGATAAATTGTCGTGTAAATGACGCCAAAATGAAAATAACACTGACATCTCATTTTAAAAGATAGACAGAGTGCGATGGATAAATTGTCGTCCAAAGGACGCAATAACCCTGACATCGCTTTTTAATGGATATATTTACCAAAATTGGACAAAAATATCTTGAAAAACTGAAAAGCAAATTTATTCAATAAAATCGCCGTTGGCTTAAACCACGGCTTACAGACGACTTCGGGATGTCCTGCAACTCTTTTGAACGGTCTCATTGTTTAACTTGTTGAATGCTGTCATAATCCTTGCCTTCAGCTCAACTTTTATGTTACAAAGAGTTTTTTTTGGTCTATCACTCACCCCACACATAATAACCAAGGGGGGGGGGGGCTTCAGTCTGGGGAGTTAGGTGGCCAGATATAAGGGGTGATATGGTTGCAGAAATTGTCTGACAGCTATGTGTTCTACTGTTTGTGTGACATGGTGCAGTCCTGTTGCCAGACATAGTGTTTTCCGGCAGCCACCCTCTTGACCCAGATCAGCACTATTTTCTCAAGGCATTTGATGTAGGCCTCCGTGTTGAAACTGAGGCTCTCACAAAAGATTCGGGTGTTCTTATCAGGACGATCACAGTGCGTTATCCGAGCTGCTGCAATTTCGTAATTACCATTAGACTCACCTAACTCTTTCTGAATCCTTTGCACTGTCCTCAGATGGACATCCAAACACTCTGAAATGTTCATATTGGAGCTTCCGGCGCGAATGTCAAGTAGTACACTTCTGGTGGAGTGAATTGCGCCATTGTGCTCCTTTTCTTACAGACGGTGTCCGAATAACTTTACTATGTAAGATAGATAAATAGATAGATAATTAAGAGTTTGAGATAGATAGATAGATAGATAGATAGATAGATAGATAGATAGATAGATAGATAGATAATGAACAGAACGAGAAAGATAGATAGATAGATAGATAGATAGATAGATAGATAATGAACCGAATGAGATAGATAGATAGATAGATAGATAGATAGATAGATAGATAGATAATGAACAGAACGAGAAAGATAGATAGATAGATAGATAGATAGATAGATAATGAACCGAATGAGATAGATAGATAGATAGATAGATAGATAGATAGATAGATAATGAACAGAATGAGATAGATAGATAGATAGATAGATAGATAGATAGATAGATAGATAGATAGATAGATAGATAATGAATAGGTTGAGATAGATAGATAGATAGATAGATAGATAGATAGATAGATAATGAACAGAATGAGAAAGATAGATAGATAGATAATGAACAGAATGAGATAGATAGATAGATAGATAGATAGATAGATAGATAATGAACAGAATGAGATAGATAGATAGATAGATAGATAGATAGATAGATAGATAGATAGATAGATAGATAATGAACAGAATGAGATAGATAGATAGATAGATAGATAGATAGATAGATAGATAGATAGATAGATAGATAGATAGATAGATCCGAATTTGTAGTCTATAACGGCAAATCGGTAAATGTACTTATGTAACTCTTCACGATTTGCTGAATAATTGCAACGTTCGAAGTGAATTTGATGGAAGGCGATTGATTATCCAATCAGATAATTACAATTCACCGTTGAAGCTGTGATTGCTTCCTGCTTTTTGTGTGCCTTCCATCGCCGAATAAAAGATGAGGTTTTGTTATCAGATTACATCATCTTAACAGCACACTCACACAACAACATCCTGCACTTTACATTACGGGCCAAAGGAGGTCGATTCTGACTAATTGATAACAATTTCCAACAGCGGACATGTTTGAACGCGTTAAACGTGAACCATTAACTTGGTTGGTTCAAGAAAACAAAAAAAAAAAGAAAAGTAATATTTGATAAATGATTTTTATGCAACCGCTGATTAAAAAAATAGTATATTCATACAACAATTCGTTTCTATATTAAAAATGAATTCAAAGGACTACTAAATGTTAATGAAAAGATTTCTTCGTTGTGAAATATGAGCCAAATTTTACAGCTTTTTTAATGACTTCGGTACACTGAGTAATTTATACCAATGATCTTTCAGATTTTACAAGGATTAGTGGTTTAACCCCCACACGCCAATTGTAATTAAAATTTACGGAAAATTTCCATTTCGGTGTAAATTTACATACTTATTTCGAAAATACCAGTAAAAGTTTACGGAAACCTACAGTTTTGGAGTTATCGACAATAAAAAGTTTAGATATGAATCTAGTATCGCGGACTATGTCATGACTTAATGATAGCAGTGAAGAGTGATTATTTTTTAATGTACTAATTTCTGTATAGTATTTGCGTAGAAAAACTGAAAAATTATTTTTTTGTTTTTGTTTTTTTACAGTAAAGTTCACCATTTACAAGGTTCAGATGCCAACTCTAGGTAGAGGGTTACGTTAGGAGATAAATTAAGATTTAGTAAAATGAAAAAGTTAGACAGGTTCAAATTATGGCAAGAACATATTCTATTAATTAGTCAATAGTAATCGTGCGTAATAATCAAGGCCAGTGAAATTTTGTGCAAACTCTGTACGAAATTTAAAAAGAGCAAATTTACAAAATAAAAAAATAGCGCTAAAAAGAAATTAATAATAACACGAACAATTTTAATGTTCAATTTTTTTAAATTAAATTTTGGGTACTAAAAACATGATTATTATTACAGCTTCACTATAAAAAGCTTCACCATTAAAAATCAACATTTGTCATTGCTTTTCTAAATACCTTAAGCAAATTTTTTAGAACTTCAATAAAAGTGTCGTTTTCAAAAGACTTCTTTTGGTTTTGCGCAGTAATTGAGAAGACATGGAAGATCAGTAAAAAGGCCGTTAACTAAGTAAGCTTCCTCGTATGATTTTCGAGGCAAACGTATAGAAACAACGCCAGTAATGGCTGCCGTGCTGTAGCCGCGATGCGAATGAATCCGAACTTTTATTGTTCATAGCTCCAAAACGGTATATTTCCGCAAACTTTTACTGTTATTTTCAAAATAACTATGTAAATTTACACCGAAATGGAAATTTTCAGAAAATGTTAATTACAATTGGCGTATAGGTGTTAAACTGCAAATTTACTGGATTAGTTAATATTCAGAGTGTTTTTTTAAACAGAGATTGACCTGTCGATAAGGCTTAGAATATGCAGATTAGAGGAATAAGACACTTACAAATTCAGGTTGACTTTTCAGTGGATACTTGACGGATCAGGAGTAAACTTGAGCAATTTCATGTAAGTTAATACTAGATTTTGTTTTCGACTCAAGTTTTAAACCAGAGCTATGTCTACATTTTTAAGTCTAGTTTAAATCGGACCCAGGTTTACCTTTTTTTATTCTAGTTGAGATTGGGCATATGACTATCCTTTTTATTCTACTATAAACTGGATATATATGTACCATTTTATGTACATTTAAATTTTTATACCAGTTTTATTTGACTCAGGTCTTAAACCGAACAAAGGTTTACCTTTTGATTTTAGTGTCAACTGGACACATATCTATTATATTTTTTATTCAAGTTGTAAATCGGACCCATGTCCACTTTTTAACTCAAGTTGTTACTATGTCTATACTTTTTATTCTTGTGTAAACTATGTAACACATTTTATTCAAGTAACCAGCTGCACCTATGGCTACCATTTTTGACTCGAGTTGCAAACGGGATATATCTACTTTTTTATTCTAAAGTAAACTGAACCTATATCTACCATTTTTATTCAGGTCCAGGTTCGATTCCCGTTGGAGAGCGCATATATTCTACGAAATGTCTCGAACATTCAGGCCGGTAGATGTAATTAATATTGTTTAATTAAAAAAACAGCATTTACTTAAATAAATTATATCTATAAAAATAACGTATATACAGACAATGTATTAAATAACTGTCGGACTTAATCCATTTAATAATAATAATATATATATATATATATATATATATATATATATATATATATATATATATATATATATATATGGTTGGATAGATGTGAGCTTGTGACCCTGGGTTTCACGCTTTAGCGATCGTCAAACAAACTAATTAATTTTTTTTTAAATTTTGGTTTTATGTAGATTGCGTGTATTGGTGTTATTGTGGAAGTGGTGGGGGAAACTTCGTCGTTTTTTCATCGTACTGACACAAACATCGATGTATGCAGACACATATACATACTTTGTCGTCCGTCGGGGCTCATACATATATAAACATATGTGGGCAGTTTCGGATATGACATATGTATGTATACGGGTGGTGTTGTGTCTATACATACGCATTTGTATGTTGAAATTTAAAGATTGGAAGTGTGGCGGAAATGTCTCGTGAAATAATTATACATATATATATATTTATTTATATTTATATACACACACTTTTCATATATATATATATATATATATATATATATATATATATATATATATATATATATATAGAGAGAGAGAGAGAGAGAGAGATTATTTTAAATCAAAAGAATTAATTAGTTTCGAAATGTCACCACACTGAAGAGCTGTGATACAGCAAAAAAGTCTGTCTGTGGATGACAATATATATGATCCCGAGAAATATGGTTGAGCTCTCTTGAGAAAAGGCTGATTTTAAAAACAGAGGGTCACACCGCTATTAAAGCATAGCTCTTCAACCGAATTGAATTGGGATCTCCGGGCAACTGACGTATTTCGCATAGAAAACGTAAAAATTTCACTTCCTCTCTGCCAATACCAAATCGATCGAGTTTCGATCCCGGCTTGGAGCAAGTGGACGTCTAGTCACACTGAAGAGTTGTGATACAGCGAAACAGTCTGTATGTGGATGACAATATATATATATGTGTGTGTGTAAAGTTGAGTGCTTCTGCCAATATGATAGTGATCGATATTTAATAACAGAGCTATAATTTATATTACTAATAAATATATACTTTTTGCCTCACGGGTAGCACAACTCTGAGTTTCATGTACAATGCAATTGTCGGGAATTGATTGAAAAATTATTAATACAAAGATAAGAAAATTATTCAAATATTTCTCACTTGGTCAATACAGTATGGCTGTCTCGAGTAGGAAATTCAAGTAGGTATAATATAATGGGAAAAGGAATTTTAGATGTCTTGCGGAAAATGTTTGTAGATAAATTTTTGAGGCGTAAAAAACGCCTGTGGCCACATAAAGGGTGTCCATAAAGTTCGTGTGCACTTTAAAAATCTATAACTTTATTTGTATTTGTGATAGAAATGATCTGTCAAAAATGTTATAAAGTTTAATGTACCTAGTTTTAGGTATAGCTAAAATAACTAATGTGATTTCAGGCATTACTGTAAATCAGTTGGCAAATGTTTTCCGTGAACTGCAAAATCGTATTACTCTTTGTATTGCTAAGGATGGAGGACATGTGGAAACTTAAATAAAATTTCAATTAAACCTTAAAAAATATAAATTTACTTCTTTCTAATCCTTTTTACAAATTATTTCTATCGGAAATATAAATAAAGTTATAATTTTTTAATGTGCACACGCACTTTATGGACACCCTGTATTTATCGTATATAAAATATACACAATTTAGGCACAAGGCCTAGAGAGGGAATGAGCGTAGAGGGAATGAGCGGAGGGGGAATGAGCGGAGGCTAGGCGTTACTTATTATCTTATACCTAGCTAATCCGATCCACGAACATTCACTCTTTCCAATTTGCATATCGACCACAAAAAAGCATCCATCGCCACTGAATATGACGACTTTTTCTCTCTCTATCTCTCTACCTATATATATATATATATATATATATATATATATATACTATTTACATTATTCGGACTATTTTCTACATCTTTGTCGCCATATTTATTACAACGTTTCGGCCGTTGTACGCTCCGGCCTTCTTCAGGTGGTTGGAATGTCGAACTGATCCATTTATTTCGCTAACTGGGGAGATTGTTCTAGTTCCACGTGCCATGTTTAATGGATGTCAGTTATCTCCTGTTAATTCCCCTCTGAAAGTTCTCCACTGCCTTAACCGGGTATTGAACTCACACTCTTTGGGTTCTGTCACTGGATCTAACCAACGCCTTTATCCACTGTGCCATGTGCCGTCAAGATATAACTGATAACTGACATCCATTAAACTTGTGAAACTCGAACAGCCTATCCCAGTGAGCGAAATAAAGGTTCAGTTCGACATTCCAACCACATGAAGAAGGCCGGAACGTACAACGGCCGAAACGTTGTAATAAATACGGCAACAAAGATGAGGACAATAGTCCGAATAATGTAAATAGTATATATATATATATATATATATATATATATATATATATATATATATATATATATATATATATATATATGTATATATATATATATATAGGTAGAGAGAGAGAGAAAGTCGTCATATTGAGTGGCGATGGATGCGTTCTTGTAGTCGATATGCAAATTGGAAAGAGTGAATGGTCGTGGATCGGATTAGCTAGGTATAAGATAATAAGTAATGCCTAGCCTCCGCTCATTCCCTCTTTAGGCCTTGTGCCTAAATAATGTAAATAGTGTACATAATGCTTCATCTCAGAAAAAAAAAAATATATATATATATATATATATCGTGTATTCTCCCGTCGTTGATCGACTCGGGCTGTTGACCCGCCCTGACCAGGGACCCTTTTACGTCGTATGAGGGTCAGGGAACTCAGTGCCTAGGAACCGACAGCTAGACAACCTGGACATATGATTTGATGATAATGATGAAGGTTTTGTGCAGAATCAACCAGACTTTTTGAAGAGTCGTATACAGTGACCTGATGCACCACGTGCCAAAAGGCCTCCAGACGCGACCCTGCGTAGGTTTTGAATTCTCTTAGACCAGTTGGTATATATATATATATATATATATATATATATATATATATATACACGTTCCATATTAGTCAATTTAAAACAGTGCTCGATAGAATAACCTAGAGCTTTATGCATATAAATATAGATAACTAGACTCGTTTCGAAATATATATACAGGGTAATTGAAAAGTAACTCCCTATTTTATTTATGATGGACTCTCCCGTCTAACTATAAAGTTTTCATGATGTTCATCATACATAAAATAGGGAATTACTTTTCAATCACCCTGTATATTTCAGGGTTACGACGTTTTACGTTTTGTAAATTAATTGATATTCTGTATCATAGTTCGATGAACTTTTGCTAAAAAATTAAGGAAGATTTTAATTCAGTTTATTTTTTAAAAATATCACTCCCCTCCCAACACGAAATTTAAAAAAATAGGAAGGCCTGGAGAATCTGATACTCACAGGTCGAATAGAGACAAAAGAAAGCAATGCACGACATACATACCTGGCGTGCTCAAGCAAGTGGATAACAGAACGTGGTCAGGTGGAGATGTGAGAGGTTTTGAAACTTATTGAGAGTTATAGGAGAAAGTAGAGATCCAAGATCGCCTACGTCCTAAAGGGACACAACACATAGAAATAAAGAAGTAATACCTTCTAGAACTTGTTTTTGTTTATTTGTAAGTTTGTATTTTATGCTATAGCTATAAACTTTTAAACGCGTTAGAAAAATACATAAGTATTATCCAATGACACCATTAACAAATTGAAAAATAACGCTTCTAAAATATTTAGAATTTTTACCGTTTTAGCGTCTATGGAAAAATCGAATTTTCGCCTTGGGGGTAAGCTTTTTCAAGAACTAAATCAAATTAATGCTTTTTTTATTAGTTATATCTCGTGCAAGATATAATAAACAAAGTAATCCGAGTGTAGGTTTTCAATAATAGATTTATAATCGGATGTATGTGTGACAAGTACAGAGACAGAATCGAGAGTATCCTAACCTCAATAGGTGTTAAAAAAAGAAGTCCCCCTGACTGTCCGCTGTGGTCGTACTTACTCGGCAACCAGTCCGTCCATTATCGTGAATGGGGAAGTTGGGTTATATCATCACAACAAATACATTTGAACAAAAGTTCATCGATTCATGAAACGGGGATATATAGGATTACAAAAAATGTCATGTCTCCAGTGTCCACATTTGTGACTATGTGAAAAGTAAAATTATGCTTAAAACACCTGCTTGTAGAAAAAAATTAAAATCTACAACAAACTAAAATCTTTCAATACGAATTTTATTTAAATAATTAGTGTTTACCGTATTTGACGGTATATAAGGCGCACTTTTTTTTACTAAAAATATCTTTTAAAATTCCCCTGCGTCTTATATGCTATATGTAGGTTTAAAATTCGCGATAGTCGGCCGAAATTAACTACCTGGCAACTCCTATTAACTTAAATTTAAACATGAAGGGGCAATGGAACACGTGGATGGCAATGCCTGATCACGACCTTACAATTACAGGAAGAATAAAAAGACCCAGCATTGCGCAAGTCTGCGAATGGGTGAAGCAAACATGGGATAATATTAGACCAGAAATTGTTGTAAAATCTTTTAAAAGGTGTGACATTAGCAATTCTCTTAATGGAACGGAAGATGGCGCATTAATGACAATGATAGTAGTATTGAAAATGAGGATCAGAATTTTGATAATGAAGACGACGAATTTTATGGATTTGAAGATGAATAAAATTTTAATGCTAACTGTACTGTTTTGCTCAATTGTAACAATTGCTTGATTTTTATTTTGTTTTCTTACCTTTGGCTATAATAAAGTTTTTATAGGATCGTGTTCTTTTTCCTATTATTTTTTGTTTAATTGTAATCATGGCTTGTTTAACCAAAATAATACCTCATAAATATAGCCTAGGCTGTACTATTTACTAATAATTTTACTAATTTTACTAATTACTAATTTTTTCTTGATTTGCCCTGCTGAAATTGGGGCGCCGTCCAATACGGTATTTAAATTAATATTTTCATAAGAACTTTCTTTAATAAGCAGTTCAAGTTAGATCTATGGTGAGTTATCAGCTATATTGAAGTGTATGAGTGTTGAAACAGACTAGTTTGAATTGGCCTTGTTAGTTAGACAGCCTACGATAAGAGGGGTATAAAACAAGAAAATCAAATTCTAAAGTGAACAACAAATTGATATGCATATATATCAATTTAGGTCTTTACAAATAAAATTAATGTATTTTGGTTGATACAAGGTCGTAAAAATGTTCGTAGTAGTCCTAGCAAGAATGAGTTTTATACGTACGTAGGAAGGAACATATGTGTGCATGTATGTATGTATGTATGAGCGTTATCGTAGGGTAAGAATGTCTTTGAAGTAATCGCTCAGTCTTAAATGTTCCGTTTGTTTATCAAGTATAAAAGAGGTGAAGGAGAAGGGTAGAGATAATAATAACGATCGCTTGACGTTTGTCAAGGGACGTGTTAATACGCTCGTCTCCTCTCCCTGGTAACAGGCGAATTTGCCTGTCTTTTATTTTGTTTGACGGGCTTGAAAAAGTCATTTGGGAATTCACTCCCGGTTAGGATTCGAGCCTTTCCATTGGACGATGAACAAATTTTCGCGTCGGCTCGCGAAAAGGTCCGTAAAAGAATTTCTTTCTGAGAATTGAAGATTATTTGAATTTTGTTTTTAAATGTTTTCTAGTTTTCTATTGGCCGAAAAACATTTCGAATCAAGGTGTGAAATTTCACGAGTTTTTAAGGGATTCGCTTTTGCGTATGTGGTAAGCAAAGTTTGTAAATTCGAGTCTTTTTAATTTCTAGCAAAATAAATGATTCAGTGCTTAGCACTTGAATTTTAAATCTAGAATTGTTTTTGTCCAATGTGTTTTGATGTTAATTAATTCATGAGACCTACAAAGGACACTACATTTTAAATATGATTCATTTTTGTATTAACGCGTTTATAGAAACATCATGTTAACGACGCGGGCTTTTTATTCTACTGATATAAGGTGGGGGTGACATATAGAGAAAATATGACCTTAAGCGAATTTATAAAAGATGAGATCAAAGGTCAAAGACAAAATGCTTTCATTTAACAAAAATACGAGAGCACGATTTAAATTCAATAGGGAAAATTTAAATACAATGACAACTAAAATGTCGATGTACGCGATCATGGCTCTCCACAATTTCCTATTCTTTATAGCTATTTAGCAACATTTTCTATTTTACTATCTTTTCTGTCCCCTGAACCAACATGCGAAATCGAAAAGCCGATTCCAGTTCCACACGGGTTTGTTAAATTCACTTATGCGCAAATATCCTTGTGAAAATCAGCAATGTGTTAAATAGTGGGACTTGTATGTGGACAAATATGCAAGTCGTAAAAAAAATTAAAGCAATATTCACTAGCAAAAAAAGAACAAAAATTATTCCTACTATCCAAAAATATGTTTCGGCTTTAAATAACCTAAGCCGTAAAACACAAATCCCTCAATGAATCAATTTCAGAATCCGAATAATATTTTTTAAATTTTCATATGGGAATTCATTATTCAGTAAAAGTGCTACTCGGACAATGCTGTCAGTCCTGATCTGTTATCTCGACTACGTCTTAGTGGCTTTAAAGCCTTGCTTTGAGGTAAAAAGTTTAAGAATATATTGTAATAAATTTCATATATCTAATATGTTAAAAAATGCAAATTTTAAAATTATATCTATTTTCTCTCTCTCTCTCTCTCTCTCTCTCTCTCTCTCTCTATATATATATATATATATATATATATATATATATATATATATATATGCTCTCTTGAGAAAAGGGTAATCTTAAAAACAGTGGCACCTACTGCTATTAACGCATGGCTCTTCAACCGAATTGAATTGAGCTCTCCTGGCCACTGGGATATTTCGTATAGAAAACGTTAAAATTCACCTTTCTCTCTGCCGTGCAACAATGGCCTAGGGGTAGAATCTCTGACTGATACCAAATCGTCGGGTTCAATAGATATAATTTCTTAAATTTGAAGCAATCGGGCGTCTAGTCACACTGATGAGCTGCGATACAGCGAAACAGTCTGTCTGTGACTATATTCCTCCTTTGGAAGAAAAGGAATTTGTCGGCTACTGCTGATTAATGCTAAAAGCTCTTCGTTATGAATTGAGCCCTCCGGTAGTCAATAAATGCTTATATATCGCATATAATGTGTTATAAATTTCTTTTCTCCGTAGCGGGGGCTGATGGGCTAAGAGGGATGTCAAATCAGTTGAGTTTCGATCACGGCTTGAAGCAATCGCATGTCTAGCCACACTGATGAGCTGTGATACAGCAAAAATTCTATCTGTGGATGACTATATATATATATATATATATATATATATATATATATAATATTTTTTGTTTAAAAATATGATTCCTTCGCTACATAAGAGTTCTCATGTTTCAAAAACGAGAGCCGAAACCATCCAAATAATTATTAAAATTAAGTTGAATTGAGGTGTTTAGTTCCGTTTCATCTTCAAGCGAAATTTTAGGAATAAGCTATCTCCTGGTTTACGTGTGTTTTTAGGCATGGTCCGTTATAACATTCGTTATTGTGGGAGTGGCTAGACTAGTTTTCTTTGTTAAGTGGTCAGAGAGTTAATTCTTATCTATAGATTCATCATCTTCTGAGAGGTTTTGCTAAGGTTGGGTAGGGTATCTATTTCAAAGCTAATGTTGGCGGTCATCCTCTAGTTAGTTCCCGGTGAGGGATATTTTTATGGCGCGCCTACAAGTCATTATGTGTCGGGAGGATTGTGTTTTATTATTGTCTATCTGATTATCTATTTATTTATTTGTTTATTTAAGTGGGTGTTTTATATACAAACCGTATTGAACTGAATTTCAATTTGTTTTTGACGACTACAGAAAGTGTATTTCCTATTTAATGATTTGGCTAAGCTTTTAAGACTTTTATTAAAATATGTGATTTTTTTATGCTAATTATTTAATTCGAAAATTTGTTGATGTCGGCAAAAAACCGTTAACTCCTGCCTATGGTTTAATCATTTTTCATTATTTAGAAACTTAATGATGTGTAGTTTTTTGCACCCAACGTGTTCGTTTCTATTTTCTGCATACCTGCGCACTTATACTTATATATATATATATATATATATATATATATATATATATATATATATATATATATATATATATATATATATATATATATTTCAATTAAAAGGTGCAATTATAATTTATAAATTCATGAATCATTCATACAAAAAACAAATATAGATGTTAATGATTTAAATGGCGAGAATACATCATCGCAAACAATAGAAATAAGATACACCAACCCCGAACCTGTATATGAATGATATGATCCCTGTTTATAAATTCCAGTTGCATAAGGTCTTTTTAATTTTTTACAAGATTTCGTTTATTATTTCCATACCTGAGGATGTCTGTAGGAACAGACGAAAGCTTGTAAAAAATAAAAAAGACCTTATGCAACTGGAATTTATAAACAGGGATCATATCATTCATATACAGGTTCGGGGTTGGTGTATTTTATTTATATTTTTGCGATGATGTATTCTCGCCATTTAAATCATTAACCTCAATATTTGTTTTTTGTATGAATGAGTCATGAATTTATATATATATATATATATATATATATATATATATATATATATATATATATATGTTGTGGTAGGATCCACCTAATTTGCATAGTGGAGTACCGACCATATAAATATGGTTGGTACCGGGAAGAGAGAAAAGGAATCAAGAGATTCAACCAGAGACTCTGCCCAACTGCGACTCAGTCAACACATTCTCCAGGAACGGTCTTCCCAGGAATATACAAAAGACTATATGTAAATATTGTGTACACTTTCTTGTTTCAATACATTTTGTTCAAAGTACATTTTGTGTTGCATTATTATTCCATGCATTAGTCAAGTTTCAACAATATAGTTTATGCAAAACTAGGTAATCCGTATGGGTAGACCCAAGGAGGATGATATCCAGAGAGCTCAATGTAAATTCAGAGCAAATAAATTTGAATAAAAACAGACCACTTTAAGGTTCCATGTAATAAATTATTTCGCCACAACCCTTTTAAAGGGCTCTGGATCATCAGACTTTACTTCCAAAACTCTGTATACAAAATTCTCCAAATCGTGTAACAACAAAATTGTCCAAATCATGTAAACGCAAAATTTTCCATTTGTTTGCTTATTAAGCTTTGAACTGATGTATCTTAGAAATGGTTAAAGATATCTTAATGGAAATCTCCAAGGTTTTTATAAAACTACTGGACTCTACTTTGAGCAATAAGAATGTATAATTGCTCTCCAGGCTTAACAGAAGCTTAATTGCGATATTAACGAAAATGAAATGTTCATCATTAATTAATCGTCGCTAACGATGAAGAATTGAAACAAAGTTCAGATGAATATATATATATATATATATATTCTTCCAGAATCAATTTTCCTCCACCCTCGCTAACCTTCTAACTTTCTGGCCTGGAGCTTCACGTACGATTTGATTTTTAAGTCTTTTTTTCACTGCTCTTTGAACTGTTATAGTGATTTTCCAAGCATAGCTTAGATGTGGCACAAGGCCGAAATTAGGGGGCACCCGGTGAGAATCGAACTCACTACTCAGCCGTAATTGTTCTAGCGAAACAACCTTGCTAACCATTACACCACCTCGAGGTGCCCCTTTGAACTGTTATAACTGAAACTCTTCTCTCCCGTGTCAAACGTCTTATTAATTGAGTTGGATCTTTTCTAATTTAATTTTTTAGCTCTAAGTTGGCATCAGCCGAAGATTTTACCCCTGGGCTATCAGCGCCCGGGAGAGTGTAAGGCGGATTTTTACGTGCTTATTCTTCGTATAAACACGCCAATGACCGAGAGGGTTCAATTCATAGAAGAGCTTGATATATACATACATGCATACATATATAGCGACTGTTCTCCATTTACGACCTGATCTGGCGCTAGTAAAGTTAGAGAATATCTGGAGGAGTCAGGTACTTGCTGGTGCGATACAGAGATGTGACCATTTTTCCAGCATATAACTGTTTTCTTTTCTGGACATATGTTCTAATTATCCGAGCACTTTTTTTTTCTACATATTTAGTTAAAAATAAGAAAGAACATCCTTGAAAATGGTTAATAGAATAGCAGAACATTCGAACAATTTTGGCATACTTTATGTCCAGAAAAAATACTTATACGAACATAAAATTGAATAAAAAGCTTAAAACCAGTACCTTGTCAGGTGTCTTTAATGACACTTGTATAATCACACACACACACACACACACACATATATATATATATATATATATGTGTATGTGTGTGTTATAAAAGGCTCAAACACTAATATTCCATGGTTATAATTTATTACATTGGAATCGTAATCACGATCCAATTCATCTACTACTCTGTCCTGGACATTGAGTTCTACCTGGATTTTATCCTCTTGCGAATTCATATATATATATATATATATATATATATATATATATATATATATATATATATATATGAAGAAATATAGTCTTAAGATGTGCTATATTTATGGGATAAAGTGCTCAATATCAGAGATAGAGCGTGTGTAAATATAAAAGTGAACATAGAAGTCAACACTTAGAGGCGACAGTCTGTTTCATGCTATATTTGGCCTGACGATTAGCATGAAACAGACTGTCGCCTCTAAGTGTTGACTTCTATGTTCACTTTTATATACATACATACATATATATATATATATATATATATATATATATATATATAATAGACAAATATTTAGGGTCTACTTACTGATTATGGAATGTTTTTGAGCCATCTTGATTTTAAGATTTAGCAAACAAGTTTAAAAAATTTTCTTCTCTTTTTTTTAATTGTTTTTTTAATTAATTTTTATCTTTTTTCTTTTTCTTTCAGGTAAGTGTCTGTAAGCTGAATTTACTGAACCAATCAAAGGAACTCTTAACAAGTGTAACACAGGTAAGGTAAAAACAAAACAATATCAAATTATTATCTTATACCTGAATCAAAACTATACTATGGAAGACCACGAATCTGCACACAAAAAGTTATTCTTCAGCTTCTGCTGGCAGCACAGCATCTGTTATGGCTGTACAGACCCACACGGCGATGACAGCCTTGATTGCAACCAAGGTATGCAAAGATCTTCTCCCTCGATGTCGCTGTGTTTTTTTCGTTCCTTCAAGTACAATTCACCCTGGCGGCAAACCTCTGTTTCTTTTCTCCTCGCTCCGATTGTAAAGGTAGTGCATAGCAGGAGAAGTCAGGTACTTTAGCGATTGATCGTATGTATGAGTTTCGCATGAGGTCAGGATTGACACAGAGCCTACTCGAGAGAACATCCGTTCATTGCAATAAACAAAAATTTAGGGTCTACTTACTGATGATGGAATGTTTCTGTGGTATTTTGATTTTAAGACTTAGCAGTGAATTTTGAAATATTTTTCTCCTCATTTTTTAATTGTTTTTTTAATTAATTTTTATCTTTTTCTTTCGGGTAAGTGTCTGTAAGCTGAATTTACTAAAGCAATCAAAGAAACTCTAATACAGGTAACAATAAGGATAAAAACAAAACAATATCAAAATATTATTATTAACTGTAAAGTGAGGACTGAGCAGCCTCCGGACAAATATGGCAACAGTACTCAATTTTCGGTCTAATCTGGCTCTTGTAAAGATAGAGGATAGCATGTCAGGTACTTACTGGAGCGTTACAGAGAGCTGACCATTTTACCTGAATCTTTAGCGATTGATCGTATGTACGAGTTTCACTTGAAGTAAGGTGTAAATTTAAGGCTCAACTGTCTCTTAAGGCAGTGTGATACCTGGAGGGGACATACGTTCATCGCGACTGACTGTAGTTCGGGGTACGATCGTCGATGATTCCTGAAAACTTTCCTATGATGGGAAAGTGAAAATTTTAAATAAGACTTTCAATTATAGCATCGGTTACCTCCAAGGCTAATGTTTTCTATATGCCCAATTTAAAGTTACGGAACATGTTATTCACAAGTGGTCACACATCTAAGTGTTGGCCATGATCAAATCTGTTTGATTTCAATTATCAAACTAGATCCGGTGTATTAAACGTGATTAGCAGGATCATCCTGTATGTCATGTATACAATACATATATTCATTTATTGTTTATTTATGTGACTAACACTGGGGAATTGGAAACATTATATCAATCTCATTCTGACTGTTAATGAAAAATACTGTCAAAGACTTTGCTTTGACTCCTACGTTCCTTCTCCAAGATAATTCCTAACGAAACGGGCAATACGGAAGTTTGATTAAAAATAACGAAAATAAATGGATCGGCTTACTGCAAGTTAACGTCACAATCAACGCTATAAACACTGTGTGCCCAGACAGCACAATAGACAACGGTAGTGCAGTTGCAGCAAATCATAAATTCAAAACGGATATACTGAAGTCGACAAGATGGTTTTGAAACAAAGAAAATGTCGGATGACACTTTTCCTGCAAACTGGAAAAATTGGAAAAATCTCTCTATTACGAAGATCACTCCTGAGGGTTAAAAACTTCAGTCCCAATCAAAACAAGAATACGCCCATTTTCATCATGACACCAAAAATAAAATTCGATTGTAAGATTGGTGTTGGCCTTGTGGACACAAAGAGAGTAATTTAGTTAAACAAATATACAGGGTGTCCATAAAGTTCGTGTGCACTTTAAAAAATTTATAACTTTATTTGTATTTCTGATAGAAATAATTTGTAAAAAGGATTAGAAAGAAGTAAATCTATATTTTCTTAAGCTTTTATTGAAATTTTTATTTAAGTTTCCACATGCCCTCCATCATTAGCAATACAAAGAGTAATACGATTTTGCAGTTCACGGAAAACATTTGCCAACTGATTTACAGTAATGCCTGAAATCACATTAGTTATTTTAGCTAAACTTAAAACTAGGTACATTAAACTTTATAACATTTTTTACAGATTATTTCTATCACAAATACAAATAATAAAGTTATAATTTTTTAAAGTGCACACGAACTTTATGGACACCCTGTATTAACAGAAAAACGAGTGTTACAGCAAGATTATTCGGTCCGTCTATCAGAGCTGACTGCTGGAATCTACTCTCCTCTAAAAGGCAGTACCTGCTCCTATTTATAACTGGCAGAGTTCATGCGTGCATGGGTCAATTACCATAACAAAGATTTTCTATAAACTGTAGCCTTATATGCGAACAGTTTATTAAAGACGTGCATAGACTGCATAACCAATTCTCCTTTTTCAATTTAAGCCTTGTTTTTAGTGGATACTCGTATTTAAGTAGACGCTCCGTTTCTTTATTAAACATTATATTTATTTATTTTCGTCTACGAGCCTGAAAATACAATAAATCTTCTTAGAGAAAAGATATATTCGCTCTCCAGTAGGATTCGAACCGGCATCTCCCTGGGCAAATAGAACGGTTGTGATATCCAACGGGCTCTAGACCGACTGAGCTACGGAAAATATTACCGAAAAGGCGAGGCTGAATAGTGCCTTGAAGCTGAATCCTTTTTGTCATAAACTTCGCGAAATTTTCATTTTCACATCCGAAGCCATTACTATTTAATAAATAACGTTTTAGTAATAATAATAATAATATATATATATATATATATATATATATATATAATTTGTGTATTTAGGCAGCAATCCTTCTTTCATGCACATTTCATTGAATACGACAGACAAGGTACTTTGATTTAGCTTATACAATTTCTCGTGCGATCTAATATTTTTTTTTCTTTTCAGATGATAAATTATATAAAAACTGTCCGAATGTTTTTTTTCACCCGAGCGCTTTCGGCTATACATTTAGCCATTTTCAAGGTTGAAATATATTAACTGTCAGCAAGAAATAGTTTGTTGTATGTATGTATTTATATAATGTTTTCATTTTCAAAACACGGTCAAGATATTGTGTCCATGTTCATAGTTGATATTATTGAGTGCTGATTTTTTGTTTTTCTTAATATTGCTTCCATTATTTTCAGCCTTTCTTTGCATGTAGATGATGCTATATGTGTTGTCAACAAGTATGTTACGAATAGGGTCGAGTAGGATCTATATAATTTTATACGCTATACTACAACATGTTTAACAAGAAGACTCATTCTACACCTTACTACCCTTAACTCAATTAGATCTCATTTAAATATTCATGGAGACAATATCTTGACCGTGTTTTGAAAATAAAAACCTTATATAAATACATACATGCAACGAAATATTTATTGTTAACAGTTAATATATTTCAAACTTGAAAATGGCTAAATGTATAGCCGAAAGCGCTCGGATAAAAAGAACATCCGTGCAGTTTTTATAATTTATCATGAGATCACATGAGAACTTATTCGAAAAAACTAAATCAAAGCACCTTGTCTGTCGTTTGAATGAAATGTGCACATATATATAAATATATATATATATATATATATATATATATATACAATTTTCGTATAAAATGATGCTTAAATATAAATAGCAATATAGGCAGTATCCTACAACGTAACAATTAACCTGGGTAAATGGCAGCATCTTTGACAAACTTGGATAGAAGCGTACAAGAGGATAACAACATTTAGAAAACAGCTTCGGTCTGCCTACCCTATGTGAAGGGATTATCGGAGAAAATACAAAAGATCTTTGGTCCATATAACATCAGAACGGCCTTCAAATGTGGTTCAACACTTCGCAGACACCTCTTCCGAGTAATACCCTTACCCATAAAACAGAACATGACTAAGAACTGTGTGTACGCCATCCCGCGCAGCTGGGATAAGAAATATAATGGAGAAATTTGCTCGAAGATGTGAATAAACTGTCCGAGGTTGTTATTGTTTTTTTTAATCATATCAACCTAAGTAAGGCAATAAAGCCACTAAGACACAATGCGTTGCTGTGTGTGAAAAATAAGAAAAAGAAAAACATTATTAATGAGAAAGAGCAATAAAAGAAGAGGAATCAAGACGACAAGAGATAACGATTAATATTGCACTCAGATTTTTGAAGATCAAAGTTTGCTGGAAAGGAAGAAATTACACAAGTGAGAAAAGCGATAGAAGAAAACCGTTAACGTAGAACGTACGGTTACATTTCGCCAATTCAATTGTAAATTGATGAAACCTTCTGGCCAATTGTTGTAACGTAGGGAAGGTTACTGAATAGAATAATCACACGAAGGTTGGTAATGGACGATAATACTTAGGCAAACAAAAACACATATAAGATTCGCCAGCGGTGCGTAGAAGTAGTAGTCAACTGTTAGGCGTGAGTCAAGTGAATTCCACAATGAATCCCCAACTGCAG
>OZ010587.1:23434090-23489090 GCA_963932145.1 Acanthosepion lycidas | reverse complement strand
GCTAGCTAGCTAGCTAGCTAGCTATGAAATAGTTTAGATCTATTCCTCTATCTCTAAGCTATTTTCGATCTATTTATCTATCTCTGAGCTAGTTTAGAATCTATCTATCTATTTATCTATCTATCTAAGTGGTTCATTTACCATTTGCACCTGATGAAACTTTGAGTTGCACGATAAACATAGGTATATATGTGTTTATTAATATACTTTATAGCTATCTGTTTAACTACACTGAGTTCGGATTTGTTTACAGTACACCATAAATTAAATAAGTGCTTATTTGCTTACCTGAATATGCATGCGATTGCATGTATATACAGTTGTTAATATCTCGTTATTTAGTTTATATCCACACTTTATATATATATATATATATATATATATATATATATATATATAATGCGTTTAGTTGACACACGCTTATAGTAGTTGTGCAACGAGAAAGGCTCGATCGAACACACTCTACTTGTGAATTGGTTTGATAACGTTTTCACTCCCTCTTTTTCTTTCTAACATCTTCCTCCTCTGCGTTTGTCACTCTCACTTATCTTTATTCCCTCTTTCTGCCATATTGCTCCCCTCTCTCTAGCAATCTCTTTTCTTTCTCTATCCCTCTCTCCATCTGTCTTTTTTTTTTTCTCACACTGTGTTTTTATTTTCTCTCCTGTTTCTAGTCGCATTTTTTTTTTATCCACCTCCTAATTTCCCTGCCCGTTCTTCCTCTCTGTTTGTATCTGTCTGTCTGTCTCTCTATGTTTTTCTTTCGTTCTTCTCTGTGTTCTCTGAGCGGACGTCAATATATTACCTTGAGTGTCTTGTTTAGACACAAGTGAAAGATTTGACGACAACATTGGCGAGAAACGTATGAATGATTTATAAATGCGTGTAGGAAAGATGATGGCTGAATGGATTTAAAACGAACGCCGCTGAGAATGCTGGGAAAATAACGTCTCTAAGGTTGTTAGTTTGATTAGAGCTGAAGTTCTCAGTAATGTTTATTGCCACTCTCCGAATAATTGAATTAACCAAAGCTTTTTCCAAGTAGTAAACGCGACTGCTGCTTGATATGGCCGTCACTGCTTCAGTTCATAATCATTTCTTTTTCTTTTTACCAAATTCTTTGTTTAAATATCGGAGAAGGGCTGAAAACCTGGATGAAAAATTGTTTCTGTGAAATGTGGCATTAAAAAAATAATTTGTTGTTGTTGTTTATTAAAAGAGACTTGATTAATTAGCTGTTAGCTTCATCAATATATTAAAAAGAAGGCATTGTCATACAAGTATCTGTTTTAATATGATCTCGTTTGTGAAGGCACGCAATCCTCTATTAATAGGAAAGGATAAAGAACAAATAGGAAATGTTTATGAATTTCTTTTAAATTTTTCTCACATCAGGAATTGAAATATGCAGGAGAAAGAAAAATTAGGTATTTTTATATTTGTATCGCTTGGTTTTCTTTGGTTAAGTAGACCTCACATGTATTTGTCTTGTCCGGCAGCATTCGTGTATATTGTCCATGTATGTATCATGATTCTTTGCGAGGAATCGGTTGATAATGTATGTGTGTTCGTCTTGATGGAATAGTCCATACATACCTTTTCACCCCTCCGGAATAATACACTCTACCACAAAATTACCTATTAACCAATCAACACCCTAGTTCCAGTAAACTAGACTTTTCATTGGCTCAAACTGTAGCAAATTCATGCAAAATATCTTTTCGCGCCTAGCTGTTTGGAGCCGATTCTTACTTCCAGATCCAAATAAAAAAAAAGCGTTCAGATCGATTTCATCCTGGAGAACCGCCAAACGAATCCACGCCAGTAAAAACATAACCAGCTACATTTTTGCCGCGCAAATTTCTCTGACTCAACACACGCAGCATTTCACTCTACCAGGAACAATTTCTTACAATACTAAAAAGTGATAATAACTCACTACTAACAAGTATTTGTAAATATTTAATCAAATATCTAAACAATCCAAGGTAAACAACTCTGGAGAATTTAAAGAATTAAACTCCTACTTTATTCACGCATACAAACGACACAAATTTCTCTATAAATAATATTTTCCACTTAACTCTGTTTGACCACTTCTGAAACAATTTCGAACTGTAAATCAATAAGAAACCCAATTTATCAATGGTCAATTTCTTGCATTATCAAACTACAAGTTTTCAAATTGTATATTAATTGTACATAAATGCATGTTGTTTTATTGAAATCTCATAATCAGTGTTCCTTACTCAATTGCCTTGTGATTGATTCGTTTCTGAATGTCTATATTCTATATTGTTGCGGATTAATATGGTGAATATGCTCGTAAACTAACCATCTTAATATAATCACGTTCTGATACCAAATTCAGATTCATAGCAATCACAACAGTCTAGTGGATATTTTTTTTATTTCTGTTTGGTGTAGTCGATTAGGGGAAGTTGTGTGTGGAAGGGAAAAAACTTTAGGTTACACCGGTCTTAGTTGTGGGTAAAATAATCCTAAATTCTTTAAGTATGGATTTTATAAAAGTTGGTGATATCACAAAGTTTGTTTGCCATGTCTTTATTGATGGGAATATATTTATCAGGATTTCTTCTAAGTATTTTCTCCATATTAAGTTGTGTTCTTTTCTTATCAGGGTAGATTGTGAAATCGAAGTAATAGCCGATCTCATTTCTGTCTGTAACAAGCGAATTTAAAGAGATGTTCCAACATAAGCCCCCTCTTATGCTCTTAGATACGTGCTCTTAAATTCCTAGACGTTTCGCCAATATACCATTTCTGGCATTGCTGACATGTTATACTGCGAATCCCGCCATCTGATGTGGTGTTTGGGTTTGTGTATATAGCTAACTAAATCTTTGATTGTCTTGGAAGTGATGTTAGTGTTGGGGATCAATACTTTGTTATAGAATTTTTTTTAACAGATTTTTGGAGAGTAGGATAATGAATTTTATATTTTTGTTGTCGGCGGTGTCAATGTCGTGGTCGGAGTTAACCTACTTCTCTGGAATGGTGAATTTTGTAAGGTCGTGTTTTAACATTGAGGATAAAATTATGTGGATAGTGAAGAAGGTTAAATGTCTTTTCGATGTATTTCTCTTCTTCATCTAGGTATTCTCGGCTACATATTGTAAGGGCTTTGAGATTAAAAGCTATAATTAGTCCTGATTTTATTTTTGGCTATGGTGGGAATATAACTTAAATTATTTTTGTTCGTGGGTTTTCTGTAAGCTTTAAAATCTAACTTGTTATATTTTCATATTTTTCTTTCTCCTCCATAGTCCATATTTCATTTTCTGATGATGCTTTAATAAAAGCGAAGCATGTTAAATTCATAAATATTCCCTATTTTTTCTTTATCCCATCATTCATATATATATATATATATATATATATATATATATATATATATATATATATATATATATATATGCGAATGTCAGTGTGTCACACTTTTTCAACTTTACTCCCAGAGGCCGTAGCCCAACATACCATACCATTTTCGAATCAAGCCGACTCCGCGAGCAAATTAAAAAAATTTAGGGCCGGATCCAGACCCCACATTCCTGAAATTTGGGATTCGCAAGTTTTCATTACTACGATTGGTTTCGGCGATTTTTTGCGGTTAACTTTTCTTACGATAACAATTTTTATTATTTGAAAATAAATTTAAGAGTAACTGAAATTAATTACGAAATCCATCGAAAGTCAGCCATGTAATAAAAATGACTGTTTGTACGGAAAGTAAGGACCTACGTACATCAAATTGACTTAAAATTAAGTGGCGCCAGAAGAATTATCGTTAAACTTTTAAAAGTTAGGCAATACTTAAATGCAGCGATCAATTTTGAGTTCTTCTGTAGTTTATTGTTGCCTATCACAAACGGCCGCGATATGGCTCGCAAAAAGAAATCTCCGCCAACAGAGGACCAGATTGCAATCGAAAGAGCCAAGAAAAGAAAAGACATGTACAAATGAAAACCCAGATCAAAAGGCAGCCAGGAGATTTTAAATGCTGAGAATATGCAAAGACTTGGGGTCTCTCAAACACCTAAACAAGCTGAAGCCCCAATCAAGAGCCCTCGGCAGGGGCTAGTTTAAATGCCGCTCGATAGGGTGTCTTTTAAGCTAGTATATATACATATATATATATATATATATATATATATATATATATATATAGCACTCTCTAGATTCAGTAAGATAATTTCAAATCCAACAGACACGATTCTAATATGTATATATGTAAACAAACAAACAAAAAACATTATTTGGTTTCTGGTCGACGAATCTGATAAGGTAATTTAACTTACTTTCTAAAAAGTCCCAACGCATTTTCTTGACACGCAGTTTTATGCTTAACTCTGACCTGAAGAAACCGAATTAAGAAACGTTGGCGAAATACGCCGTTTATTAAACTCTACTTTTCTCTTAACATCAACCCACACACACAGATACACATACACAGATGTTTCTTTGTTTCCAGCGTCCTTCAGTTACTCCTATGTATATTTTCTCTTCGTTATCAGCTAATTTTACAGGGGCATCGTATATTACGTTTTTCTGCATGCAATTGCTTCTTCTACTTTATATGCTGTGTCCCCAGAGGATTTAGACGATCATGGCGCTCCACAAATTCGTATCTTTTGCAACTCTTAAAATTTTTTTCTTTTTGTTATCTCTCCTAAACCGTTTATTTACTCAACTTCGTTAGGTAAGTTATGCGTTGTTTTCCTCTGTTCCTCGTGCTTTCAATCCGTCCTATGAGTATCACATTTTCCAAACCCTCTTTCCTCATTATTTGCCCTAAAAATTTCAATTGTCTCTTCCCTGCAAAAAGGTTCGTCTACGAAATTCCGTAGTTGGGGTATTGAATATAACATCAATCAGCAAAATGACAAACTTTCTAATCATATTAATCATATATGGCCTGACGATTGCATATAGCATGAAACAGACTGTCGCCTCTAAGTGTTGACTTCTATGTTCACTTTTATATTTATATATATATATATATATGATTATGTAATATATATGTGATTATGTAATATATATATATATATATATATATATATATATATATATATATATATATATATGTATGTATGTATGTATGTATGTATGTATGTATGTATGTATGTTTTCCCTGTCGGCAATATTCTTGAATTTCCCAGAATAATTCTGAAGAAAAGACAATTGGAAAATATTCCTTAGTCATTGCCGACGCGTTTCGTTATTTTCCAGTTGTCTTTTTTATCCAATCTGTCTGATCTTCAGAATCATTCTGAGAAATGTAACATAAATATATATATATGTGTGTGTGTGTGTATGTGTGTGTACACACACACACATATATGTATATATGTGTGTGTGTGTATATATATATATATATATATATATATATATATATATATATATATATAATAAAAAGGCTTAAACATTAATATTCCATGGTCATAATTTATTCCATTGGAATCGTAAATACGATCCAATTCATCAGACCTACAAATTCGAAAAGAAAACAGAAAAAACAACTCCGGAATAAAAAATAAAATTTAGTGAGAGTGTATGTATGAGAGTGTGAGAGGAATGTTAGAGTAAATGAAAGCTATAGGGGGGGGGTAACAGATGAAAGAAGAACAGGAATGTCTAAAGATGAAGAGGGGATTAAAATTTAACAGAGAGAAGTTTTAAAGAGGGGAGTCAAAGACGGTTTAAGTGAGAGAAATATGAATGTTTTCGGATGTCTATATGCATATATATTTATATATTTTAGATATATGATTGCATATGTATGTATGTGTATATTTACCACTAATATTATGTATATATATATATATGTGTGTGTATGTATACACACACACACACACATATATATATATATATATATATATATATATTTATATATATATATATTAGATTGGTGCAAAAATAACGTCGTTTTCTCACATGTGAGAAAACGACATTATTTTTGCACCAACCTAATATATCGCGTTAACTGATTTCACCAGGAACTCTTGTAGTATGGAAGACATAACTTCTTGAATTCGGCCTTCAAGTCCTTCCAAAGTCTTGGTTTGGCATAGTAGAGTTGCTGCTTTAAAGAAAAAAGTCACAGGGGTTAAGTCAGGACGCCTGCCTGGCCACTGATACATAAAATAATCTTCAATCACCCTGTGTGTATATATATATATATATATATTGTCTGTGACAAGATGTCATCCTCCTCTGCCTATATTTAGAATTCAAATGTATCTATGTTGTCATGAAGTCCAGAGCAACAGTTGATATTTACCTTTATTCCAACATAATTTCAATAAAAACAAAATAAGCAGAATTACATATGTATTTTTTTTTCTTTCTTTCCTCAGTAATTTTATAATTTTAAACTTAATAGAGAATAAATTTACATTTTAAAATGGGTAATTTTTTATTTCAAATTTTATCGTATAATTTAATACTTATTAGTTAGAATAAATTCTGTTTTAGTCTAACCCAAACATTAAGGCATTAAATAGTTATTATCACTTTAGTTCGTTGTCAAGTTTTTTGAATTCTCATATACTTGTATTTTGATTGGTCATTCCAGCTTATGTAACAGCGTTTTCCCCTTGCAAGAGATGGTTAATTGATTTGAGCCTTTTAAAACCTTTTATTCTACATTCAACATCATCACTTGATAAGACACCAGAGGTGTTGAAACAAAATGGCTATTTTTGTAGTGATTTTATAACATATTTATGTTATAATTTTCGAATAAATAATTATATATATATATATATATATATATATATATATATATATATATATATATATATATATATATGCGTAAGATTCTTCTTTGTATTTTATCAAGGATTTCTAAATATATCGCAGGGTTATTAGACCAGATGTGGCAGTAATATTCAAATCAAGGACGAATGTTTGGCAGATAGATTCTGGAGAGAAAGAATTTCTAGCACAACACAGTGAACTGAATTACCTAGAAACTGATTCAATATAATCTTTTCACTTCAATTTAGCGGAAAACGTTAGACTGGGGTCTAACTCCTCCTTCTTTTACAGCTCGGTCTCACGTTTCTCCCTAAAAGGATTCGGAATGGTTATATTGAATCTCTTGCTAGGGTCTGCTGCTAGAAAAGTTGGTTCAATGTGTCGTGCCAGACAATTTTTCTCACCAGAATCCGCCTTACACATTTATTAATCTACCATTCGTCCGATGCATTGAATATCTCTGCCATTTCTGAACTGCTTCTCCGTTGTTATATCTCTGAATTCTCGACAAGATGAAAAAAAAGAGTCTGTAATGTTCTCAGTCCTGACCTGGCATCTCAACTTCAGTCCTTTTTCCCATCACTATGACGTGGTTTCCCTCTGTCTTTTCTATAAATATTTTAGCAGTTGTTCTAATGTGCGCTCCTCCTTGGAAAGCTAGACTGCATGAATTTAAGCGTACTACTAGATTGGCAGTTAGGTCCCATCGTCTTACTCTTGAAATAACCGTGAGCTCTATTCTGATAGTATCATTTCTCGCAATTCTTACCTGTGGAAGTCTCTCCCAATTTCTTACTTCCCTGGCATCTACAATCTTCAAAAATTAAAACGCAGCGTCAATCGCCATTTTCTGTTGTCTTGAATCCTGTTCCTTTATCGTCCTTTCTCCTCACTAAAGTCTTCACATTATCTTCATTCCCAGTAATCTCTTGCGTCTTAGTGGCATTATCGCCTTGCTTTGGGTGAAATATTTTCCTCAGTTACACTCTGAAGTACACTATAAAGCAAACACTGATAAAAGAAAAAAAAAACTAATGTAGACGCTGCCATTGAACATTGGTTCCGTCGTGATTGGTTGACGGATAATTTATAACGACGAAATACATAATTGCTTTCCAAGGCTTCTAATATTTTTTATTACTTGATCGATTCGCTTTCTTCGTCGAATCAACCGTTTGCAAATTATTTAGAACCAGAAATATTGTTAGATTTGGAGGATAATAATGATAATATTCAGGAGTTTCAGTGGGGACTTGGATTAACAGGCTGGTCCCAGGCCGCATGTATACACGCTTGTTAGGATAGTGTGTCCCGGTGGAGTAATGGATAGCGCCTTGGATTGAGGAATCGCAGAGCCGTGTTCGAATTCCAGTCGAATCCATTACATTCATTTATGTGTTAATACCCTGGGAAAAGGTATGAATCCTCTACTTCTCCACCCAGCTATGGGTAAATAGCAGGACAGACCGGGTTCTATAGTCTTGGTATACTGCAGAAAAAAATGACAACCTACTGCGGGAAAAAGAATCTGCTTCGTTAGTCATATATCGAAAGATACATGATCGCCTAAGCACATAACTGAATGACCCGGTATAAATTCCTAAATTGATTGTCATCCAAGGCTATAGGACTCAGTCTGCCCTGCTATTTTACATATAGGTTTGGGGAAGAGCTGGATTCATAAATTTCCACTCACACACACAATATATATATATATATATATATATATATATATATATATATATATATATATATATATATATAAACATCTGTCCATTACAGAGAAAATGTCAGCAAGAATGCGTGGTTTATCAAATAAAAATTTACAAAAATAGCGAGGATACTAACCCTAAAACATACATAGGTGCTACTCAGGATAAATTTAAAAACAGATATTATAACCACACGAGTAGTTTTAAAAACGAAAAAATTAAGCATGGTACCACGCTATCTACCTATGTATGGAAAACCAAACAAGAAGATAATATAGATCCCATCCTTAAATGGGAAATATTAAAAAAATGCCCCAAATATATAGCAGGCCATAAATTTTGTAAATTATGTGAAGAGGAGAAATTAGCCATAGCTTTATATGATCAACCTAACCAACTATTAAACTCCAAACTGAAATCCTTAACGTATGTAGACATAAAACTTTTTTGGCTCAATTAGACGCTTTCCCGCTTATTTGTCATTCCACCTTAATGTTTTTTTGTTTTTTTTTCCTCCCTCCCCATTTTTGTTGAATAAATATTTACCTCCCCACCCACTTAGACATTTTTATGTTTAACGTTCTTTTTATAGATACAAGTCTTTAATAAATAAATTGTCGGACTTTGTCCATTTCTTAATGTATGACGTCATTTGTTTACATTTGATACGCCATGAGCAGTTATGAATGTACGAGATTCATGGAAGATTGAAGTTTATAAGCAGTAAATTCGACCCTGCCAACCGAACGCTCCTTTGTGGCCGAATCGGTTAGGCACGCCCGGCCAAATGGCGGTTTCGTATAGGATGCAGGTTCGAATCCTGTCAAAGGACGAATATTTTCTATGAAAATTTCTCGGACATTCAGGCCGGTAAATGTTATTTAATACTGTTTATTATAAACAGAGCATTTACTTAAATACTTGTATTTATAAAAAGAACGTTAAACATAAAAATGTCTTTAATAAATAAATTGTCGGACTTTGTCAATTTCTTAATGTGTATACATATATATATATATATATATAATAAAAGATTATAAAAATAAATTTTGAAATTGCTACACAAAAGCTTTCATGTTTCAATAGTTTGATTGTACTTCTTCAGGCAATGGTAACTAAAAAAGAAATCTAAAAATAAATTGTTACCTCTTTTCCAAAAAATATATGGGGAGGTGAATGTATGGTAAATGTGTTACGTTGGTGCGACCACACATAGGCATGAAGAAGGGATACTGTGAATTTTACATATCGAGACCCGTCACGCTACTCATATATAAATGTATTTATATTATATAAATGTATTATATTATATAAACGTATTATATTATATAAATGTATTATATAAACGTATTATATTATATAAACGTATTATATTATATAAATGTATTATATGAACGTGTTATATTATATAAATGTATTATATTATATAAATGCATTTATATTATATAAATGCATTTATATTATATAAATGCATTTATATTATATAAATGTATTATGTTATATAAATATATTATATTAATGTATTATATTATATAAATGTATTATATAAATGTATTATATAAACGTTTTATATTATATAAATGTATTATATTATATCAATGTATTATATTATATAAACGTATTATATTATATAAATGTATTATATAAACCTAAACGAAACTGCTCACCTTTACCCCACCTCAGAGAACCATTCCTGCCTCCCATCAGAATGGTTTATTCCCAAATCCTGGAGAGCGCTTGGTTACGCCTGTTTGGTCTCACGCTGTCCACTGACATGAGGTGGAATAAATACATTCAATCAATAGCTTCATCTACCGCAAGGAAATTTGGCTCTCTGTGACGTGCCAGAAAGTTTTTCTCGTCTGAGTCCATCCTTCAAATCTATAAATCAGCCATCCGTCCTTGCATGGAATATTGCTGCCATATATGGTCTGATGCTCCCGCTGCACGTCTCGAAGTCCTCGACAAAATCCAGAGACGAATATGCAAGATGATAGGTTCTGATCTGGCATCTAGTCTACAATCGTTATCCCACAGACGTGCCGTGGCCTCCCTCTGTCTCTTCTACAAGTATTTTCACGGCAAATGTTTCGACGAGCTACTTTCGCTCGTTCCCGGACTGCATGAATTTAAGCGAGCTACCAGGCTGGCATCTCGGTCCCACTTTTTCACTGTCTAAACGGTTAAATGTAACCGTCTCTTTTTCTCAAACAGCTTCTTCTCCCGCACTTCCTGTCTATGGAACTCCCTTCCCCTTACTTGCTTCCCCGATGACTATAATCTTCAAATATTAAAGTGTAATGTCAATCGACATCTGACACCCTGAGCTTGGATATAACTAACGCCTTTATCCACTGTGCCATGTGTCCTTGAGGACATCTGTGTATAAGATTCTGAGTATTATAAACCTAATATCTTCAGCAACCATTTTTACCAGTGCTCATATTGCAATTTTTGCTGTTATCATTGCATGTTTTTACCAGAGCTCATATTGCAATTTTGTTGTTATTATCGCTTTTCTCTGGCACCCTTTATTACTAGTTCCCATATTGTATTCATTTCTATGTTTGGTCGGCTCAGGAGATTTTTGTGGCCTAGCATATGTGCTGATTCCTTAAGTTTACGAATTTTCCAATGGTGTTCTTTGTCTATGATCTCAACCTGATCCCACAGAGGGCGGTGATCTCCATTTTCTCTCCATATGTGGTCAGCCACGCCTGATTTTTCCACTTCCCCTCGTGTTACAATTTTCTTGTGTTCTTGAAGCCATACCTTAAGGGGGCGGCCTGTCTCCCCTTTATATTTCTTTCCGCAGCTGCACGGGATAGCATACATACAGTCTTTAGTCATGGCATGTGGAACTAGAACAGTCTACCCCAGTGAGCGAAATAAAGGGTTCAGTTCGACATTCCAACCACCTGAAGAAGGCCGGAACGTTGTAATAAATATCGCGACAAAGATGAGGACAATAGTCCGAATAATGTAAATAGTGTACATAATACCTCATCTCAGAAATATAGACAGATACTGAAAGACCGAAACGTTGTAATAAATATGGCGACAAAGATGAGGACAATAGTCCGAATAATGTAAATAATGTACATAATACCTCATCTCAGAAATATAGACAGATACTGAAAATACCATATTTCATGCAAGATACACCCAACCTACATGAACCGAATATATTTTAAACAAAAACAGTCTTAAGCCTAACTTACTGTTAAGGGGTCCACCCCTTTTTATACAAGTGGACTCACCCAGTGTGTACTTGTACTGTTGCCGGTGAATACCCGGAAGTGAGACAGTGAGAGAGTGAGGTAACCGCTTTGTATGAGTCACAGTTGCGAGCACGTAGATTCAGAAGGAAGTCATACTTCGATACTGAATTTCCCAGACTGTATATATATATTATTATTGCTACTAACCGCATTTCTGGATCTACTAACCGTATTACCAATTGTATTATTACGTCAATACATTTATTTGCTATATTTCATTCCTCCGTTTGTCATTCATTTGAGACCAGTTTTCATTCCGGAATCCACAACACTTACCAAAATAAATACAACAAATGGGTATGAGATCTAATCAAAAAGTATCGCCACGGGTAAAATGAAAACTACAACACATATCAATTCGGCATTTAATCTCCTTTGAAGTAGTCCCCTTCTGCAGCCACACACTTTACCCAGCGTCGTTAATGACAGTATTCCTGGAACACTTTTGATACCACGTTTCATTCTCTTGGAAACCCTCGACGTTTTGAAATCATGTTCCGTTGAAGTGGAATTTGATTTTTAAAGAAGAAAAAGTCAGAAGGGGTGAAATCTGGTAAATATGGTGGTAATCGGACCTGCAAAATGTTGTGCTTGGCCAAAAGCTGCTACCCAAGCCATGGCCACTGACGACCACACTCTACACACAGACCTCGTATATCCTAATGAAGACATCAAACTTAACATATGGCTAGTGCTGTTTCAGGCCTGCTGACGATTGCATATAGCATGAAACAGACTGTCGCCTCTAAGTGTTGACTTCTATGTTCACTTTTATATATATATATATATATATATATATATATATATATATATATATATATAACTTTATTTCAATCTTTCATGAGCTTCTGATCCTTAGCTATGATTAATTAATGATGAAATTGTAATTTTCTCTTATAATCGATTTCATAACGATTCTTCTGTTAAGCTTGGAGAGTATTTATACATTCTTATTGCTCAAAGTAAAGCCCAATAGTGTTATAAATATCTCGAAGAATTCCAGTAATATATCTTCTGTCATTTCTACGATACAACGGTTCAAATCTTAATCTAACAATTGGACAATTTCGCTGTTACACGATTTGGACAATTTGGCTCTTAAATCCGGTATATATAGGGAAAAATGTATGACAAAGTGGAAAAAAAATTTCTTGTGACGTGAATCGTCCTTTAGGATTTCATCGGACTAAATTTGTTACGTTGGTACAACTACACATGCGCAAGAACGAGGGATGCTGGGAATTTAAAATTTACAAGATAAGAGTAACATATTTTATGTCAAAATTGTGCCCAGTCTTACTGCGGTGGTCAACCAACGCATTCGATATTTTGTTTAGTAAAATGTCCTTTTTTTGTTCATATCTTTTATTTAGATTCCTTGATGTTTCTCCTATGTATTTTTGTGACAATTATTACAGACAATCGAGTAAATACCTCTTTCATGTTTTAACTTATTGTTTTGTTTAGTATCGACTAAGTCTTTTATTGTTTAAGATGTAGTAGTAATAAATTTTATCTTGAGTTTAGATAGATTCTTTCCAATAGAGTTAGATGGTAGGATAATATATTTTTCAATACATTGTGTTTTGCCAGTAAGGACTGTTTTTCTATTTGGAATATTCTATGAGCCTTTTGTTTCGCATTAAATGTAAAATAATGAGGGTACTGAAGAAACTGTATTTCTCCTCTTCGTGTAAATACGACGGGCTGCATATTCTGTGTGCTCTGAGTAGATGATTATACCGGATTTATTTTGTTGTTATGATGTCTTTGTCATAAATTTTTCCCTAATATTGTTTTCGATATATAAAAATATATATCACTATTTCATATATATATATATATATATATATATATATATATATATATATATATATATATATGGTGAGTCAAAAGTGTAAATGTACCAAAAGAATGTACAACGGGTTACAGGAATTGTGGGTTGTGTTATGATAAGAGATTAAACATTATTACTTTTCCTGGAGAAGACCGTCTCCTTTATTAGAAATCCGAGCTTATTATCAAGTGCAGGCGCTTACCAGACTTCTAGTGGCTCCATGGAGAGAATGAAAAAATAAATTCAGGGTATGGAAAAAGTTATTGCATTAAATGGCGACTATGCAGAAAGGTAATAATGTAATTTTGAAGAGAAAAAATTCTGCGTAATTATTCTGTCTACTCTAAAATTTGTTTTATAGGATTGGAGACCTTACTTATCAACCAACCTTTGTGATTTTGGAAGGAAAAAAACACGAAAAGACATGTTTTCCTTTTTTTTAAATTCCGTAGTTTCAAAATAACGAATGTTAGCTTTTATTAGGAAAAAGTTTAACTAAACTGACCGTCAATATATTCCGGTACCTATTAAAGTTATACAAACTATAATTTATCTTTGGATTTTCAAATTCTTTTTACTACTTAAGAAAGACACTTCCTCTGTCCCTGGTACATTTAGTGTATGTAATGTGTATGCAAATGTACCAAGTATTATGGGACAGAGATAGTAATAAATAATTCCAATCCCAAAATTGGAAAGATTGCTGCTAGTTCTAAGCTGATTCTCTTTAATCCTGATATGCTACAGTGTTCCCATAGAAACTGATTGCAATATATTAGACTACCTCTGTCCCAGAATGGGTGGTACATTTAGTGTATGAAATGTGTATGCAAATGTACCAACTATTATGGGACAGAGGTAGTAATAAATAATTCCAATCCCAAATTGGAAGGATTGCTGCTAGTTCTAAGCTGATTCTCTTTAATCCTGATATATTTTTATCTTACCACCCCCAACAAAAAAAAAAACGGATTTTGTGTGTATATCCGTTTTAAACTGATGGTCGCTTATTGTTTAAAAGAAAACCTTTACATGTGTTTTGTATTAGCCTCCGAAACGTATTTTGTGTTGAACTGTTAAATCTGGTTATTCTTTATTGGTTGAAACATCTCAATATGTGTTTTCTTTTTTCAATTTAACCTCTTTATTTGCCTTGCAAAACAATCGGTTGAGTTCTGGTCGTGTTTTGAAGTTGACCTAACAAATAACTACATTTATCGAACAGTGTAAAAGTCGATGAAACTCTCGCTGTGTGGTTGGAATGATTGATTGCTCGGATTCTATCGCTGTCGCCAGAAAAGCTATCAAACGCTTCTTGCTGAAAGGGAGAACAAATAAATTTGCAAGGATATCAAAACGGACAGAAGACATCTTTACTCGTTCACTTACTGGGAAACAGAATCAAATTGCAATGTCGGTGATCGTCAGCAACGACTGTAGCGAGATGCCATCATTTGCAGAGACGAATAGACCGCCTTCGCGGAATCTCAAAACAGAGGCGAGTTTAACGGGCAACCTTCTCACTAAGAAGAAACGCTAAGTATAAAAAATGGACATGTTATTGGCGAACTACAGGAGAAATTAAGCTCGACAGTTACAGGCGGTTTATACAGAAAAAACAAGAGATATGTTTGTATGTTAAATATGGCGGTCTCTGAATGTTGCCCTGTATTTCTTCTCCATTTCTTCTTCATTCCCTTAACTAGTCTAACAGATATGTGCAAATTTATAAAACCAAAAATTTCCGTGCAAGTGTTAGAATTAACAAACGCCAAAGATAAATTAGGATCTAATTAGCGTTGATATATTAAGCATATGGTGGCAAGGTTGAATATATATTCTTAGAAAATGAAATAAGGAAGGAAGATATATAAACACAGAGTCAATAAATAATAGGAGTCCAGTCTCTTTTCTTTTTATGTGCCATGTCCTTTCAGGACGTAGGCGATCATGGCTCTCCATTTCCCTCTATCGCTTGCAGCTCTCAATACGTTCATTTCCTCTGCTTCCTCCCATAGACCACGTTCTGTCATGCACTTGCTTAAGGCCGCCAGGTATGTCACGCGTTGTTTTCTCTTGTCCCTCTTTTTCTCTATTCGACCCGTGAGTATCAGATTCTACAAGCCTCCTTCCTCATTATGTGTCCCAGAAACTTCAGCTGCCTCTTCCTGATGTTAATTATAAGTCTCATTCTTGTTTGCAACCTCATCGTTGCTCACACGCACGGTCCATGATATCCTTAGCATCCTTCTGTAGAACCACATCTCCGTCGCCTCGAGTCTCTCCTTCGTCTTTGAGGAAATCGTTCAACATTCGCTGCCGTAAAGAAGGACAGATGTCACGTAACAGTTCAGTATTCTTTGTTACCAAAGTTATTCTCCTGTTTTCTCTGTACTCTGCCCAGCTTTTGAAATGTGTCCTTGGCCATCCCAATACGTTTACGGACCTCATTGTCGCACTTACCATCCTCTGTATGCGATCTGAAGGACGGGAAAACTATCAAGTACACGCAAAAGTTTAAATACCTGTGAAACGTCTTTACAGAGGACGGTAAGGGCGTCTTGACAGGATTCCAGTCGTCAATACCAAATAGGAGCCCATACGATAAGAGTTCTGTGGTTTACGATTGATGCTCGTTCGGGCGAAACTCGGACTGGGAGGATGTTGACTGATGCTCGAGTTCGGCTTCTTGTGAGTGTTGTGGACAAGAAGTCTGGAAGTAGTGAGGTGGCCGGTAGGTCAGCCCGGCTGCTATTGTTTGTGTTCTTGCGGGACGAGGTGAGCGAAGAAGCCGCTACTGTCGAAGTCTCTAGTGAGACGAGAATGCCTCTTCTTTGTGACCTGCGGGGTTGTATTTATATTATTAGGTTGGTGCAAAAATAATTATCATTATTTTTGCACCAACCTAATACTTCGTAGTGTCTTTCTTAAGAGGTAAAAGGAATTTGAAAATCCAAAGATAAATTATAGTTTGTATAACTTTAATAGGTACCGGAATATATTGACGGTCAGTTTATTTAAACTTTTTCCTAAAAAAAAGCTAACATTCGTTATTTGAAACAATTGAATTTTTTTGTATAAAAAAAGCTAACATTCGTTATTTGTTTCAAATAACGAATGTTAGCTTTTTTTAGGAAAAAGTTTAAATAAACTGGCCGTCAATATACGGAAGTTAAAAAAGGAAAACATGTCTTTTCGTGTTTTTTTTCCTTCCAAAATTACGACGGTTGGTTCATAAGTAAGGTCTCCAGTCCTATAAAACAAATTTTAGAGTAGACTGAATAATGAAGCAGAATTTTTTCTCTTCAAAATTACATTATTACTTTTTCTGCATAGTCACCATTTAGTACAATACCTTTTTTCCATACCTTGAATTTAATTTTAAACTACAGAAGTTAAAATAGGAAAATATATCCAAAATTACGACGGTTGATTGATTCGAAGGAATCCGCGTCCTTGGATTGCGGTACCTTCCAATTGGCTGAAAATGTTTGTCACGTGATTTCTTGCCACTACGTCCGCCAGTCAGGGACCTCTAGATGAGCTGTACGCCATTTTAGTTTTTGAACGTAAAAAAAGAGTTCATGAATCACAACGAGATTTCGTTTGGAGCGTTTATTAATTTTCTTATTTGTATTTTATTCATCTTAATTTCGATCGATATTCAGTACAAGTACTCCGACCATTATTCTACTATTATTTTTATTATTAGATGAAATATTATCAACCATTATTAATTTTTAACTAGTATTTCTTTAATCATAATTTCTCTCGTTTCCATTGCAACTATTTCAAACAAAAAGCTAGGAAGGAAACTCATCGACACTGGAAATAGCAAAACGGCTCCTGGCATTGAGAAAGCTATTTTCCTGGAGAATTCTTTTAAGAGAAAGATTTTTTTAAATTTCCACAGACGGCAATACTGGCCACTCGGTTAATGAATTTTGAAAATTTTCTGTTTGATTGATTGATCTTTGTTTAGCGGTATATCAACCCCTGTGTTATTCGATGTCAGAATCTAAATTTTTATACTCAATTTCATGGCTTCGACTGCAGAAATTTTTGTACATAATTTTATACTTTCAGGGCAAGATGATAAAATGTGTTGTTGGTTATTTTTAAACGTATTACTAGTAATTTTACTATAAAATGTATTTTTATACATTTTAGTGTTGTACTAGTTGTCACTTTGCTATAAAAATGTATTGTTGGTCATTTTACTATAAAAATGTATTGTTGGTCATTTTATTATAAAATGTATTGTTGGTCATTTTGCTATAAAATGTATTGTTGGTCATTTTGCTATAAAAATATATTGTTGGTCATTTTACTATAAAATGTATTGCTGGTCATTTTACTATAAAATGTATTGTTGGTCATTTTGCTATAAAATGTATTGTTGGTGATGTAACTTTAAAATGTACTGCTGATACTTTTTATAAATATGTACTGTTAGTATTTTTCTATAAAAAGAATTTGATTTGTGGGGGGCGTGTCACTTTTCCCCCTAGCTGGGACCCTAACTAGTGCTACCACTTCGGTCTCAGGGTGAACTTGGGAACAGCAACAATTAAGAGGTGGTTCCACGGTCTTCAAATCCTCCAATCTCCTTATCAGAGACCTTGATGGCGGGTGCAATTTATCGATGTGTGTATTTTTGGTTACAAATGGTTTATGGTTGCATGTGATAAAAGGAAGAAGTCACTTCGTATTATTACACACAATGCCCAGAAAACCAAGGACTAACTTTCACTTGAGGTCTTGGGTGAGCTAGAGTCGCAGTAAACGTTCAAGGCAAGGATCCTCCTTGAAAGAACACCCAACCATCATGAGACGAGAAAATTCAGGGTCATTATATATTCTGTTGGTGCTTTAGGAGGGAGTGGAGGGTATATTATGCCTTCTGTCATTTTTTTTCTGTTTCGATTTTACTTCTATTTAATTAGTTATTTTTACTTCTTCCTAATTATGGAGTCTATTTTTGACGGAAAATGTGACACCGAAATCACATTTGAATAGCAAAAGATGTTTTCCAAAAGCTGAAGAAAATATTAAGAAGTAATATATAATATAATAATATAAGATATAAACAAAGGTAAGTGCTAAATCGCTATGTAGTACTGTGGGATCACTCACATCATACCAGCAGAAATAGCCCCGAGTTCACAGGAAATAAAATCATACTTCACGGGAATAAAACATACACAGAGATCCCAATAAAAGCATGTTAAATTGTAAATTAAAATCATATAATTTATTTAATTTTTTTGTTCTGGTGTGTGTATTTTTGGTTACAAGTGGTTTAAGGTTGCATGTGATAAAAGGAAGAAGTCACTTCGTATTATTACACACAATGCCCAGAAAATCCCCGTCTGCGTCTAACCCCGCACCGGTTTATGGTCGAAGTCCATATAAGCGAGCTCCCTCGGGCAGTTCGCCAGTTCAAGTTCTCGTTTTGCAGTTTAGAATTAGAGCGTAGTTTCTGAGAAAGTCTGCTCCTAGTAATGGATTGATGGTGTCTGCTATGACTACTGTCCAGGTCAATAAGCGTCACAGAGCCGGAATGCCTGTGTCAACTGACGTTTCGCCGTGACAAGGAATATTATCCCCTGTGGCCGACAATAAACGAACAGGAGTAGCGTTGAGATGTAGTCCATGAGCGAAGTTTGAAGGAAGTATAGTTACAGATGCTCCAGTATCAATAAGAAAATCTACTTAAGACGAGCCTATTGCTAGCATTGAAAAGTTGCTAGTTATTGGTTACCATAGCAAGTCACGCTATTATTTTCCCGACAGGCGTTCGTTTTTGGGTTCTTGTGAAGTACGTCTAATAAAAGAAGCCGTTCTTGAGCTAGGATTTATTTTACATGAAGCTTTATCATGTCATTTACACCATGGCTTGCATGTCCTTGACTTGAAAACAAAGTAGATATGACCTACGCAGAGTAGGGGTTTTGTTTTTTGTAGAACGGTTTCAGTGGACAATATGGAGTCTCGGTCAAGGGGGAAGCAACTCTCGCTCCCTGCGGAATTACAGAACGAAGTTCGTTTTTATAAATGGAATTATTTCATCTGCCAGTGCACGTATCTCAGATAATGAGAGTGTGGAGGTTGTGTTAATAGATGGATGAAAAATTGTTGAGTAAATTAGGCTGCGTGATGAAATTAACAATCTCCTCTCGCACTAAATCTTAATGTTCAACAAACAATGAAGACGGCATGAGAAAGAACAGTTTTTGCACAACAATGAATAAAATATTTATATAAACAAGAGATACAACAACTGGAGTAAAGAAGTGATTTAAAAAAAATTCAATCGTCATTTTATGATTACGTTGAAATGTTGTCAAAGTTCTGGTTTGATAGATTGTAATTTGTTGAATGGTCTGTACAATAATGAGAAAGTGTGTTTTGGTATTATTGTAATTTAAGAAAATGATAAACAATTCAAGTTTGTTACTAAAAATTGGGAAAATATTTTTACGACTTACTTTAAGGTTTATGGAATTCTTGCTCTTTGATTTGTTTTCACTTGTTCGAAGAAAATATTCTGTAGTTGAAATAAGTGTTTTTTAACCAGCTGGGTCTATATTAATTGCGATAATTAACGTCGAGCTTGAAACTGTATGAAAAAGATTCTTGTATTAAGTTGAATGTGGAAAACTTGAGTTGATTGTTCGTCATAAAATATTGCTGTGAGTAAGTTCTTTCAGGCTGGAATCTTGTTAAGGAACTTTAACGTAAAGCCTGGAACAGTGTGACGAGTTCAAAGGATTCGGCTGACTGTCGAAGATGAAAGATGTTTCATATTTTATTGCTAACTTTGGTCACGTGGTAGGCTCAGAGAAGCTTGATAGATTTTGGCGGAATTATCTTTTTAGTAAGGTCCAAAACTAGGTCGATGTTATTAAGTATTAAGTGACCAATTAGAAGTTGAGACTTTCTAAAAATATTTATTAAGCTGAATAAGCTCTTTGATCCACTTTTTGTACGAAAATTGATATTGATAAAAAAGGTTGTAGCAGGATGCTAAAAGAGATTTCTAGCGGCAACGACGACATTTTGTGGTAACGTTTATATGAAACTATGGCGGACAGGTCCGTCACCTACTATTTTAGACGCTGTAGAAAGTAATTCTCGGAGATAATCTGAGCGTCTGCCAGTAATTTTTGTATTTGAAAAAATGTTTGCAAACATTTCCGGCTTTGTTCTCTCGGGCATCTGAATTACTGCTTCCTTGAGTGCTTCATATCCCTTTGAAGAGAATGCGGAAGTCTATAATTTAGATATAGTATCTAGAGGTAGACATGATAGTACGTGGTAAAATTTTGTTTCAGAGCTGGTAATTTTACGCAAAGCAAATTGAGTTTCAGATATTGCTAACCGGCCATTTTGAAGCTGTCTGTATAAATTCTGGAAATTTAATAGAAACTGAAGGTATTATGCTATTGTGGCGGACTTCACCACATTAATTTAACTTTAGATTAGGAAACAGGGCTGACGCAGAAAAGGATAAGCCAATGACATTGTTACACATAAAATATGTATTTAAAAAGATATACAATATCAAACAACGATGTGAAAGAAAGCATACATTTAAGGTGGAATAAACCAAGAGTTCTCTTTCTTTAACTATTAGTTTAGTATTTCAAAGTTCACTGGAATAATGTTCATGAGAGTCTTATAATGACTGTTCTTAAAAGATTTGCCGTGTAAGAAAAGATTATGTGAGTGTATAAAAGGTATGTTCAGCATGTGAGTGGTGTGTGTGAGTGAGAAGGTTGGCGCATGGCTTCAACTGTTGTGGATTCGTTTGGCAGCTGAATTCTCACTAATTAGCTAAGAAAAATTCTTGTTTAAATAAGTGACTATAAGCTCCAGATCGCTGCGCGGGAATAATTATTCTTCATGTGCAGACGATCTGATTGGTTGGCATCGATCAATCAGCGAGCGAGCTTTGGGGAGACTTAAGAAAGCTTTTGTGATCCGTTTCTTCCAAAAGTGCACAAAACTGACTACATGAAAATAGAGCGATTACAAAATTGTCGTATTGCTGCGATTTGTAAATTGTCTATAATAACGTAGTGGTGATTAATTAACCAATGAATGCTTGGCGCTGTATGTGATTTGTATTTGTATGTATGTATGTATGTATGTGTTATAGTGGAACACACCTATTCTATAGTTAATAGACTCTCCCACCTATAATAAGTAGGAGTAGAAGTAGCAGTCGCGGAGTCGGCAGGGAGTTGGTCAGTCAGTCAGTCGATGTCGGATGACCGTTAGTCGGATACTAAAGTATCAGCCACCACAACTAGATTACTGCGTCATTACCTATTATATCAAGTTCCTAACGTTTTGTACGTCGAACCTATTTTAGGACCGACTTAGTACAAATACAAGTCTCCACTGTGAAACCACTGCATAACAGTATGTATGTATGTTCATGCGTGATAGACTCGCACACTATCTTGTTATTGCATGGCGAGAGTGAATGCAAATAAAAGATGTAGATGAAAGAGAAATGCTCATTTGTTTTGCAATTTTGCTTGGTTTTCTTTTGATTAGAATTAATTTTATTTTAGTCGAATCCCAACATTAAAGCATTAAATAATTATTACAACCATAGTTCGTTGTCAAGTTTTTTGAATTCTCGTATACTTTTATTTTGATTGGTCATTCCAGCTTATGTAACAGCGTTTCCCCTAGCGAGTGATGTTTGATTGATCTGAACCTTTTAAAACCTTTTATTCTACATTCAACATCATCACCTGATAAGACACCAGAAGTGTTGAAACAAAATGGCTATTTTTTGAGTGATTTTATAACATATTTATGTTATAATTTTCGAATAAATAATTATATACATATATATATATATTATGAAATGGACAAAGTCCGACAATTATTTTAAGACATTTTTATGTTTATACATTATTTTTAGAGATACAAATATTTAAGTGAATGCTCTGTTTATAATAAACAGTATTAAACAACATTTACCGGCCTGAATGTCCGAGAAATTTTCAGAGAAAATATTCGTCCTCCGACCGGAATCGAACCTGTATCCTATACGGAGCCTGACGTGCGTTTAACCGATTTGGCCACAGAGGATCGTTCGGTTAGCAAGGTCGATTTTACTGTCTTTAAACTACAACCTTCCATGATTCTCTCACATACATCCATATCTGCTTGATGCGTATCAAAATATAAACAAATGACGTCACACATTATGAAATGGACAAAGTCCGACAATTATTTTAAGACATTTTTATGTCTATACATTATTTTTATAGATACAAATATTTAAGTAAATGCTCCGTTTATAATAAACAGTATTAAATAACATTTACCGGCCTGAATGTCCGAGAAATTCGGAGGACGAATATTTTCTGTGAAAATTTCTCGGACATTCAGGCCAGTAAATGTTGTTTAATACAGTTTATTATAAACAGAGCATTTACTTAAATATGTGTATCTATAAAAACAATGTATAGACATAAAAAATATCTTAATATATATATATATATATATATATATATATATATATATATATATATATATATATATATATATATGACATAACGATATATTTATTTTTATATATATCAAGAACAATAAGGGAAAAGAAGTATACCAAAGTGTAAAATGTTTCCATGTGACGCGTTTCGTCTTTTAGGACTTAATCGGGCTAATGTTAAAATTCTCAGTGCCACGACTACGCATGCGCACGAGCGAAAGAGAGGGACTGAGAATTTTAAACTTAATTCTTTTTTTTAAATATGTATTTTGGTTATTTAGCCGATTTCATCTAGATCTTTTTCTTTTCGTTTGTGTTTCCATCAATTTTGTTATTAAATATCCTATATTGTCATAATAGAAGATCTGCCAAGAACAATGATACATTGTAAGAATCGAGACGCAAATTTACTGTGGCTGATCTATCGATCAAATCACTTTCTAAACATTTTTGTCTTAGTAAATTGTTTTCTCTTTTAATTAGAATAGCATTTTTAAATCAAATTTGTGGTCCGTTTTATTATGGTGAACAACTAATGTGTTTAACGTGTTGTTTTGTAAAAGATCCCTTTTGTGTTCATACAATCTTTTATTTAAATTCCTTGAGGTTCCGCATATGACTTCCTTGTGATAATTATTACAGAGGATAAAGTCTTCTTCCAAGTTTGAGTTTATTATTTGTTTTATAATAATTAAGTCTTTTATTGTTTTAGAAGCGGTTGTAACAAATTTTATGTTGGGTTTAAAATTCTTTTCGATTGTAGTGGTGATAAACATGATGAGTAGAATATATATATATAATTTTTTTTTTTCATATAGACAAGAACATTTTACTCACTTCTTCAAAAGTCTTAGTTTGGTATAGTACACTTGCTCCTTTAACCAAACCCAAAGAAAAAACTCACAGGTTATAAAGTCAGGACCACTAGCTGGCCATTCATACATAAAATAGGGAGTTACTTTTGAATCAGCCTGTAGATAGATAGATAGATAGATAGATAGATAGATAGATAGTGTTATTCGTTATCTGTGTTCGAGTTCTTCTTTATTGGTTCTACCTTGGACTATTACCGTGGTACAAGGAACCAGACCATAACAGTGGCGACGAGGAATCCAACTCTCTACGCGGAGGACATACCTTTTTTTGCTATCCGTCGCGCATAACAAGTGGCGACCAGGAAACCCTAAAAGGCTAATACGAAACTAATTCCAGAAAAATTCTTTTTTTTATATCAAATTTTCACTGACAACAAAGGAAAGTTTTTTTGTTGCGTGTACAGGCTACAGAATATCAGGTTACACAAAAAAAATACGTTAACATCGAAGATTTCAAGTACGCACTCGACGAAGATAAAACTTTTGCAAATTACTTCCAAAGCTACGAATATCTATATGATTTTGACTGCAAAGATTGGTCAGACGCACGTAAAGTACGCCTATTTCTAAGAAAATTAGGCACAGGCGAATATACCAAATTCGTAGATTATATCCTTCCTAGAAAAACAAGCGAGTTAACGTTCAAAGAATCCATAAAACTGCTAACGGAACTTTTCAGTCATAATACTTCACTATTCCATAAAAGATGGAAATGCTTGAACCTTACAAAAAAGGACAGCAAAGATTACATAACTTTCGCATCCATTGTTAACAAATATTGTGACGACTTCAGATTATCGGAACTCAGCGCGGACAATTTCAAATGCTTAATTTACGTCCAAGGCCTGGTTTCAACCAAAGACGCGGAAATGAGACGCAGAATACTTACTAAATTGGAGGGTGAACAAGATCTGATACTTCAAAAACTAGCCGAAGACTGCCAGAGATGCATCAGTGTGAAGAAAGACTCAAAAGACATAGAACAAGCTGGCATAGCACACGTACGCAAAGTACGAAGGTAAACAAATTTTCCCTCCTCACAAACAAACCGAACCGATTTTCCCGCCTCAAGAACAGGTAAAACAAATTTTTCTAATTATAATCAACATAAAAAAAAAAAAATAAAAAAAACTACCACCCAGTTCATGCTATCGTTGTGGGTCTTGGCATTGGGTTAAAGACTGTACATATCGTTATAAAACTTGTCTATCGTGTAAAAAAATTGGCCACAAAAGTTCTCATTGTTGGTATAGAAAAGAAAGCAAAAGCAGAATAAGAATTACGAGGACTGATCAAGCAGATGAGACTAATATAAGAAAATATGTACAAGTTGAAATGCAAAACAGAAAAGTTAGGTTACAGCTGGATTCTGGCTCAGACTTAACTATCATAAACCTACAAACATGGAGAAAACTGAACAAACCTGTCATGTTAAAAATGGATAAAATTGCTAGATCAGTTACGGGGAGAAAGATAAAATTCGAGGGTGAAGTAATTACAAACGTAACATTTAATGGAATGACGAAAAAACTAAAAATGTACGTCTTAAGAAATACCGAAAACCTATTCGGAACACACTGGATGCAAAAATTCGAATTGTGGGATTTACCTATTAGTACGTACTGCCAAAATGTAAAAAGCTTATCAACCGAGGCAGACAAATTAAAAGGAAAACTAAAAACGAGTTTCCCCGAAGTATTTTCAGCAGGTCTCGGAAGATGTAAGAAAATGGCAGCTAATGTCGAAATAAAGGAAATCGTTCAACCTATTTTCAAGAAAAAAAGGAGGATACTGTTTGCGTCAATAGAAAAAAATGACCAAGAAATAACTAGACTCGAAAATACGGGCATATTGAAAAAAGTAGAATACAGCAAATGGGCCGACCGACGGTCTACGTCAAAAAGAAATCAGGAGAAATTCGAGTTTGTGCTGATTTTTCTACAGGTTTGAACGCAGCAATAAAGGACTACCATTATCCTCTACCCAGTCCAGAAGACGTATTCACTAAATTAAATGGCGGAAAATATTTTTCAAAAATTGATTTAAGTGAGGCGTACCTGCAAATTCCAGTCAATGAAGAAAGTTCAAAACTTCTATGCATAAATACACACAAGGGATTGTACAGATACCAAAGACTACCATTTGGAATTACGGTCTCGCCGGCTATATTCCAACAGACAATGGATACGATGCTGGCCGGACTAGACTACACAATTGCATACCTGGATGACGTATTGATTAATAGCGAAAGCGTTGAACAACACTGGCAACATGTACAAGAAGTTTTTAAGAGAATTCGAAGCTATGGATTCAAAGTAAAAGAAAATAAGTGTGATTTTTTTATGAAGGAAATTAAATACCTTGGCCATATCATAGACCAAGAAGGTAGACGACCAGACCATGAAAGGTCTACAGCAATAAAAAAAAAATGCCAGTTCCAAAGAATATAACAGAACTACAAAGTTTTCTTGGATTAGTGAATTACTACCAGGAATTCATACCTCAAGTGCATAAACTTCGCGCACCATTGAACGAACTGCTAAAGAAAGAAAAAGTTTGGCAGTGGACAGATCAATGCCAGGAAACATTTGAAAAAATAATGAAGACATTAACATGGGATTTATTTTTGGCACACTATGATCCTAAACTAGAAATTATTGTAGCAAGTGACGCGAGCGCCTACGGAATCGGAGCGTGTATATTAAATAAAATGCCAGATGGGACAATAAAACCTATCGCACATGCTTCTCGAACCCTACTACCAGCGGAGAAAAATTATTTACAAATAGAGAAGGAAGCTCTAGCAATCATCTTCGCAGTAACAAGATTCCATAGGTACGTCTATGGTAGACATTTTACTCTGCAGACGGATCACAAAGCGTTAATAAAAAATTTTGGTACAAAAAAAGGTCTACTGGTTTACAATGCAAATAGGCTACTTAGATGGGGAACGATTCTTCTGAACTACAATTTCAGATTGGAATATTTACCAACGAAAAGAATCGGTCACGCGGATGGCCTGTCGAGACTTATACCAACAAAGACAGAGCCATTGGAAGATACGGTAATCGCAGCCCTTAGAAATGAAGAAGACATAAGGACAGTATTATGTTGTACAGTCAGGAACCTCCCAGTCACATTGCAAGACATAAAAAATGAAACCAAAAATGACGAATTTATTAATGAAACAAAAGCAAAAATAGCAGAAAAAAATGATCAAATTTCGGACAGCTTTTCTCTATGCGATCATGTGCTACTTTACAACGAAAGGGTTGTAATTCCCAAAACATTACAAAAGCGGATCCTAAAGGATTTCCACAGGGGACACCCGGGTAAAAATAGAATGAAGTCGCTAATGCGAAGCTATGTATATTGGAAGAATATGGACCAGGATATTTCTCAAGTAGTGGAAATGTGCAAGGGTTATAATTTAGCAGCTAAAGCACTGCCAATCATACATAAGCCTTAGCCTGAAACTGATCGTCTATGGTCAAGAATACACGCAGATTATGCAGGACCAATTGAAGGGTTCTACTATTTAATCATAGTTGATAGCTACAGTAAATGACCGGAGGTGTTTCGGTGCAAAAATCCTACTACAGAAATTACCATAAATTTCCTCCACAAGCTATTCGCTCGGTTTGGTGTAGTGGACTGTTTAGTAACAGATAACGGAACGCAATTCACGTCAGCAGATTTCCAAGAGTTTTGTGAAATTTGTCAAGTAAAACATAAAATCCCCGTCTTACCACCCAAGATCAAATGGACAAATGGAGAGATTTGTGGATACTCTCAAAAGGGCGATACGAAAAGCGTACGATGTGCCTATGGAGAAAGCATTACAGCAATTCCTACGGGTATATAGAATAACGCCAAATAATGCGACACCATCAACATTATCACCAGCAGATATCATGTTTGCTAGGAAAATCAGATCAGCTTTCGATAAATTGCTACCAAGTAAAACAAATCAAGTAACACATTCCTAAACACCAAAAAGAAAATTCCTCCCAGGGAAAAAGGTTTTTTTAAGGCATACAAAAGTAATACCTCTTACTGGGAGCAAGGCATAATTGAGAAAAGAATTGGTAATATGATGTACATAGTATAAGGAAAAAAATTCTCACACAGAAGACACGTAAACCAAATAAGGAAGAGACCGTTACAGAATGCTAACGGTCCTCCTCAAGAAGAGGTATTGGACACGATTTTCGACACATTCGATATAAAAAGACCGCAAAAAATGCCAGAACCAAGAAAATCGTCAAGAAAAAGAAATTTCACTGAACCTTTCGTAATAGATCCAAAGAAAAAAAGATATAAAAAAAAAACCCTGCTACGCAAAAGCTTCGGAAGCGGGGTGCTATGGGATCTTACCCATAATAATAATAATGAACTATTCCATACTTAATAAATACTGCGCCTCAGGAGTAGGAGTCAGTCCGTAGTTCACTACCGACTGTTCGGTTATACTCTCATCCTACGGACGGGAGGAACCCGAAGGAAGCTACGCCGAAGGGCGTAGTCTCCTTCGGGGAGATAGACCGACCCTGAACCCGTTTATACGTGTTCAATGGGCATATTTTTGGCCGAGCCCACGGGATCGGATTGCTCACGTTAAAAAGGCCTTGTGCCACATGACACACTCGTGTGGGGGTGACTGAATATCGTCAGTCAGTAGTTCTCTACCGACTGTTCGGTTGTACTCTCTTCCTACGGACGGGAGGAACCCGGGAGGAAGACCGGCCCTGAACCCGTTTATACGAGTTCAGTGGGCATATTTTTTAGCCGAGCCCACGGGCTCGGAATGCCCACGTTAAAAAGGACTTGTGCTACATGACACCCTCGTATGGGGGTGACTGAATAGCGTCAGTCAGTAGTTCACTACCGACTGTTCGGTTGTACTCTCTTCCTACGGACTGGAGGAACCCGGAGGAGGCTACGCCGAAGGGCGGAGTCTCCTTCGGTGAGGCAGACCGGCTCTGAACCCGTTTATACGGGTTCAATGGGCATATTTTTAGCCGAGCCCACGAGCTCGGAATGCCCACGTTAAAAAGGCCTTGTGCCACATGACACCCCCATGGGGGGTGACTGAATATCGTCAGTCAGTAGTTCAAGTGAGTCAGTAGTTCAAGTCGAGTCAAGAGTCGAGTCAGAGGCAGTCTGAAACAGAGTGGCATTCAGACAATTACTGCAAGACATTGGAATAGTGATACTGGTTGAGACTACATTGTTCTCTCTACTAAACCTGATTGTTAATACTAACATTTCTACTTCTCTGTATATCTTCCTGTTTGTAATATATCTGTGTTATTCCATACCTGTGTTCGAGTTCTTCTTTATTGGTTCTACCTTGGACTATCACCGTAGTACAAGGACCTGGACTATAACAGATATTAAATGTCTTAGATAGATAGATAGATAGATAGATAGATAGATATGAATAGGCTTAGATAGATAGATAGATAGATAGATAGATAGATAGATAGATAGATAGATAGATAATGAATAGGTTGAGATAGATAATGAATAGGTTAAGATAGATAGATAGATAGATAGATAGATAGATAGATAGATAATGAATAGGTTGAGATAGATAGATAGATAATGAATAGGTTGAGATAGATAGATAGATAGATAGATAGATAGATAGATAATGAATAGGTTTAGATAGATAATGAATAGGTTAAGATAGATAGATAGATAGATAGATAGATAGATAGATAATGAATAGGTTGAGATAGATAGATAGATAGATAGATAGATAGATAGATAGATAGATAATGAATAGATAGATAGATAGATAGATAGATAGATAGATAGATAGATAGATAGATCTGAACTACTTCGGAAATAATTTTATATTCTCTTGTAATAGGAGCTGTTTCCTCATAAGCAAACATTCAGCATTTATTCACCTGGTGGCGTTTGAAATTTATCTTTTTTTTTCGGACAATAGGTTTTCTCAAGTCCAATAATTCTTATCGCTCTTTCCAGAACTGATTATTGTTCCCTTCCTACCATTTTATTTGAAGTAATGTGGAATGTCAGCATCTTGATTATGTCATTATTACATGTGATTTCCATTTTCGCTGATGCTGCTAATTTCATTGTTAGGCTACAGACTTATTGATGTACCCCTGGAATATTTCCATTATCAATTTAATAACCTTGTTTGTCTGTACGTCCGTTGTTATTGTGTGGTTATATAGTTATTTTTCATGAAAAATTAACGAACGCCATTATCAAGATTTTTTTTTTATTTATATATTTTTGGAAAGGCTCTGTATTAGATAAACGAAAATCTTCCAGCACTAAAATAATTTTCACCGTTGATCGAAAGGTGGACATGAGCCATAAATTTCTCGGAAGCCATTGCCAACAAGAATTGATTCACTTCCGGCAGACAATCAATAAATTTAATCGACTATGGTTTTTATAAAGAAAGTCGAAGACGACTGCGTCGTCTTTTAAATGTATTTGCACTCTCTCATTCATAAAAGGCCGCGCTTCGTTTGGGGGGGAGTCAGGTGGGAGCGAAATAATTTTCTGTCCGGATGTAAGTCAGTGTCCCTGGTATTTCCATTAAGTTTACTGAAATCTATTTTAAAGGTCAGCACAGAATGGTCGCTTCCATTTCGGAAGGTCTTATTCAGCCATGTTTACATGGATGCTCGTTGAAATCTCTGCACATGCGCATACGTGATGGAATCCTTGAATAAAGGAAGTGAAACCAAGCGAAATGTAATCAAATTATGAATTGTAAATTAAATTTAACGTATATTGATTAGTTTATTTTAATCATAATAAATAAAACAGATTTTCTTTTTCAGTTTTTTCTCTTAGTAGAATATGATCCCAATTTTTTTTTTTTTTTTTTTTAAGCGTTTCCCCCCAAGCAAAGCTGTTACAGAGAGTTGGAGCGAGAGCAAATAGGAGTGATAGAGGAAAGGATGAAGAGAAGGATAGGGGATAGATCAAGGCATCTGGAGACGTCGATTGATATTACATTTGAATAGTTGGAGATTATAGCTATCAGGGAAACAGGAAAAGGGGAGGGAGTTCCACAGGCGAGAGGTGCGAGACATGAAGCTATTGGAGTAGAAGAGACGGCTACATTTAACAGTTTCGACAGAGAAAGGGTGAGAGCAAGATGCCAGCCTAGTTGAACGCTTAAATTCATGAAGTCTGGGAACCAGCGAAAGCAGCTCATCGGAGCAGTTACCGTGAAACTATTTGTAAAAAAGACAGAAGGAGGCATTTCTGTCTACATTTCAGTATTTCATTTATTGCGCTCAATTTTTCTTTGTTTCTTTTTTCTTCTTATCCTCCTTAACATTTCGCTTTCTGCATTATTAATCTTACTTCCCTTTCCACTGGAATCTTTTTCAAGGCTTCTCAATTTCCCTCAAACTTGTTTTCTGTTGCCATAGCAGGATATGTCAACACAACTATGAAATTCAAAGACACTATTGTTCAGGCAAGTCACCAATGTGCGACTGGGTGGCATGCTACTGGTGTTTTTTTTTTTTCCGCTGGTAGCCCGCTGTCGAACCGCCGGCGCGTTCCTCTCGGCAATGTTGCCACTGGTGAACCGCTGGTGGCATGCCTGTGCCTGCCACGTGAGGACCGCTGGCGTTGCCATCGGCGGCCCGCCAGTGGGCCACTGGTGGCTTGCGTATCGGGTTTGTTGCTTTTTTTTTTCTTATATTTAACTTAATGTCTAAATTCTTTTTTCCTTTCTCTTCTCACATTTTCTTTCTCTTTATCTTTTATCTTTATTTTGTTGCATTTCTTTCCCTAAATTTGTGTCTGTATTTCATTCGCCCGCCGATTAAATGTTTTCATTTTTCTCTTTGGTTTAATTTGTTTGAAGCACCAAATTTTCTATCTGCGTTTCTTTATTTCTTTTACTATTTTTAGAATCCATCTGATGTTTCTTCTTCTTCTTCTTCTTCTTCTTCTTCTTCTTCTTCTTCTTCTTCTTATTATTATTATTATTATTATTATTATTATTATTCCCTTTGTTTTCTGGCGTTTTCACATTTCTTTCCGGGTCCCACCCAGGGACCTAAGGTTAGAAATGGCATCATGACACTTTTCACTGACAAAAAAAAAAATAAAATAAAATAAAAATTACATAGATAAAGCCCTTCGTAAAGTGTGGGCTGTACTTGTCAGAACAATTTTTTGTATCTCCTTGAGGCATGGACTTCCAGGAATCCCTTCAATTAGTCTACTGCAATCTTTTCCAACCAGTCCTAGGGCTCCAACTACAACAGGGATTGTTGATGTTCCCATATGCCACATTTTCGAGATTTCTATTTCAAGGGCCTTGTATTTTGACAGCTTTTTGAATATCTTCAAAGATACATTGCAGTCAGCAGGGACTGCATATCAATAAGGAGGCACCGTTTTTGTTTGTGGTCTTTAATAACAATATCTGGGCGGTTGGCCTTGATTGTTCTGTCAGTGTGAATTGTTTAGTCCCATAGAATTGTAACAGGTCCTATCTCCGTAACCGGATCTGGGTGGCGTTCATACCAGTTTCTTTCAGTTTCCTTCCCGTAGAAGTTGCAGATTATTATTATTATTATTATTATTATTATTATTATTATTATTATTATTATTATTTCCTTGGATTTCTGTTGCATACACATTTCTTTCTGGGTCCCAACCAGAGACCTAAGGTCAGAAATGTCTTCATGACATTTTCCACGGAACATTTTTGTAAAAAAATAAGCTAAAAAAAAAGATCACACACATTTTGCAGAGATAAAGCCCTTCGTAATGCGTAGGCTGTACTTGTGAGTATATTTTTTCTGTATTTCTTTAAGGCATGGGCTATCAGGAATCCCTTCAGTGAGTCTATCTGAGCCTTTTCCAATCAATCCGAGTGCTCCAACTAAAACTGGGATTACTGATGGCCTCGTCTACTTCAAGATTCTTGTATTTTGACAGTCTTTTGAAAATCTTCAAAGATATATTACAATCTGCAGGGATTGCCATGTCAATAAGAAAGCAAGTTCTGTTTTTTGTGTTCTTTGATCTCTATGTGTGAACGATTAGCTTTGATTGTTCTGTCTGTGTGTATTGTAAAGACCCATAAAATTGTTACATCCTGTAAGAAGTTGCTTATTTTGCAGTGCAGATATTGACCCACTCCATCATGTCGAATTTTATATTCAGTGCTAACACCTGGCAACCTATTATCGTTATTATTATTATTTTTATTTCCTTTGGTTCCTGGTGCATTTTCTCTTCTTTCTGGGGCAAAGACCAAGGTCAGAAAAAGTATCATGATATTTTCTACTGATCAGTTTTGAAAAAAAAAATCACGCTTATTTTCCATAGCTAAAGCCCTTCGTAGGATGTGGGCTGTACTTGTGAGAACATTTTTCTGAATTTATTTAAGGCATAGGCAACCAGGAATCCCTTCAATGAGTTTACTGGAATATTTACCAATCAATCTGAGGGCCCCAGCTACAGCTGAAATTGTTGATGTCTTCATGAGCCACATTTTGAAGATTTCGGTATAATCGATTCTGACCTGGCATCTCGACTTCAGTCACTTTCTCAACGACGTAATGTTGCTTCCCTCTGTCAAGCTTATATCCCTGGTGCCCTGTCTACATGAATTTAAGCGTGCTACTCGATTGGCAACTAGGTCCCGCCGTTTTACTGTTGAAATAGCTAAGCGCCATCTTGTGTCTTCTTGAAACCCGTCTATCCTTTGTCCTCTCCTCAATCCTCCCAATGCACAGTCTTTCACTTTCTCTTTCACCCCCGTAACTCCCTGCCTGTTAGTGGCATTACCGCCTTGCTTGGGGTGAAATGATTTTTTTAAAATATTAATGAAACGAAATTATCATTAAAGACACAAAACCAGCCAACACCGCCCTAAACTCGTTAATTTTTAAACAATGTCTATTGTTGGTTTGGTTTATTTTGTTTTTCGACATATGAACACTTCAGTGGGTTATTTAATGTCAAAAATATTTTTGTTGTAGCATACCTACGGACAATAATGGGTATGTCCCCATTCACATAAATACAATATTAAATACTCTATGTTGGTTTGCAGTTGGAGATTCATTGTGGAATTCCATTGACTCACTTCTAGCAGTTGACTACTACTTCTACGCGCCACCGGCAAATCTTATATGTGTTGTTCTTGTCCTAAGTATTATCATTCATTTCCAACCTTCGTTTGATTATTTTATTTCTGGACCCTTCCCTAGGTTACAACAATTTTTAGGTTAGGTTCGTATGAATAGAATATGTATTCTTTGTAAGAAATCAGTTTTTAGATAAAGTTTCATTGACATATTTTTCTATAGGTTTTTATTGAGAGTCTTGTTTGGTTTGGTTTATTTTGTTTTATGGCACATCAACACCTCAATGGGTTATTTAATGGCCGACAAGATTTTTTAGGTTAGGTTCGTATGAATTGAATATGTTTTCTTTGTAAGAAATCAGTTTGTATTAGGTTAGTGCAAAAATAATGACATAATAATGTCGTTTTTTGACGTTAAAAATACGTCAAAAAACTACATTATTACGTCATTATTTTTGCACCAACCTAATAGATCAGGTTTTATTGACGTATTTTTGTAAAGCAGTTTTTTGTCTAGAGTTAAATCTATTACTGGTAATATTTTCTTTTGTAAAAATGTATTGCTGGCAATTTTTCCTTTCAAAAATGTATTGCTGGTATTTTTTATGTATTGCTGGTAATATTTTTTCTCTTTCAAAAAAGTATTGCTCTTATTTTTACTATAAAATTTTATTTTTAATACTTTCATAGGAAAACTACACCAAGAAATAAGGAACAAATGCAGAGAGGCTAAGCAGGAATGGCTCAACGAAAAATGTGCAGAAATAAAAAAGAGTGAGTATCACAGATAAAGGAGATATGCATAAAAAAATAAGACAACTAACAAGACAGAAGACATTCTCGTCAACAGGCTGCATAACATCCAAGGAGGGAACGCTTATATTACAGAAAAAAAAATACTCCAGCGTTGGAGCGAATTTATCGGAAATCACTTTCACGACGAAAGAGAACAACTGGCAATACACAGAAATATCGACGGGCCAGAAATAGTAAAAACCGAATTGGAAGCTGCACTGGCAAAACTGAAAAGAAACAAAGCGGCAGGGCCAGACGGAATTGTAATAGAGATACTGTCAGCCCTGGATGATTTCGGTATAGACAACATTACACAAATAATAAATGGAATCTACAGCAGTGGTGATATATAGGAAGACCTAAGCAGAACTATTTTCATAGCACTGCCTAAGAAACCAGGCGCAAATGAGTTCGACAATCAGCCTAATGAGCCACATAATAAAACTCATCATCCGAATAGAACGCGCAACAGAATCAAGCTAGACATAGGACAAGAACAGTATGGGTTCGGTAAAGACACCAGTACAAAGGACGCGGTATTCATGCTCAGAATGTTACCAGAAAGAGCAATGCAAATGCAGAAGGACGTGCACCCGTGTTTTATGGACTGGTGTTCGATAAAGTACGCTACAAAGAGCTACTCAGAAACCTTGAAATATTTGGGAAAGACATTAGAATAATCAAGAAACTGTACTGGCAGCAAACCGCCTGAATACGGACAGAAAATGAGTTCAGCAGATATACAAAATAGAAAAGGGTGTAAGACAAGGATGTGTCTTTTCACTGGATTTATTCAACCAATAAAAACAATTCTGAAAGAATTAGAAATCCTACCAGAATTCATTATAGACGCTCACAATCTTAACAATATAAGATATAGAGATGACACAGTGCTGATAGCAGATACGGAAAGAAAACTACAAAACCTACAGAAGGTAGCGAAGGAAAGCGAGATGAAAGGACTAAGTATAAGCTACAAGAAGACAGAATGCATGGTCATCAGCAAAAATGAGCCCAAAATCCAAATTACAGTTCCTAAAATCAAGCAGGTACAGAAATTTAAATATCTGGGAAGTGTTCTAACTGAGGACGGAAATTGCGGCACTGAGATCCGAAGACTTATCGAGATGACCAAAGATTCATTCCAAAAGCTAAGCTAAGAAAATTTTGTTAGAAACAAAGAAAAGAGTACTGAACTCTTACATAATATCTGTCCTCATGTATGGTAACGAATGCTGGACAATCACCTCAAAGATGAAGAAGAGACTCGAAGCAATAAAAATGTGGTTCTGCAGAAGGATGCTGAGAATATCATGAACCGAATATGGGAGTAACAACGTAGTTTTCGAGAGGATGGAAACGAAAAGGAAACTTATACCCAACAACAGGAAGAGGTAGATGAAATTTCTGCGATGTAATGAGGAAGGAGGGCTTGGAAAATCTGATACTCACAGGACAGATAGAGGGGAAGAGGGACCGAGGAAAGTAGCGTTTGACATACTTCATTGGTTTGAGCAAATGGATGGCAGAACAGGGTTTGGTAGAAATAACAAAAAGACAAAAATTATTAAAGATCGCCTACATCCTGACGGAAAACATCACATAAAAGAAGTCGTCGTTTGGGAATTTGATTGAACTAGCCAAAGACGAAGTAAATTGCTGGTTATTTTCTGCAAAAAAAACAAAAAATGCAGCTTAATTTTTTTTTTAATCTTCTATAGTGTAATATTATGAATGCTATGAGGTTTTGCTGGAGGCACTAAGGAATATATAATCAAGTCGTCATTTATGTTAACAGATCGAAAATCGATTTCTCATCGGATAGGCTCAATCGATTTTTCGCCGTTACTTTCTATCTTTGCATAAAACCACGTTCAGATAACAGATAGGCGTGGTCTCTCTTGTCACTATCGGAGGGCCACGTATGTCGGTAGTCATTGACTGTATAGGAACTATCTCACTTGTTGGCTATTGTGGCATGTGGGGACTTCCTTCCTTTGCTCGATTCAGCAGAAACGACAGCGGAAATAATAAGCAGGTTACAACCAGAAGTCCCAGAGGTCATAAGAGCCTTAACCGAGACCTGTTCGCTCTATTTCCTATCATCCTTTTCAGTGGCCTCTACATTCAAGGCCAGCTCTCTTTTTCATTTTCCATTTCAGCAGCCTCTACATAGCTCGCTCTTTCACATTCTTTTCACTTTCAGCATTCCATAGTGTGACTGCAAGTGCTTACAGACATTCTAATCCATATTATTGATGTTGTTGTAACACTCTCCATGCAATTAATACCTCCCTTCGTCCTGTGTTCGATATATATTTGTAACCTTCTTTGGCTAGGGTCACTTATTTAGGATCGACAATTTATATGTATATTTTTATGATCTGCACATACTAGAATACGAGTTTGATGAAATATATATATATATATATATATATATATATATATATATATAAAACATCTGTCTCCATAGACTTAATGAATATATAGACTTTAATAATCATGGGTTGTACCGCGACGACGGTTTAATCATAGTGGACAATAGTAACCCCCCCAAAAAGTGACAATATCCGTAAAAAACTGCACTGGTTTTTTAAAAAATTCGGATTCAATCTCGACATAGAAACTAATTTGAAAATTACCAATTATCTAGATATTACATTGAATTTACTAAATGGCACAATATCCCCATATAAAAAAGAAAACCAAGAACCCCAATATTTAAACACGAAATCAAACCACCCAGCCCATATCATAAGACATATACCTAAAAATATTGGGCATAGACTTTCCACTAATTCCTCCAATAGGGACATTTTTGAGGCCAATAAAACAAATTATGAGGAAGCCCTATTTAAGAGTGAATATAAAAATAAATTAGAATATATTAATATAAATGACCACAATAGTACTCAGAATAAACGTAATTATAGACAAAGAAAGATTTTGTGGTTTAACCCTCCGTTTAATTTAGAGGTAAAAACTAAAATTGGCAAGATATTTTTTGATTTATTAGAGCAACATTTCCCAAAAAGAACTGAGTTACATAAAATATTTAACAAAAACAATGTAAAACTTAGTTATTGTTGCATGCCGAACGTAGGAACTATAATAAATGGATTAAATAAGAAAAAAACTAGGAATAATCTACGCAGTAATCCTCCTACTTGTAATTGTAGAAACAAAAATATCTGTCCATTACAGGGAAAATGTCAACAAGAATGCATAATTTACCAAGTGAAAATTTACAAAAATAGCGAGGATACTAACCCTAAAACATACATAGGTGCTACTCAGAACAATTTAAAAAAAAGATATTATAATCATAGGAGTAGTTTCAAAAACGAAAAAATTAAGCATAGTACCACGCTATCTACCTTTGTATGGAGAACCAAACAAGAAGATAATGTAGACCCCATCCTTAAATGGGAAATACTAAAAAATGCCCCAGATATAAAGCAGGCCATAAATTTTGTAAATTATGTGCAGAGGAGAAATTAGCCATAGCTTTATTTGATCAACCTAGCCAATTATTAAACTCTAAAACTGAAATCCTTAACGTATGTAGAAACAAAAAATCTTGGTTACTTATTTAGACGGTTTCCACCTTAGATTTTTTTTTTTTACTCACCCCTCCCCATTTTTGTTGAATAAATTTTAACCCGCCGCCCTCTACTTAGTTTGTTGTTCTTCGGACACGTGGTATGGTTTTAATTATCGCCTATAAATATGTGTTTCTCTTTACCTTGTTAGCCATACTTTCCCTGACGATCCGTTTAGGTGAAACCTAGGTAGGTTTGTCTGGCTCACTAGGTGTATCTATCTATCTATCTATCTATCTATATATATATATATATATATATATATATATATATATATATATATATGTTGATTAAAGGGTGCAGTATAATTAATATTCCAAAGAAGTAGTCATACAAAAAATAAATCAGTAAAGTTAATGTAATTAATGTCGAATTCACTTTGCTAACAGATTTAATAAAGCATTAGCTTACTAACTATCCGTTGAATGACGCGATCATTGTTTTTAAAAATAGTAAAATGGATTAGATGTTCCGTATGCCCCGTATATATGCTGGTACTTTCGGTAATTTTTACTACCATCTTCAGGCATGGATAATATATTTCGTTTTCTGGTAAATTCAGGTAGCTTCCGAGATGAAAATAAATATAGTACAAGTCGTAGGATATTTTTTAAAGAGTGTTATTATTAAGTTACAAAATTTTTGAGCGTTCCGATTTAAAATTTTCAAAATACAACTCTAGCGTTGCGAAACTGTACGCTCCAAAATTAAATAGTCTAAGTTGAAATTTCTTATTAATTTAAAAAATTGTTCGTTCATCTATAGGAGTAGATATATTCGCCTTTCGTTCGGTTCACACTCCGTCCCAATCTTTTGAACAGGTGTAGAGGCTTATCGCTTGTTTCTTATTTAGGGTTGGGTTTCCGGTTCCTTCTAATGTCTACACAGTAATCCTCTACCTTGGGTGGCTCTTGGGCCTTATATTGGGTGAACATTAGTTTTAAAATATATATCTAAACATTACTTTTTAAATGTTTTCAAATTTATTTTGAAGCTTCCAAGCACAATCGTCAGGACTTTTAGCACATCAAATTCGGTTCAATGTTTCATTAGAGATGTTTCATCAGACATTTTTCATCAGACATTTTGTATCCGACATGTTTCATCAGACAAGTTTCTAAGCACAATTGTGTAGAATTTTAGCACATCAAATTCGGTTTAGCGTTTCATCAGACATGTTCCATCAGACATTTTGTATCAGACATGTTTCATCAGACATGTTTCTTCCGACATGTTTCATCGGACAAGTTTCTAAGTACAATTGCCAGGACTTTTAATACATCAAATTCGGTTCAGTGTTTCATCAGACATGTTTCATCAGATATGTTTCATCAGACATGTTTCATCCGGCTCTTTCATCAGACAAGTTTCCAAGCACAATTGCCAGGACTTTTAGCACTTCAAATTCGGTTCAGTGTTTCATCAGAAATGTTTCATCAAACATTTTGTATCTGACATGTTTCATCAGACATGTTTCCAAGCACAGTTGTAAGGACTTTTAGCATATCAAATTCTCTTCAATGTTTCATCATTCTTGTAATAATTACATTAATGCTTTAAAAAGGTTTTTTTTTTCTATTATTATTGTAACTCGTGCATAGCTGTTAACCAGTCCTCCACAAGTTGAAATAAAAGAACGGCTAGAAATATGTTGTCAACCGTAGGTTATCTCCCTTTCAATTTCAGCATTTACACCAGTCTCGAGTTTTCCATTAACAAAGTACAAATGACAGCTTGTAACAAAACACTGATTCTTTGCATTGACACTATCATTGGCTACGCATTTTCGCCAACAGTGAACAACAGAAGCCTACATACTAGCGATGACGATCTTAGATATATTATTATTATATAATATTCCCAGGGAGACCCCCAAATTAATACCACCTGTTTATTTCCACGGAAATTTCAACATATACTGAGATCCTAGTTACACCTTGGAAGATAGAGAATATTCAGCAACACAAGACACTCTTTTCCAAAAATATTACTATGCCTTTTTGCTAGCAATGAACAATGACATCTGTACCGGGCAAACAAGGATCATACCACGCCCCACCCAATCGCAGTTACCACAGCTGAAACACATCAGTCGCTGTCTGTGATTATATCTTTCGTTTGGTTTCTGTAAACGTTCAGCTAAAATGGATGACGTCAACGAGGTACAATTTTTTATTTTAACATGAAGGAAATCAGTATCATATCACAGCTTTTGTATGCGCTTCCATGACAGACGCTATTTTGCCCGGCTACCACTCAGCCGTTTAAGGCGGCTAAAAACGATTATTTTTTTAACATTTCTTTTTAATTTCTACAGGAAGGTTCGCTCCGTACAAGTCGCTGGTATTAATTACGGTAGAGGGTTGTGTTAAGAGGGGGGTTTATACGGTTAGGTAGGGGAAACTAAAGATTATGCTTTATTATAAATTCGTGCCATACAACCAACCTCTGATGCCTCTGACATCGCGAGTGAGGTGGGCTGCCTAGGTGGTCCTCGTTTTTTAGGGTGTTTGCCAAAAATGATTTGATTCTGAAGCGCAGAAAAAATGGTCAAGGCAGGTATGACGGAACCGTAAAATCGATGAACAAGAACATGTTTTTGGTAACGTTGTTGTCTTTCGTGAAGCTATTTAAAATCAAAGAAAAGAATCGTTTTTTCTTAAGTATATATAAATAAATAGGGACTAGTGCATGCGTCCCGCGAGTCCAGAAGCAATAATCAAATCCTATCCTCGAATTAATTATCGTCAAATAAAATATAATTCTCCTTGTTCTTTACGTACTGTCATTGCCCCAGACAATTGTAACAATGCGATTTCTCTCACATCTTTAGGAGATAAGATGATAAATTCCTTTTCCTTTTAAGTCCACTTAATTATCAGAGTTTCTTAAGAAATTCGTTTCCAGTCCATTTTTGAGTCAACTTAAATCTCAGTGTTTTCGGGAATTCTGTCTGCAGCTGCCTTTGAATTGGCAAACATAAAATTTTGTCAATGACTTTAGATAATCATAAAAGTAGTCCTTTGAAGAAGCTGACCACCCAAAAAGCCATATGGCTGGTCTCTTGTTTCGGAACACAAAGGGTCGAATAGGGATGGTCGCCCCCCCCACCTATCCAGTATCCATATAAGCAGAGAGAGGCAGGAAGTCAGTAAATAGGTAGGCAATCTGTAAGGGAGATAGCACTCAACCATCGAAGCCGAAAGGGAAAGATGGGCGGTTTACTGAGAATTTGTATTGTTGCTATTTCCAAGCCAATGTATTGAAAAGTATTTGTCGCTATTTTTTTTTTTTTGTTGTTGAATACGATCACGGCTAAGGAGACAAATTTGTAAACATAGCGAGTCGGGTGTATATGCAGACACAGCCGACCTTGGATATCCTCACAGGTGCAGTGAACAAGGGACGAACGGAGCACGTCCTCATATAAATAATGGACAATTTCTGTTTGATTTTGATGATGGACGAATAATCTAACAAAGGCGCTGTTTGGTTTTAAAGAAAATAAGAAAGAAAGCGTCAGCTAAAAAATGGGCTGTTTCTGTTTAGTTGCGAAGATAGACAGAAGGGAAGATATATCAACGCCACTGTTTTGTTTTAGGGAAAATAAGGAAAGAAAGAAAAAAGAAAGGTAAGATATAGCAAGCGATAATACACTCATGTGCTTAACGTCTGCTTCAGTGAAATGGGAAAATATTTTTTAACATCTGTTATCACCCATTTATTTAATTTTATAAAATTTCGCAAAATTCCTTTTTGTAGTTCTTAATGCTTATATTAGTTATAAGCACAAGTACTTGAAGAATTTAAATCAATATTTTTTTTATTTTTTATAAAACAGGACCCTCAGTTATAGAAAACTGTCCTGAACCGTAAAATAAAAGATGCAGTAAAACTAAGAAATTAATTGATTAGAAAAGCGTTTAATTGCTTATATGAATATTATAGGCGCTATTGTCTTAAGAAAAAATGTTTAACGAATAATTAATATTTTGAAGAATTGTTTTTATTTTTTTTTTATTTTAATTATAATAATTCATAAAATTTAAACCTTTTCAAATTTTGTATTAATTTGTAGCGGTTAGGTGATATTGTTATTAAGTAAAAACGATATTTGCTAATCATAAATGGGAAAGCTTACTACAATTCAGCAACACCCAGTATTTTAAATTAATTTGATTTTTTTTTTTTTTTGTGCATACTTAAATGTGCAGATTTTTGTAAATACGGACGTCCATACACGACATTATCAGAAAATAAGAGCACTAACTATAGTAAATTTAAAATACATCAAATTCAATAAAATATTAGATTACGGAGAATATTTACCTAAATTGTTAAGATTACTAGGTAGTTAAACAAAAGTCTATATACAAAAGCTCACATCATATTCAATATATGCATCAAGTTATCTTTACAGATATACCTCATAGAAAAAATTCCCAAACATAAGTCTATCGAGATTGTGGTCAGCACCTTATAAAAAACCCTAAATCCGTCTTCAAAATACGTTCTACTATATTTTATGCTAAAAGTTATATTCGTTTCATTTGAGATTAATTGACCTTTAAATAAGCTAATCTTCCTCAAATAAAATTTTAGAAAAGCATATTTTATTTTTCAGGGTTTTTTTTTAATACAGTGAAATAAGTTTTGCTGACAGATTTATAAATATGACAAAAATCGACCATTGTTAGCGTTTTAAAAAAATCAAATCAATTTAAATTCGTTTTGAAATACAGCAACATATTTTACTTAGTGGAAATATTAAATTTAATCTGTTAACTTGAAATTAAAACTAAAATAAAAGCTTCAAGAAAGATTTTTTTTCATCTTTTTTATTGTGGTACCTAAATAAAATTTATTTTATTTCTGCAGCAAAAGTGCTAATAACCTTTCCAGTTTTCGATTTTTTTATAGTAGTGTATTTGGGGTTAGACTTGAGCATTGTCAGGATTAGCTCACTATAAGGGATATATGAAGGCGTAAGTAAAAACACAATAAATCAATTTTAAAAAACAATCAAGTCTGGAGTATAACAAAAATAATTGTATGTAAACATTAATAATTGGATTTGTATTTTACAAAAACAGTAGAAATGTTTATTTATGATTTAAATAAAATTAAATAAAAGTTTCATTTGCTAAAATGTCCAGTGAATGAGGAAAAGGAAGAGGATGAGAGAAGTAAAAAGGGTGAAAATAACGAGAGAGGTATGAGGAGTAGTAGTATTTGTTGAAACTGAGATCTCTTTAATGTATCCACTCACCGTTGTATGTATTCGTCTCTCTGTGACTTCTCTATTGGAATGTTTGATGGAATCTTGTCTTTTTCTTCTTTTAGACAGCGGTCTATTTATATTGTTAGCGAAGTTGAAAGAGGCTCCGATTAAATTGTTGATTATTTCAAGGGCGCTCATTTCCTATTGGTCAACATATGTTTACTTAGGATTGTATTTAATCATCTTCAGCCAGAAGTTATGCGTGGAGCCTATTGCGCAAAGCACGAAATATGTCATTATGTTTTAAGCTATGAAAGAGGTTAACTTCCTGTTTCTGCTCCTAGTGTCACTACACTTCAAACACTTCTTTATTTAATAGAAAAAATCCTTTTGTCATTCGCATTCGAATGAATTTCACAATTCCAGTTTAGAAATTACAAGTAAATTTTTTAAACTATAAATATTCATTGTAGATTTTTTTTTTATCAAATCTCAAATAAAATACAGTAGAATCCCTGACGACCTGATTAAGAAGGCCTTCCGGATATGAACAATTGGTTACAAAATCTGGATATGAGGGGTTATATTGAGATTAAGATAAAAGAACTGAAATCAGGTTTAACATTTATTTTCAGTGTTTTACAGTAAACAAAATAAGCTAATGATGAGTGAAATATAACGGAATTAATTTTAAGGAAAAAGAAATAAATTATGTAACTTTAATGAAAATTCATTAAATTAATTATGCCACGTATGCAACACAAATAATGTAACGAGGAATTTTTTTAATCGCTGTTGCATGATGATTCTTTCTCTTCTAATATTATTCTCAATTTTTTCCGCATTTCGTTTTTCTTTTTTTCTTGAAATTTTTTAAACGAAAACACATTTTAATTGTGCGTGCTTTATTGCAATCGTCATAGCTGAATGCTGGCTTTCTTTCCATAAAACTGACAACCTTTTCAATAGCTTTTTTCAATTTCAGTCCAGGTTTCATCACAATCATGCATCTCGTCGCTCTCATATTGCAGATGTGTCTCGTTGTCATCCTTTCCTCTTATTCCCATCATCTTTTGCACCAATACAAGTCATTAGGGTGAAATAAGCATAAGCAATTATCCAAAGTAAATTTCCTGAAAAACTGAAATTTCACATCAGTTACATAATCACCCAAACAGTTTAAATATACACATCAAGATCATGTCCGGATATGCGGGATTCCAGATATGAGGCACTCCGGATATGCGGGATTCCGGATATGAGGGGTTCTACTGTAAGGCGTTTTATCAAAATATCCAAGTACCATTACGCCCCCGCTTTTTTTTTAGTTTTATGAAATTATTTTAGATATCAGGACAATTTTTTTATTTTATTTAATATTGCATTTTTTTTTTTTTTTTACTGAAATAATATTTTCACGTATTTTCTCTATGACTCTAAACGACATTATGGAGTAATTGTAAACTTCCACGATCTTCTCCTTAGCTGCATAGAACAGGCTTCACCGGGGCTACTTATTATTTCTCCCTATAAAATTGTGAAAAATATTTAGTACCAACGCTCAATTTTAAGTGTTCATAATGTATAGAAAGTAGAAATGTACCAGACGAAAACATTTTCCACAAGGTTTTCTAACAAAATGACGTATTCAGTATAATATTCCTTGATTAAGAAACAAATACTAAAAAATGAATCCTATACGTTTAATTTCATTATTTTTGGAATTTTTAAAAATCTGGGCGTATCGCCTTTTGCTTTCATTTCCGGGGGTGGGTGGTCCATATATTTTAGCATTCTCAATATAAATAAAATTTTCTACACTCAAGCGGCATTATGGTGCATCTAAAATCTAAGGTTCAATCCTGTTGTCGATATCACAACGTATCCTGAATTAATCTCCCTAATACAGTGGTGGAAATAAGTATAAGACACCCCATGAAATTATTAATAATTTTCTTATTACTACCCAAATTCCTCTGAAAATATGTGTGGTACCTAGATCCGATGAGTATTAGTATACATATTCGATTTTATAACAACTTTCTACCAAAAAAAGTTATTAAGAAAATTATTAAGAAAAATACGTTTTCGAGGGTGGAAATAATTATAAGACAGTTTTGAAAATTTGTATTTAACAGCAAAATTGTACAAAATTCAATATTTATATTTATTCTCTTTCAATTGTAATACTTCAACACACCTGTTTTGTATTGAATCAATAAGTTTTCTGAGAGGAATTTCATTCCAATATTGTTTAATGCAAGATTTTAAAGTTTCTCTATCTTCAAATTGTTTATTTTTGTATACTCATGTCAAAATTCCCCACAAATTTTGTATTAAGTTTAAATCTGGAGACTTAGTGGGCCAGTCCAAAACTTCAATATTTTTTTTGTTTTAAACCCGTCTTTCATAAGCTTAAAAGTGTGTATGGCTGCATTGTCCGATTGAAAAATGGAATATTTGGTCTCTAGACGATTCATAAATGGAACAAGACTTTTTTCCAACACATTGATTTATCGAGCAGAGTTTTGTTTCCCTTCCATCACTACTAAATCAGACTTTCCAGACACAGAAAAAGCTCCCCAAACCATAACAGATCCTTCTTCAAATGGTCTTTTTGAAAACAACTGCTTCTCCTTTCTTAAATCATGACAATAACACTGGTAGCCGTCAGGCCCATCCAAATTAAATTTTTTCTCATCAAAAAAAACACCATGGTTTCCCATTTCTCCTTTGTCCTTGTTACTTTTTCTTTACCCAGTCTACGCGCATCTTCCTGTGTTTAGCAGTTAAAGCAGGAGCTGTCTTCCTGTTCCGATACACAAGATTTGTTGATTCATGGAGAAGTAGACGAACTCTTCTTGGAGTGATGGGGAAATTCTAAGATTTTTGCAGATCTCTTGAACTTGATTGTCCTTCAGAAGCTTCTCAAAAAAGTCGACGTTTGGCTGCATTTGTAATTTTAGGTGGACGACCTGGACGTTTTCTGGTGCCATACAAATTCCGTGTCCTTTAGATAATTTCTCACAACTGTTCAGGCCCTCAACAGTTTTCTTGTAATGAAGCTCATAGATTTTCCTTCCAGTTTATAGGCAGAAATTTACCCTTTATCATTTTCATTAAGGGGGAAGTTCCTAGACATTTTGCAGTAACTGTATTCAATTATGAAATGTTTAAATATAACTCACGTGGCTTGAAATCATGATAAGAGTCTTTTTATAATCTGCGCATGCACTTATTCTTCCTTTGGTATTCTAAAGTAAACCAGATATACAAATTTTCAAAACTGTCTTATAATTATTTCCACCCTTGAAAACGAAGTTTTGTTAATAACTACATTTTTTCTTTTTTTTTTTTTTTTTTGTGGAAAGTTCTTATAAAATCGAATATGTATACTAATGTGGCGGCCTTTTACCACATTTATTTAATCTTATTTAGGAACCCAAGCTGATGTAAAAAAGGGACAAGGCAAATATATATAAATTTTATTCTTTATTTATACAATAAAAATGTATACTAAAAACCATGCAATGAGTAAGATGAGAGTTGTCTCTCTTTGACTATCAAAGTCTATTAATTTCTCTGAAAAAGGAAATGAAAGAGTTATTAGTCTGCCATAAATGTTTTTTAAACACTTTTGCCGTGCAAGAGGAAAATTCATGTAAGTGTGATAAAATATGCAGCTTGAGAGTTGAGTGAGAACATGGGCGCATAGCTTCAACTGACGTGGTTTTCTGTGGCAGCTGAAGTTTCACTGATTACTTCTTTTGCATAAGCAAAAGAAGTAATCAGTGAAACTTCAGCTATAGGTAGTCATTGAATCTGCGCGGGAAGAATCATTCTCCACATGCAGAGAATCTGATTGGTCGATACTGACCAATCAGTGCATGAGTTTCGGGGAGACTTCTGGGAGCCGATTCTCCCAAAAGTGCACAAAATCTACTATGTGAAAATATAGCGATTTTAAAATTGTCGCTTTAGATAACAGCGTTGCTTCCCGTCCAATGAATGAATGCTGTTAAAGATTTGAATTATTAAGGGTGTATGTGTGTGTGGTGATGATCGCCATACTAATACCAATTGGATCTAGGTACCACACACAAATTTTCAGAGGAATTTGTGCAGTAATAAGAAAATTATTAACAATTTCATGGGGTGTCTTATACATACTGTATTTGTATAATCCAAGATATTCACACACTATAAACATTTTTATTTTTGCAATATGTACACTGGATGACGTTTTGTAAAATAACTGATTTCCTCTATCATAATTTGATGAATTTTTGTTAGAAAGTATTGAAGTTTTTAATACGTATTTTTTTTTATGTCACCCCAACAGGAAAGTTTTAAAATTGTATAGTAGTATTATATCTTTGTGGAACCTTCTAAAACTTTAAGGAACCTTCTGGAACTTCATGGAGCCTTCTTCAAATTTATGGAATCTTTTAGAATGTGTTTTTGCTTATTTGTAAGATTGCAGGTTATGCTGTAGCTATAAACTGTTAAATGTATTTTTTTTTAAATAATTAAGTACTATCCAATTACATTATTAAAAAATAAAGCTTCTTAAATATTTGATTTTTTTTTTTTTTTTTTTTTTTTTGTTGCCCGAATTGTGTAAATCGAATTTTCGGTTTGGGGTGATCTTTTTCAAGAATTAAAACAAATCAATGCCTTTTTCATTAGTTTGGAACAAAATTTAATTGATTTATGACACAGTAATATAGAGTTAAAAAAAATGTCTTAATCCCAATGCAGACATATATTTTTGGCTGCCTGAACGATAAATACCATACAAGGCAAAAATACCATATAAGGGAAATAACTCTATTAATAAAGATTTTTTTGAGTAATTTCCCTTGAATCAGTTTAACTCAAAATTTGTTTATGATGTCGCACCAAATATTACTTTATTTATTTATTTATTTATTTATTTATTTATTTATTTATTTATTTACTTATTTATTTATTAGTTGCTGCACAATGAAAATCAGTCCCAAGGTGCACCAATACACACAGGTAAAATGAATGAAGAAAAGTAATAACCTAAATAGGTAGGTTGAAAATTATCAGGTGCATTTTTTACGCAGAGCCCAAGGATAAGTGCTGTCCATCAAGATAGAACTAAAATGCCACTCTGAGGATAACATTTAAAACAAGATACGTGCTGTCTTTCGTTACGTTAGGTCTTTTCTGTTAATTCACCCAAAGTTCGTTCTATATTAAATTTTTGTCACTCTTTTGAAGTTATAAATTTCAAATCAAAGTTTGTTTTATTTCTTAGTAAATTTTTGGCGATTTTTTGAAATTATAAATTTTAAATCAAAATTTATTCAGCGTTCCTCACAACAACTTCAACCCTCAGAATGAAGAATTACCAAAAATCAGGGAGTTATTCACATTTTATGAGTGCGGACGATATTCGAGGTGCTTGCAAGGAATTTTTTATAATTAAAAAAATATCTGCTTTTGGCTGTTATTGGGGTGAGCGCGAACGTAGACCCACACTTAGAAATAGCGCACCCGAGACGGCCACATTTAGGATGATCGCAAAGGTCGACCTAACCGGAGTGCAATGGAAGGGCCTGGCTCTAGGAGAGTCTGGTGCGTATTTTAGCAAATATAAATTGTTTTTATTTCGGGGTGAATTAACAGAAAACCTCCACATTATCTTTTCTGCTACTACAACGAGAATAAGAAATGTCGTCCAAGGGGCGTAGCAATAGCGAGCAGCCTATTATTTTCTCGGCAGTATATGAAATCCTTTGGCATGCCAGTAATACAATATGCCGACAAACTCTCAACAGAACAGCGACAGAAAGTGTAGAATTAGATTTCGCCATTCTCTGATTTAAACCTGTTAAGAGAGGATCACAGCTAAGTATTCTCAGATTGTGCTGAACCCATTTAAATTGGCTCCAGAGTTCAGTACGAAACAATACTTTCTGATTGGTCCATAAATAATAATGTCATCTGTCTATGTTTCTGAGATGAGGTATTATGTACACTATTTACATTATTCGGACTATTGTCCTCATCTTTGTTGTCATATTTATTATAACGTTTCGGCCTTTCAGTATCTGTCGATATTTCTGAGATGAGGTATTATGTACACTATTTACATTATTCGGTCTATTGTCCTCATCTTTGTCGTCATATTTATTACAACGTTTCGGCTTTTCAGTATCTGTCTATATTTCTATATTCGGGCGTTGTACATTGCGGCCTTCTTCAGGTGTTTGGAATGTCGAACTGAACACTTTATTTCACTTGCTGGGGTAAACTGTTCTAGTTACACCTGCTATGTCTAATGGGTATCAGTTATCAGTTATCTCCTGTTAATTCACCTCTTCAAGTTCTCCACTGCCTTAACCAGGTATTGAACTCAGAACTTTTGGTGTCCTGTCACTGGATCTAACCAACGCTTTTATCCACTGTTCCATGTGTCCTTAAAGAATAAGGTAAATAGCGTAATAATGTCATGTTTCTGCCTACATCGGTACGGTTGACCTCGAGTTTACCTGTTCAGAGTTCAACGCGCCAAAAAGTTGGTAAACATTCTCTCGAGCCTCCCACGTGATCAAGGAAATTCATAAATATGAAACCTCGACACGATTTAGTCCATGAAACCCAACTTCCTCGCTAAAAGTTGATTTTAATTGACATCAATCCGGTTTGTGGAATTCAATTTCTTTTCAACATCATCTCATCTAGTAACGAATTCAACTAAGACGAGACTCATAAACCAACTCACTCAATATCTAGACAACATAAAGGAAATCGTAACTATATCAGTCGAAGGGAGACAACTCTACAGTAAGTCAAGCAATCTATTTCATTCAATTTCATCATCAACATAAACTGTTTAATTCCTTACCAGATCGATAGCATAATACATTTTATATTACCTTTGATCACACAACTAAGAACTCTAAAGTATTTTAAACAACTTTATTATATCGTGTGTACTTGTTATATAAAAAATATTTTTAAAACAAATTGTTAAAACAAATATCTGCCTATTGGATTATTTCTTTTGTTGTTGTTGTCTTTGTTGCATTTGATATAGTAAAAATGGTAAGGGACCTGTTTAATTTGTATTTTGCCACTGATACAGGTTATTTACTCTGTCTCCCCACTAGGACACAAGGTCTATTTTTAGGTGGGGACCCGAGCGCGTACACCCGGGACAGGAAGAAAAATTGCCCTCAGCCCCCGCAATCGTCGGTTGCGCTGGCCTCGGTGCGAGCACTGATCCCTCCTCTGGTGCAATGAGCGGGCGCGGCCTTGGGCAGCTGTTCCCCAGGGCGGGGCACCTCTTCAGTATTATTTTCTCAGTTGCCCCTCCGTCCTTAGACAGAGAAGCTCCTGAGCGCACTCTGTCCAAGGACAGAGACGCAGCTGAGAGATGATAAGTAGATGTGTACCTACTCAAAAAGAGTAATTTACACACTTTAACAATTGTCACTGATACGGATTGGCTAACCCACTACAAAAGTGATCTGAGATTCTCTTTCTAAATTATTTTTTTCGGGTAATTCTCATTAAATATCGTCACAGAGAATTCTGAATAAAATAATTTAATAATTTCTTTGTAATTTCATATTTTCAATCCTGACTTTGCCGGCAATATCTTCACGTTCATTTTTCTGGGAAACCTCTTTCCGCTTTCCCTGTACCTGTTGTAAACTTAGATGCTTTTTACTTGTTCCACTGGCATCAGGGTGGAAAGATATATAAAACTGGCCGCTGAAAAGTTGAAGACACACAAAGACGACACGAAATGCGATAACCTTAACATATTTATTCAAAACTGCTCGCTGGATCCGTCTTGATCCCAGCATTCTCTAGTGCAACCGGAAGTGCTTACAATCATCATCATCATTATCATTGATGCTGTTATAACATTACTAATTCAATTCACAGATTGTTGGATTTTTTTTTCTTTTCATTCACAAAAAAAAATTTTTTTTTCTCATTTTGATAAGAATGAAATATGTGGGTAGCATCACGGTTAGCGTTGCGAAAAATGAAATCGGCTATCCGGGTTCAAATCCCGGGCTAATCTGCTGCATTCACTTTCGCATTGAGAAAGGTATCGGTCTATTTGTCATCCTCCTTCGCCCAGCTATGAGTTAAATAGTAAGGTAGACTGGTATCTCTAGCCTTGGGTGACAACCAGTACAGAAGGAGGAAAAGGCCAACGAGAAACCTTGCCGCTATGTTCTTCAACGATTCATAGCGCCAGGGGTGGCAGTACCGCCTTAGTCACCAAAAATGTGTTACCACCCCTGGTTGGCAGGCTATCGCACGTGCTTTTACGCGTTGTATGTAGAGAATTAAAAGATTCAATGAATATAAAGCATATGGATGCAGGAAAGAAGAAAAACAGAAACAAGAAAGATAACACAGGTAAAATATCGTTTATTTGAAAACAATACAGAGGTTCAACAAAAGCAAAAATGAGTAAGAGACATATACGATGATTTTATAAGCGTAGTGTGTGGCACCCGATGAGGATCGAATTCGTTATTCACTCGCAATTGATCTAGCGGGATCAGCTTGCTAACCATTACACTACGTCGTATTGTTCGATAGGTATATACAGTATGACCCCAAATTAATGAAAAGGTTTACTTTTCACCCTGAATCAAATGCTAGACAAGTGACACATCTTCAAATAAGTAAGGATATTAGCTTACATGCGTATATATTTAAGACATGCAGTTAATATATACAGGGTGGCTCAAAAATTTATATAGACATTAACTCTAACTTAGCAACGGTCTATCATGCCAACAATTAGGGTTATAGGACAACTGCCCCTGGACAATTGCTCCCATAGGACAACTGCCACCCCCCACTGAACAATTGTCCCCTTAGACAACTTACCCCTGGAAAATTGCCCCCATAGGACAACTGCCCCGGGACAATTGTCCTCGTAGGACAACTGTCACTGGATTATTGTCCCTGTAGGACAACTTACCCTGGACAACTGCTCCCATAGGACAACTGCCATTGGATTATTGTCCCCGTAGGACAACTTACCCTGGACAACTGCCATTGGATTATTGTCCCCGTAGGACAACTTACCCCTAGACAACTGCCCCCATAGGAAAACTGCCATTGGATTATTGTCCCCTTAGGACAACTTACCCCTGGACAACAGCCATTGGATTATTGTCCCCGTAGGACAACTTACCCCTGGACAATTGCCCCCATAGGACAACTGCCATTGGATTATTGTCCCCGTAGGACAACTTACCCTGGACAACTGCCCCCATAGGACAACTGCCATTGGATTATTGTCCCCGTAGGACAACTTACCCCTGGACAACTGCCATTGGATTATTGTCCCCGTAGGACAACTTACCCCTGGACAATTGCCCCCATAGGGCAACTGTCCTCTAGGCAAATTCCCCTCATACGGAAACTTCCCTCAGACAATGAAAAGTGCATTTTTTTAAATTTTGCTTTTATTTCAATAACAAAGATAAATTTTTTTAAAAAGCCATCTTGAAGTTTATGGGAATCTCCTGACTTTACCAGACCTGCCGAACTGGCAAGTTTGGGGAGTAGCAACAAGCCAACTCCCAGTTTGAATCCAGTGCATCTACAACTATCCAAGTACATAAAAATGTATATCATTCCATCATGGAATTCGTCCAAAGTGAACGCGGTGAAATGAAGCTTATTTATGATGTCTACATCTATGTGAAGCAGAAAAGAACTGGCAAATATTATTTTATCTTATGACTGTGAGAAACGGCGGCATAGCAACTGTAGACCTAAGTTAAAGTTTATAAAAAAAGGTAATTAGTAATTATTGTATTTGTGTATAATCCCCAATTCGCAATTTTAGTTGTATAATTCTAGTGATATAGAAATATAAATCATATTATGCATTTATTATTGGATAATTCTTCTTATTGGACAACAGATAAAACATGAAAATAAAACCCTAATTAGTTTTACAGTGTAACCCGGATATAAGAGAACCCGGATATAAGAGACTTTTTATCTGGTCCCGACAATTCTGTTATATCCGGGTTACACTGTATTAGTATTAGGTTGGTGCAAAAATAATGACGTGATAATGTCGTTTTTTGACGTTAAAAAATACGTCAAAAAACGACATTATTACGTCATTATTTTTGCACCAACCTGATATTTATTTTGTATTTGTTAGTATTATTTATAATTATTATTATTTATTAGTATTATTTAATTAATATTTATTAGTATTTATTCCCTCCCGCACCTCCAAAGTTGTGCTTTCGCTTATTTTTTTCTTAAAGGTGGCAATTGTCCGGGGGCAGTTCTCCTGATACTATAGGTTTTGGGAGATGAGGAATGTTATTTACAGCAAGATGGAACATCACCACACAGCCATTGTGATGTATGATCGTACTTGAATGAAATGTTGCCAAACAAATGGACAAGGTTACGTAGAATGTCCATCTCGTTCGCCGGACCTCACCTCTTTAGACTTTACTTTGTGGGAATTCTTAAAAGCCAATGTGTACGCTACAAATCCAGCAACAATCATAGAGCAAGAACGTAGCCAAATACCGATTGAAATGCTGCTTGCTGCTTGTGATTCAATTGCGTTGCTTTGTGAGCACTGCCGAGATCATAGCGGCCATCAATTTGAAAACATGCGATTATAAAATCTTAAGAACATGCATTTATAATAAACATTATCTTCATGCGCGTTATTAGGTATCATTGGTTCTAGTTGCTTGAATTATTTCTTGAAAAAGCTTCAAAATGGTTATACATCTTATGAGGCACCGTGTATTTCTACAATTTCTTCTTTTTTTGTGGGCCTCCGTTTGTCTTGGGCGTCCTGTTTGGTCCAAATTCAGTCCATTGGTGAAAACTAGAGTGACCTGTTCCAGGGTGCAGGCCTGGGCGATGATATCTGGAGGCGGTGTGTTGCCCAGACATGGCCTTACCGAAAAAAAGTTGCCGGAAAGTTGTCAATGTTGACAGTCAATCGTCTTCGGGGATCCACCTATTGTCTTCTCTCTGGATTTGCTTCCATAGGCTTTTCCGGGTTTGGATATGACCGCAGAGCAGCGTAGGTTAAAAATCAGGGTTTTCCTTCCTTTAGATGAATTACCTTTCTGGGCATTCGAGCTCTATCTGTCCGATGCAGCTGGTTATGAAGCGCGAGTTGTCCGCCTTCGCCCATTCTCCTGCTTGAAGCAACAGGTTCTATCAATTTTTCAAGTTAGTTGTTCAATGTAATCAG
>OZ010587.1:23346590-23431590 GCA_963932145.1 Acanthosepion lycidas | reverse complement strand
AGCGTATCTTAACGAAAACAAATGACAATATATATTATGAAATCTTATTAATCTGACAATTATTTCAATATATTCTCTGTTCGTACTTTATTTTTATAGATATAATTATTTAAGTAAATGGTCTATTTTATAATGAACAGTATTAATTACATTTAGCAGCCAGAGACAGAATACATTTCATAATATATCTTGTCAATTGTTTACGTTAAGATACACTTTGAGCTGTTAGGATCGTTCGAGAATGATATATATATATATATATATATATATATATATATATATATATAATTGTTTTTTTTAATATATTATTATCGCAACACAGAAATTGCCATGTTTCAAATGTGAAACTTCAATTCAAATTCAATCATGAAAATTAAACATAAAATACAAGGTTCTGTTGAGATGTTCTCAGAATATCAATTTTGTCTGGACTTATAAATTAAGTAAATCAATTTCAAAAAAGTTATTCTTAGTATCGCTTGATAATGGAAAGGAACTTTATATTTTAAGTTTAATTTTTGTGATTGAATTTGTATTGAAGTTTCAGTTTTGAAACATGGGCATTCCGGTGTTGCGTTGATTATATATTAAAAAAAAAAAAACATTATAATATTATGCTATACTGTTGTATCGAGCATTGATTTTAAAAATAAAAATAAATGCTAAGAACCCTGAATTATAAATCTCATTGTTATTTCCTATATATATATATATATATATATATATATATATATATATATATATATATTGATAGATACCAGCATCAAGTGTCCGAAATTCTTTCTCGAAGGAAACGTCTATGCCATTTAAAAAAATCGATTCAAATTTCCATATTCGGTTTTTCAAGTGATTTCACTAAGATTAATTGTATTTTCTTTTATTCTTTGTCTTGTTTCTGTCGATTTTCTTCAGTTTTTTTTTTTGTTGTTCTTCCATCATAAATACAGCGTCAATTCCAACCACTGTAAAGAAAACAAAAAAACAAAGAGACAATTAAGTTATACTTTGAATGTATTTAGATGAAGCCTTTTCACTATTATTATTTTATTACCACTTTTACTTCATCTTATCTGTCTATATTTCTGAGATGAGGCATTATCTACACTATTTACATTGTTCGGACTATCATCCTCATCTTTGCTGCCATATCTATCACAACGTTTCGGCCGTTGTACGCTCCGGCCTTCTTCAGGTGGTTGGAAATCGAACTGAACCCTTTATTTCGCTCACTGGGGTAGACTGTTCTAGTTCTACGTGCCATGTCTAATGGATGTCAGTTATCAGTTATCTCCTGTTTGGGTCCTGTCACTAGATCTAACTAACGCCTTTATCCACTGCGCCATGTGTTCACAAGGACACTTGGCACAGTGAAATAAAGGCGAGCGAAATAATGGGTTTAGTTCGACATTTCAACCACCTGAAGAAGGCCGGCGCGTACAACGGCCGAAACGTTGTGATAAATATAGCAACAGACATGAGGGTGATAGTCCGAACAATGTAAATAGTGTTCATCTTATTAATGTTGCTTTTTTAGATGAAACATTTTCCTGCAGGTGGTACAATGATAGCGATTCACAATGCGAAATCGGAGATCTGTGTTCGAATCCCAGTCGGTCTCATAACTTCGTTTCAGTTTCCAGTCCGCCTTGGGTTTGCAAGAACTAAAACAAATCACAAGCTTAAACGCTTCCAAAAATTGGAATTTGACTCCAGAAAGAAATATTTACGACTGGTTGCCAAACAAGGTAACAATATTTGAGTAGTGTTTTATTTTATATTTCCCATATATATATATATATATATATATATATGATATAAAATATAGTTTTAAGATATGCTATATTCATGTGATCAGTATCAGGGATAGATCGTATGTAAATATAAAAGTCTACACTGTGGTCAATTCCGAGCGGTGACAGTCTGTTTCATTCTTAAACGCGATCTTCAGGTTTGAATATACAGATATACTTAAATATAATACGCCATCTATCTATCTATCTATCTATCTATCTATCTATATATATATATATATATATATATATATATGTATATATATATATATATATATATATATATATAGGTTTTTGTGTGTATAAAAATTGAAGGGGCAGTGTGCAAATTTTGACATGGAACGCACAGAAGTCATGAGCCCATTCATGTTCACATGCAAAAAGCTACCCCCCCTTCTTTCCCTCTCTCTGCGAACTACGATCAAAGCGAAAGGAGCGATGGAAAGTAGCCACGAAAAGAAACAGATACACAAATGCAAAGAAAGCATGAAGAAAAGAAAGGGTGAGAGAGAGTGGGGGGAAAATAGAGAGGAGATAAATATATGTCAGACAAAACTTGGCCGAAGTTTATATTTTATTTCATCTTGAATTAAACTTCCCATAATTTACTTTTCTTCGAGGTGTCTTGGATTGTCGGATCGACTATCATAAGCGATGATGTTCTAATTTCTTGGCAAATTTGTCTCTCAAACACACCCAAGGTGTATCACAAGAGTGCGCGTACAAAAGCTGTGTACGCAAGCGGCTTGCACGCACACACGCACACAAACAATGAGGATAAAATATGGACATCTTTCCTTAGGTGTTTACAAATTGTACACTGTTCAATTATTAACGTTAACATCAAACTATTTTAAATTCCAAAATTATACTTGAATTAAACGACAATTACTTAATAAACACACACACACAGACACACACACACACACACACACACACACATATATATATATATATATATATATATATATATATATATATATGATGAAATATGCTTTTAAGGGTTACAGTGTCTAATATCAAGGATAGGGCATATGTAAATATAAAAGGGGACATTGAAGTCAACATCAAGAAGCAACAATCTGTTTCATGCAGGCCTAATATCTACATAAGTAATCTAAACTTTTTAAACTTCTTACCTTTGAAACGGTCACCGATTTTCTGTCTTTGCGCACGCGCTCTTTATAGAGCCCTAAAAGAGAAATGTCATTAGAGATTTATTTGGCAAAGGCAGTTTGGAGGATTACTTTATTAAATTATTCATTATGTATTTGGCTTCATTCATTTTTTTATCTCCTCGATAAAGAATTTTAACTTGCAAATTACAAATTCCCACCCAAAACGCACAATTAAACAAAAGCCCAAAACAAGAGAAACACTCTTCTGAGATTCCACACAATTATTCGACGATAACCAAAACAATGCTTAGCAAAATAAACCAGCGTCAGAATTTGAATCCAGATAAATACCAAGTATCATATATTTTCTCCATGCCTATTGTTGTATATTTTGGCTTTAAATTTTCTTGTATGTAATAATGTGAGAATATTGCAGATTGCAGATTGCAACTGAGCGTTTCCCTGTTGTAGTTAATATTTTTTGTGGACAAGAATAGTGTCCGTTTTTTTTCTTCATTCTTATGGTCTTTTTTACAGATATATTTTATTTAGATAGGAACGTATATATATATATATATATATATATATATATATATATATATATATATTGCGTATAATTTAGTAGCATTTTTTCATTAAGACATGTCTTATTAAGTTTAGTCTACTTATTTTTAATAGAATCCTCTCATAATTATGGACAAGTTTCTTAGTATCCTTATTAAAGGAAGAAAGAAAATTTACATGTTCATGCATAGTCATTTTATTCCAAGTACTTTCGACATTAGCACAATGTCATCATCAGAGTCTTGTTTTTTCTAAGAAAAAATAATATATGTTAGACATACCCCTACTACGCTGTCTCGAAGGTTGACTTTGGAAGGGTTAAAACGAAACTAACATTTCCCACGGACTAGAAAAACGCGTTCACTGGCAACTGTGTCCAGGTCGATAACCGAGATTTAAAACAATAGGTATTTTGAAAAGCCAGCTGACAGGGTCAAAAGTTAAGAATTGTCGCAAGTGGGTCCCATATTATTGTAGTTCAGGTATGGGAAGACTACGGCTAGCCGGCTATATGCAGCCCGCCAAATGTTAGTAAATTTGAAAGAGAAAGTTACCAATGCCAAATAAATGTTACAAGCATTACAAGTTTGTTAACGCCTAATTTTAACAAACTGGTAAATGATTGTAGTCAGATACATTATTCTCAAGAGACATTGAGATCCTTCTTTTGATGAGTTATTAGGTTGGTGCAAAAATAATTTCTTATACTACTGTAATCCGACTAGTAAGGTCGATTTCATCTTGTTCAAGAGATCTAGCAGTAAGGTACTATAAACTGCTGCTGTTTTAAACCAGGATACTGTCCCAGATAGTTGTATTATATATATATATATATATATATATATAATATATATATATATATATATATATATTAATTATTTTTTAAGAGCCGAAAACCTCAATATAATTATTGAAATTAAATTGAATTAAAGTATCAAGCCCTACATTTTCGAAGAATTGTTTTTTTTTTTTATTTCTTTCCGCAGAGTTAATTTGTTTTTCAAATAAATGTTTTCTACTTTATAATATTAATTAATAAAAATAATTTTTTTTCTTAAAACGAAGTTATTTTGTCTTTCAAATGTGTTTCGTGTAAATCTTCAAGTTAAAAATACTTATCAATATTTTTTCTTTAAAATACTTTAAACTGAGTTACTTTGTCTTTCAAATAAACGCGTTTCATGTGAATCTTCTACAGGACTTTAAAATATCAATTAATACAAATTAATTCCATTTTTTTTTTCTCTAAAAGCCCGTTTTTGCCTATTTTAAATATTAATTGTTTTGGGTTAATATATTAGGTTGGTGCAAAAATAATGTCGGTTTTTGACTTATTTTTTAACGTCAAAAACCGACATTATTTTTGCACCAACCTAATAATATGCGGCCCTATAAAATTGTGAATTTTTAAATGTGGCCCTTGCACTGAAAAGTTTGCCCACCCCTATAGTAGTTAATATTTACATACGAATCACCAACAGTCGTGTATATTGCTGACATCAAATTAAAACCAACCTGTTATTATTTATAACAGATTTGACTTATTACTAGGCAGAAATAATTTCTTATACTACTGTAATCCGACTAGTAAGGTCGATTTCATCTTGTTCAAGAGATCTAGCAGATTTGTCGGAAACATTTTTTTTCACAAATGACTAAGATCATAGCGACTGTGGGTCGAAGAAGATAACGTATTATAAGGTACTATAAACTGCTGCTGTTTTAAACCAGGATACTGTCCCAGATAGTTGTATTATATATATATATATATATATATATATATATATATATATATATATATATATATATTAATTATTTTTTAAAAATATGATTCCTTCGCTACATAAAAGTTTTCATATTTCAAAAACAAGAGCCGAAGACCTCAATATAATTATTGAAATTAAATTGAATTAAAGTATCAAGCCCCGTTTAAGCGAAAATGTAGGGCTTGATACTTTAATTCAATTTAATTTCAATAATTATATTGAGGTTTTCGGCTCTTGTTTTTGAAACATGAGAACTCTTATGTAGCGAAGGAATCATATTTTGTAGTATGGAGCACTGTTTTTTAAAAATAAGAACAAAAATACTAAAGAACCCCGGATTATTTACCTAACGTGTTCTTTCCTGTTTTTCTACATATTTGCACACACACACACACACACACACACACACACACACACACACACACACACACACATATATATATATATATATATATATATATATTATAATTGTTTTTTAAAAAATATATTATCATCGAAATAGCGAAATTCCCATGTTTCAAAACTGAATACAAATTTCATCATAAAAATTAAACTTAAAATACAAAGTTCCGTTCCATTATCAAGCGATGCTAAGAATTTTCTTTTGTCCGTTCCATTATCAAGCGATGCTAAGAATTTTCTTTTCTCCGTTCCATTATCAAGCGATGCTAAGAATTTTGTTTTTTTCCGTTCCATTATCAAGCGATGCTAAGAATTTTCTAAGCATCACTTGATAATGGAATGATTCTTTAAATAGCCAATTTATTATGAAGTTATGCCAGTAATATTTAAGATAGAAATGGTTTATTACTTTTATGATCAGTTTATTTGAAGATGTGATCTTTTCATGTACGTTATTGGTTATCGCACTATAGCCTACCGACAAAAATCACTCATAATTTAAGTTTGTTTTTTTTTAGAATTTCTGTATAAGTCGACCCCCAATTTTTAAGGTTGACTTTTGTCATTTAAAGGTCGTCTTATAGGCGGAAATATACGCTATATGTAAACGCATGCATATGTTATACCACCTATTCACTTCACTGTTCATCACATTTGTCGGTTCGTTTCTCTACTTCCACCAGACCGAAATTTTGTCGTTGCATTTAAATACTGATTTTCAGAACTTTTTAGTAGTCTTGATATATATATATATATATATATATATATATATATATATATATATATATATATATATATATATATATATATGTGTGTGTGTGTGTGTGTGTGTGTGTGTGCGCGCGCGCGAATAAAGGCAAAATGCAAACATTTTTGCCAACACATTTCGTCTTCTGGTCATGGCAAATGTAAGGAATTTTTGAAACATGTATTTATAAACAAAAGTAAAAAAAAAAAAATAGCGTTAGGCTTTCAAAGTTTTGAATTTTACGAACGCCCCAAAAATATTCACGCTGTGAAAATCACGGTAAACTATGGAGATGTAATTTAATCTAAAGTGATGCCATTTTATGTCTAATAAACGAAACAGCGTACTAGTTGTTATTGTTGAATTTATTTTCTTATTTGTTTATATATATATATATATAGATATATATATATATAGATATATATAGATATAGATAGATAGATAGATAGATAGATAGATAGATAGATAGATAATGAACGAATGAGATAGATAGATAGATAATGAACGAATGAGATAGATAGATAGATAGATATGAACGAATGAGATAGATAGATAGATAGATAGATAGATAGATATGAACGAATGAGATAGATAGATAGATAGATAGATAGATATGAACGAATGAGATAGATAGATAGATAGATAGATAGATAGATAGATATGAACGAATGAGATAGATAGATAGATAGATAGATATGAACGAATGAGATAGATAGATAGATAGATAGATAGATAGATAGATAGATAGATATGAACGAATGAGATAGATAGATAGATAGATAGATAGATAGATAGATAGATAGATAGATAGATTATAATAATGTTGCAATTATTTATTATTTAATTTTGTTTTGATAAATTATTTATGAATTTATTATAAATAATGTTTACATTTAACAATTGTTTTTAATTTTTTAATTTTCTAATGACCATGAATGTTGATTCAGGAAAGGAGTATTTATTTTACGAAAGGATTTATTTGAAAAAAAAATCTGGAGGTTAACACTGGCAAAACACAAGAGCGGCACTTTTTTTTAAGTTACTTTCTCTTTTAATAAGTGTGATATTCTTTACATCAAAGTTGGGGTTGAACATATTTCTGTAATTAACTAATGCATTTAAGAAATTGTTATCTATAACATCCTTTTTATGTTCTTTCCTTCTTTATTATTTTGGTGGACAAGAATAGTGTCCGTTTTTTCTTCATTCTTATGGTCTTTTTTTACAGATATATTTTATTTAAATAGTAACGTTCATATATATATATTGCGTATAATTTGGTAGCATTTTTTCATTAAGACATGTCTTATTAAGTTTTGTCTACTTATTTTTAATAGAGTCCTCTCATAATTACGGACAAGATTCTTAGTATCCTTATTAAAGGAAGAAAGAAAATTAGCATGTTGATGCATATTCATTTTATTACGAGTACTTTCGACATTAGCACAATGTCATCATCAGAGTCTTGTTTTTTCTAAGAAAAAATAATATATGTTAGACATACCCCTACTACGCTGTCTCGAAGGTTGAGATTTCATTTGAATGATACCTCTAACATCATTCAACATTGGCAACAGCATGCCAGTCCACATTCGAAATTTAAGAAAATTCTTGTTGAAAATACATCTATACATTATCATAAAATTAATTAACACAAACTAAAAATTCTTGAAACTAGCTACATTAAAAAATTGAGACCAATACTTAATAAAATCATTTATGAAACAAATATTTTAAAACGTTTACAGTAGACACCTTAAAAATATCTAGGTTTTAACTAATATTTTAAATAGTTTTTTTTTAAATATTTAGACATTACCTCCCTTGATGTTTGTAGTGTGTTTACATCATAAAATTTAAAAATCATACAGTACATAATCCTAGCATTTTTCACTTCACAAGTAAACAACAATATTTTTCAGATGAACACAACAATTTTGTTTCAGAAAAAAAAGACCCTAATGAAAAAAAGAGTACAGGAAAAAAATGAATACGCATCTACATGGTAATTTTCTTTCTTCCTTTAATAAGGATACTAAGAAACTTGTCTAAATTATTTAATGAGACATTTCTTAATATATATATATATATATATATATATATATATATATATATATATATATATATATATTAAGAAGGTCTAGGGATAAATATAGGGATATGTATGTATGTGGATATGGATAGGTGTTCGGATTTGTGTAGAGGTGTGTATGTGTATGGATATATAGAATATTATAAAAGAAGGACTTAATTTTCTGTTAGTAATGTTTTATCCAAATTTCTAATTTACATATGCTTAATACGGCCCGTCAAAAATGTGTAAATTTCTTTTCATTTTTCATTTCAACCCTTGGAAGTAAAGTCTGATAATACAGAGCCCTTTAAAAGGTCTGTGGTGAAATAATTTATTACATGAACCTTAAAGCGGTCTGTTTTTATTCAAATATATATATATATATATATATATATATATATATATATATATATATATATATATATCCAAGTATAAGATTGGTGTAGACGGAATAATTTCCAATAACCAAAAATACTATTCTCAATATAAAGTAGAGCAAATATTATTTATTCAAAATTTTTTTTTGAATATATATAAATATATATATATATATATATATATATATATATATATATATATATATATATATATATATATATATATATATTTGTGTGTGTTTGCATCAATGAATCCATAGCCTAAGGATGAAAAATGCATTTATTTACACAAAGATATTTTTTTAAATATATTCTTTTTCCGTGATAGTGCACTTCCTTGCTGAATATACATCGTTGAACATTATACAATGGAAATTTCAGATCAAAATTAAGCTAATAACGACGTATCAGGCTACAGAAATATTAATGCAGTAGACTGATCTTTAGAGTTGCTTAATAAATAAGGACGATTAATATCCATTTCCATTGTATAATATTTCACTGGAAATAATAAAACCCAGAGATATTTGGTTCGTAAGAAATGTCACTTTTTATTAAAAAAATAGTTGTCTTGTGTAAATAGTTATGAGCTATATATATATATATATATATATATATATATATATATATATATATGGGGGGAAATAATCTCTATTTTATACAAGTTTCATTAAACAAGGTACTGCGATTAAGATTTAAGATCTTTATTTTATTTTTCTTGTCTTCGTATAAATGTTTTCCTTTTGTATGTAAATTGTGTAAAAATGTCCAAATGTTCTATATATACAAGAGCTTTTGGCTGTTCCATTAGCCATTAACAAGAATATATTTTATTTTTGGTTATCTTTAACGGAATGTACTGATTTTTATTACTAGATATGGGAATGTTTTATTATTTTCCAACACAGAAAAAATTAAATAAAAAGCTCATATATATATATATATATATATATATATATATATATATATATATATATGATAAGAAGACGGAGACATTATTTATCCATTTCGTTTATAATTTATTTCGTGTTCAACTCTTTATTTCGGTCTGAAGAGTTGAACACTTCGTGTTCACGAAATAAATTATAATTGAAATAGATAATTAAAGTCCCGTCATTTTATTATCATTATAATGCTCTTTAGTGTACATTGAACTCTCCCTAGATTTATATCCTCCTCGGAATTATCCCTTCCATCAACTGGTAACAAGTATATATATATAAATATATATATATAAATTTATTTATATATATATATATATATATATATATATCAGAAAACGAAATGAGCGCGTAGAAATACGTGTATCTGTTGGTGTTGGGTGTGAACTGGAAATACAGTATTACTAAATAGACTCATCATCCGGGCAGTGCTCTGCACAAAGTCGTCAAAGCTGAGCTTGCCATCCGAATTGGCGTATCTCTTGCAAATAACCTCCATCACTTTACGGTTGGCAATGAAACCTGCGAAGAAAATTTTGAAAACATAAGTAGTTTTTTTTAATATTTTTTCAGAGATTTTTTGATCAGTTCGAAAATATTAATTCTGTTGCGTTTGATATCAAAAATAAATGTCAGACAATTATCATTTTTTTTTTACTGTTTCTAAATTCATTTTTAGTTTGCCAACCGTCATTAGTAATTTTTGGCTAAGATTTACATTCATCTTCATTTTTATTAGATGAAGAATTGTCAGCCATTATTATTAATTTTTGACCAGCATTTATTTTCATCTTCATTTTTATTAGATGAAGAATTGTCAGCCATTATTATTAATTTTTGACCAGCATTTATTTTCATCTTCATTTTTATTAGATGAAGAATTGGCAGCCATTATTATTAATTTTTGACCAGCATTTATTTTCATCTTCATTTTTATTAGATGAAGAATTGGCAGCCATTATTATTAATTTTTGACCAGCATTTATTTTCATCTTCATTTTTATTAGATGAAGAATTTTCAGCCATTATTATTAATTTTTGACTAGTATTCACTTTCATATTCAGTTTTTTATTAGAGGAAGCGTTATCAATCATTATTATGAATTGTTTACTTGTATTTACTTTTATCTTTATTTTTATTAGTAAGAATTAGGTTTAGGGCATCGAACGAGGCCAAAATGATTGGTCTTCACAGTACTATGAACTAGTTGAAGGTCGTCGCATTTAAGCCTTATGTTTAATAATTCTTCAAAAAAATTATTTCGTAGAAATCAGCCATGAGAATCCCTTCAGTCTAATAATCGTCAGTTATCATTCCTTCATTTTTGTACCTGAAGACATTCACAAGAAATGCTTCTGATGAAAACGTTCGCTTACCGAGTTCTTTGTACAGCTTCCTTAGTTTCTTTACATCCATTAGTCCAGTGTCTTCATCTTGATGACTCTTGAATGTTTTCTGAAGGTAAAACAGTGAAAAACATATAAGTATATATAAGCAAGTTCTTTCTTTCTATCCCAGTTGACATTAATTACACGGCTTAAACAAACAGGTATACCAACTTAAACTCGTGTAACCATTAAAATTAACGTTCACAGTAATAAGGAATATAGGTGTATATGTGAGAATATACACCCTTGTGCAAATTAATATAGGTGTATATGTAAGAATATACACCCTTGTGCAAATTAATATAGGTGTATATGTAAGAATATACACCCTTGTGCAAATTAATATGGGTGTATATGTGAGAATATACACCCTTGTGCAAATTAATATGGGTGTATATGTGAGAATATACACCCTTGTGCAAATTAATATGGGTGTATATGTGAGAATATACACCCTTGTGCAAATTAATATGGGTGTATATGTAAGAATATACACCCTTGTGCAAATTAATATGGGTGTATATGTGAGAATATACACCCTTGTGCAAATTAATATGGGTGTATATGTAAGGATATACACCCTTGTGCAAATTAAATTTTTCCGTATTTTTCCAATGAAACATGACCCAGTGCATATATTTGTACTTCGTATGTCCATTCAACAAAGTCGTTCCTTGCAGATTGACCACAGATTCTCGTTTGGATTTAAATCAGGAGAGTTTTCGGGCCAGTCTATAGTATTTTGATTTGCTCACTGGTAATGCTTGCCAGTGTATTCATGCAGCATTACAAATTTACATACGCTTTCTTGGAGTAACGTCCATTGTAGAAAATGGCCGTAGAACAACTAATCGACAGTCGAGACAATAGTGTCTGGACGAGATGAAAGTCTGATGCAATCATTGATGATGCAATATTTTTCAAGGCCAAACAAATTTCATCATACAGGCCGAAAATAGATTAATATTACTGCACACTACTGCAAATGACCTAATCTGAGGGAAAAAATAGAAATCGATTACACCCTTTCACTCCAGTGGGTCTAAAACTGACCGTATGATGAAAGGAAGAAAACTAAAGCGGTTGTTTCAATTGATGTGCATAAGCGTACATATAAATAAGGTTTTTTTTCTAAGCCGGTTGACATTAATTACACAGCTTAAAACAACAGATATACCAACTTACACTCAAGTAATCACTAAAATTAACTCCCCAGCCGTTATACGCATCAAATACCGCCTCCATTTCTAATTGAGGCAATTGAAACAACGTCCATATCAATAACAGGCCTGGCAGCCATCCAACTGGGTTCATTGTTTGGGGGCGGACATGTAAAGACCTTAATTATGTAGAGACCTACTAAATAACGATTGCCGAGAGCACATTTTAATCAAGAAAATTGTTACTAATATCCTGTAATTATTTAATTTGCAACTATATACAGACTGTCATAGACGGGAAAAATAGTGGAGACAATAACCCACTGTTTATAAAATGCTAGCGTGGAATGAATCTCAAATAGCTTCTGACAACTAAGTTCAACTTCAAGCCGGAGAATGGACGAAGGCAAGCGACCGGCGACTCATAACCAGCTGCTTCGGGTAGATAAAGCTTGACAGACCAGGAAGGCAGGCCATCCAGGAGAATGAAAACCCTGATTTTAAACCTCCGCTGTTTTGCGCTCAAATCCAAAAGGCTCTGGAAATAAATCCAGATAGAAAACACGGAGTGGAGCCCCAAAGGCGGTTGACTGACAACACTGACAGCATTCCGCTAACTCCTGCTGCCAAGCTGTCCCTAAATGTAATGCCTTGTATTCCTTTAGATCTTGTCAGGACGGCTGATAGGAAGGAAAATATGTAGTCTGACAGCGCACAGATACCTATATATATATATATATATATATATATATATATATATATATATATATATAATTATTTATTTTTTAAAGAAAAAAAAAATTTATAACATAAATATGTTATAAAATCACTACAAAAATAGCCATTTTGTTTCAACACCCTCGGTGTCTTATCAAGTGATGACGTTGAATGTAAAATAAATGGTTTTAAAAGTTTCAAATTAATTAATAATCCTACGCAAGGGGAAAACGTTGTTACAAAGGCTAGATGGACCAATCAAAACACAAGTACAGGAAAATTCAAAAAGCTCGATAACGAAGTCATGTTATAATATCTATTCAGATGTTTAGTATTAAAAAATAATTTATTCCAACGAATAATTACTAAATTATATGATAAAATTTAATATTAAAATTTAAAACTGCTAATTACAAAATCAAAATTTAACATTTATTCGCTATCAAGTTTACAACTATAAAATTACTGAGGAGAAAAGAAGAAATATATATGTTATTCAATTTATTTTTTCATTGAAGTTACTTTAGCTATATTTAATATCCGGTCTTTTTACAATGTATACATTTTAATCCTCATGGTGTGTAAATGGGGTCCTAAACTCACGCGTAAAACAAACGCAGTCAGATTCTAATACATAAGCACCAAGACATATACACACAAAAAAAAGGGACAAGACAGAGAACATCTCCACGGTCTGTCATGAAAAAAAAAAAGGGGGGGGGAATGGGAGAAGGGAAACCAACACACACGTACATACATACATAATTAAAAGTGGATGGACTTTCCATACACATAGATACATATAAATACATGCACACACATCCACAGACATTGACCCAGACAGTTGGATACCCCAACCGATAAATATTTAAGACAGAAAATGTCATTGCATAGTAATTGATAGTAATTGTTGGTTATTGGAATTCATTTCATATACACCAATCATATACTTGTATATATATATATATATATACATCGGGTACAACATCAAAATTGTACAAATTGTGCATAATTGTCCATCCCATAAAAGGTTTAATATTTTAAAAAAAACACAAAACTAATTGAGTTTCTTTTTTCAAGCTTTCAGATAAGACGTTTAGCCATCTTGACACCAGTTTTCATAAGAATCACTGAAACCCCCTTTCAGTTATTCAGTTAGAAAAAGAAAAGGGTAAAATCGTTTTGTGTCAGTTCCACTGTCTTCCTAACTCAATGGTGAGACGAAAAAGATCATTCGGGCCTTCAGTAATGGTACGAACATTCATACTCTGGCTTCTGGCTTCAAAATCCATCGAGTTTAAAAAAAAAAAAAAAAAGAGGGAACAGTAGAGAGGAAAATTGGATCAGGTGGTCACAACAGGATCATCATTTCAACTAAGAGCTAAAGTGATCAATTAGAAAAGATCCAACTCAATTCCATTTGGCACGTGAGAGAGGAGTTACAGTTTTGACAGTCCAAAGAACAGCGAAAAAAGACTTGAAAATGAAATCGTACGTGAAACGTGTGAGGCACCTTGTTATTCCAGGACAGAAAGTTAGAAGGTTAGAGAGAGCGAAGATCATCTTGAATAAGTTGGAAAATGATCCTGCAATCATATATATATATATATATATATATATATATATATATATATATATTTCAATTTAATTTCAATTCTTCATGAGCTTCCAATCTTTAGCTATGATTAATTAATGATAAACACGCTATTTTCGTTTATGATCGATTTCATCACGGTTCTTCTGTCAATCTTGGAGAGTAATTATCCACTTTTTCTTGCTCCAAGTAGAATCCAATAGGGTTGTAAAAACTTCAGAGAATTCCAGTAAGATATCTTTAATCATTTCTAGGAGACAACGGTTCAAAGCTTAATCGAAAAAAAGAACAATTTTACATTTACATGATTTGGACAATTTTGCTGTTACACACTGTATATATATATATATATATATATATATATATATATATATATATATATATATATATTATTTATAAATATTATTTATTTTAGGATATTAAAACAAAAACATGTTAAAATCGCTACACAATGACAATTATGTTTCAACATTACAAATTAATCGTTCACTCGCCAGTAATTTAACATCGCCCGAGGAGACACATTTGTAGTGTTCAAACATAATTGCAATTGTGTAGCGATTTTAGCATGTTTTTATTTTAATATCCTAAAATAAATAATATTTAGCTCTACCGTGTATTGAGCCCTCTTTTAAATTAAATCTTACAGACAATGGAATTATACTCCATTTGTTCTCATTTTACCTGGATCGATATATATATATATATACATATATATATATAATTATTATTATTATGACTATAACAATTATTATTTCGATAAATATAAATACTTAAATGCAGAAAGAAAAACATAAACCCCTATACTAATTAAATGCACAACAGTCGTTTACTTAACACAAAATTAGGAACATTTTTCGATGATATTACAGAAATGTCTCACTTATAGATATTATTTTGTCTTGAATACTTACGTGCCATAGAATTAAAAACTCATGAACTTTTTTAACCGCTGTAGACTCCAGCATTCCAAGACGCTTATTCTGAGATTCTGTTAAAGTCAACAATTTCGTTTGTGATTCTGAGCAGAATGTTTAATAATACATTAAAAACTCTTTATCCGCGGTAGATAGATTGTAGAGGACCGTGTCTGTGGTGTTGTTGATAGAAGTAGAAGAACACATGTGGGGTCAAGATTTTCCTGCTAGCCGGTCCAACTACATGAGAAAGTTGGACTTCAATTAAGTCCAAAGAAGGCAAAGAAAAAACAAACACAAGACCGATAAATATACAAATGTGTATTAATGACAAGAAAGGTTACAAGGGCAGTTAGAATGGACAGAGTGTGTGTGTGAATATTATATATGTGTGTGTGTGTGTGTGTGTTCGTACGTACGTGTATTGTGCTTAGCGTGTTCCCAGCATTTGGGAAACGCTATCTCTGTGAGCGTTCACATCTGCGAGGTCGTAAGGCTGAAAGGCCTGAGGAAAAAAAGAGGAAGAGGCGAAGGGTCAGCGACTATTTATAGCCAGGGAAGAGAGACCCCTGGTGAAAGGGTTAACGAACTAAAGGAGGAGTTAACTAAATCCGCGAACATTTAGAGAACCAAACATATACTAGTCGTGTCTTAAAAGATTACATTGGGAAATCGATTCCCTATTTAAAAAACGTAATTAAAATGTTAAAAAAATTTCTGAAACTTCTTTTTTTTTCTGTTTTGACAGAAATAAAAAAAAAACAAAAAAAAACGCAAAGCTTTCTCTCAGAAAAAATACAATTTTTCATTACGTGGTTTTATTGAAGTGGAATGTTTATAAAATCAATGTTTATGTTTTGATTTGCATCTTGAGCCCATTCGATGACAGAGAGGAAGTAACCCTCCACACACACACACACATACACACCACGGAGAAATATATTTTCCTTAAGAAAGAAACCAACTATAAAGATTAAGTAAATAAGATAAACAATTTTGAACCATCAATGAAAGAAACTTTTATTTTTTTTAATTGGTGCTTTTCTGCCCAGGATCTATTAAGTAGGATTTTAATGACGTTAACGGCTTTTAGGTGGATTACTTGTCTTCAAAATACAATTATTGCTAGTAAAGTCCTTATAGATAGATAGATAGATAGATAGATAGATAGATAGATAGATAGATATGGCATGTAAACTGGTTTCCAGGATAAAACAGACAGTCGGCTCTCAGTGTTGACCTCAGTGTATGTGTTTTATATATTTACATACGCTCTGTTCCTGATATTGAATATAGCATATCTTATATATATATATATATATATATATATATATATATTTCGTCCAGGTTTGATCCTCGGTAGCGGATGCGCACTGCTGATGAGACCCAGATAGGACTAAACGGCCGTCCAGTGCTTTCTGTTGAGGATTATTCTATTCTCGACGAATTACTATATAATTATCCTAAATCCCCAAAATAATCACTTGTATATCCTTGCTAGACTCAGCTAATGCACTGCGGTGGAGCGTCTAAAGGTAAAAAATAAGCCGATGTTTCTCTTGGGTCACTGTTCCGTGGTTATCTGAATGCTGGAGCGGCTAAGGGTAAAAAAATAGTCGTGGCTCTTGAGGCACTGTTCCGTGGTTATCTGAATGCTTGGATGAGTATCGCTGCGGAACTAGTTTGACGTTTGTGTTGTATCGAAACGGTCCCAGCGCTTTCTACATTCTGTTGAGGATTATTCTAGGCTCAACGAATTACTATATATATATAGTACTAGCAGCATGGCCCGGCGTTGCCCGTGCTTGATTAAAAAATCGTACGACTCATACAGCAATCGCTATCACTTGACTTAAAATATTTTTGCCCTTCCTTGCCTTTTAAGGAGTGCCCTTTGCCGTGCTGATGTTGCTACATGCCTTACTTCTTGCCTATCTCACACTGCGAATTTTTTCTAAGCTCTATACTAAACATAAAATCTGTTACGAAAAAAAGAACTAAACAAAATGAACACAAAACGATCAACTTTAAAAAAGGACTCGTAACTGGAAAAACCGAATGTAAAAAGAATGTTAACAACAAATATTTTTCACACCCAACCCAGTTCTGTGGAATCAGAATCAACGTTGAGTTTAAGCAAGCGAATGAGCCATTTGGAGTAAAGTGCCATGCAGATTTAAATTTTTCCCACTTGTCACGAATGCACCTATCGAATTTTTTTTTTTTTTTTTTGCATGCTAGCATGCTAGTTAACATTCGTGTCTGTCAGCTGTTGGCCCTCACGCTGGCCAATAGAATCTTCCTGCCTATTCGTGGCAGCCAGCTACAGGCTCTCACTCTGGCCAGTAGAAAATGGCCGCAAACTACATGAAAACTGCCGTAGAAGCATGAAAAAATCGATTATTTCCACTATCGATGGAAGTTGTGAAATGCAAGTTGGTCTTGGCCTTTCCGCTAACTTGGAGCATGTGCATGTAAATTTTGGTGCAAATCCGTCGAAAATTGCGGCCGTGCATTCGTTACACACACATCCTGCGTTTTATATATATATATATATATATATATATATATATATATATATATATATATATATATATATAAATTTAATTTTTGAAAAAGGGATTTAATTTATTTTGTTTAAACGTTATTTTTGATGGATACTCATATTCGAGTAGAAGCTGTGTTTTTTTAATTAAACATTATTTATTATCCAACTTCATCTACTGTCCTGAATATTCGAAAAATCTTGTCAGAAAAATATGAGTCATGTCAGAGAACGCATATTTTACTGACAGGGAAGGGGTTAAGTTTGTTTACCACTTTGAGAAATCATCACCTTTTTTACTCATCCCCCGCCCCTCAGACACCTGTCTTTTTTTCTTATTTCAACCCAATGCCTTCAAAATTTCAACTGCAACAACAACAGCAAAATCCATGGCTATTTCAATAGCAGGTAATTGCAAATACAGAATGCATCAAGTGAACCTATGAAGCAACGTGAGCGTTAGTAGCGGATATTCAAGGTGCTTCAGTTTCTTACACAAGACCAAATAAACACGTCCAACCCATAACATTCAAAAACCAGCTACAGACGTGTTTATACGTCGATCTTGTTTCTTTTTATGCCCTTATATGTATATAATCTTTTGGGTACCTCAAGGTGGTTAGCAAGCTTGTTTCGCTAGAACTATTACGACTGAATAAGTAAGTTCGATCTTCACTGGGTGGCTCATACGTTCGGCCTTGTGCCACATCTAAGCGACGCTTGGAAAATCACTATACATATAATCCTTTCTCCCAAAGCAAGGCAATAAAGTCACTAAGACGCAAGTATATGCCGAGTATGAGAGACAATAATAAAAGAACAGGAATTAAGAAGACAGAAGATAACCTTTGACATAGAATGAAAATTTTTGAAGATCAGAGTTGACTGGAAATTAAGAAGTCGGAAGAAAGCCCCACAATCGAGAAGAGCGATGTCAACATATGATAACACTGTGTTGATGGAAAACTTAGAATGGAAACTGTAAGGACTTTTATATAAGGTAGTAAAGGAGAGCAAGAAGAAAGGACTAACTTTTAACAAGCGAGAAAAGCTCGAGTGCGTGTAATGATAAATCAATCAATATATTTTTACAACAAAAACTGTTTTCTGAAATGCTTTATCAAAACGCACAAATATTTTCCTATTTTGGCATTAAACCCTTTCTCGGCGAAGACGTGTATATACGATATAAATGAAAGTACTTTTTTCAGATAGTGACGAATAAAGACGTCCAACACATACCGTTGAAAAACCAGCTACAGACGTGTTTATACGTCGATCTTGATTCTTTTTATGCCCTTCTCAGTTTGAAACGAATCTAGTTGTCAACTCATACGTCTGGTAGAGGTGTTAGCCACCGCTCGGGTACTTCAAGGTACTTCAGTTTCTTAGTTACTATATGCAAAACAAATAAAAAATTCGTCTGACAATGAAACGCTTTTCCGAAAGGGGAGGAAGGCGTTAAGTTTGTTTTCCACTTCGAGAAATCATCGCCTTTTTATTCACCCGCCACCCTTAGACATCTCTCTTCCTTCCTTATTTCGTATAGCTCAACCCGATGCCTTCAAAATTACTTTCCACAACAACGACAAAATCCATAGATTTTTCAATAGCAGGTGATTGCAAATAAAGGATACATCAAGTAAACCTAGGAAGCAACGTGACGTTTCGAGCGTCAGTGGCGGATATTTTTCATCTGGAAAATATAATCGGAAAAAATAATGGTGGTATTTTCATGTTATGGCCATAGTATTATTTATATGAAAGACATTTATTAATAGTAATAGCAACAACAATATTAATCTTCATTACTCTATATAACTTCATTTTCTGTACAAAAAGTTTATTCTGCTACTGACGGTCACTCCGATCCCTGAACAGTAGTGTTTGAAATTCATAGTTGTGTTGTCATATCCTGCTATGTTAACAATAAGGAAACTACAATTGTGAGGCCTTGAAAAAGAATGTAAATAAATAATATTAATAATGCAGAAGGTTAAAGGTTAATAATACAGCTGAAAAATATGTTACAGAATATAACATTTATAAAGGGTATTCTAATAACTTGGACCGATTTTAAATGGGAATTAAGTTTAAGTGTCTAATGATTTTTTTTTCTTTTCTTTCTGATTTAACAAATTAAGTCGTTAGCAATTTCAACCATGGAAAGATTAACAATCAAACAGCGTGTTAAAGTTTCAAGAGTGCAATTGGAAAAATTGTTCGTAAATTCAAACAAATGTGATCGGTGGCAGATGTGAAAAAACCATTGCGTGCTCGTTCAGGCCGTTCAGCTGAAAACATTGCTGCAGTGCACGAGAATATGGCCGAAAATCCAGACCCCTCCATTCGTCATCACGCACAGGAATTAAACTTCTTCACAACAACGTTACATCGTTTCCAATAACACTCTCGGTTGGTCGATTAGGTTGACCAAAAAAATCGCGAAGTGCGTGAAATGGATTTCTGTTTGAACGTCCATTTTCGTAATAGGCTTCGATAACTTTAACACGGTGTTTGATTGTTAATCTTTCCAGGGTTGAAATTGCCAAAGACTTAGGTTTTCTGAAAGAAAAAGGAAAAAAAATAGACTTACTTCACATTTAAAATCGGTTCAAGTTATTGGAACACCCTTTACTCCTTACTGAAAATTACTTATAGCTTTTGTTAATATCACAGTATTTACATGAAACCAAATATAAATGGTGTGATGGATAAATTGTCGTCTAAATAAAGCAAAAATGAAAATAACACTGACTTCATTTTAACAAATATAAATGGTGCGATGGATAAATTGTCGTCTAAATGAAGTAAAAATTAAAATAACAATGACCTCATTTTAACAAATATAAATGGTGCGATGGATAAATTGTCGTCTAAATGAAGTAAAAATTAAAATAACAATGACCTCATTTTAACAAATATAAATGGTGCGATGGATAAATTGTCGTCTAAATGAAGCAAAAATGAAAATAACAGTGACAACTCACTTTTTGATGAATATAACACTGGCAACTCAAATTACACAAAAATATCTTGAAATACTAAAGAGTAAATTTATTTAATAAAATCGCCATTGGCTTCAACCACGGTCTACAGAAACCTTCGGAATCGCCTTCATCACGTCTGGACGGTCTCCTTGTTTAAGTTGGTGAATGCTGTCATAATCTTTGCCTACATTTCATCTTACAAGGAGTTTTTTGGGAGCTCTCTCTCTCTCCCTCTCTCTCACCCCCTCCTCCTCTCTCTCTTGGTCAACGCCCCCCCCACCATACATAATCAAGAGGTTTTCAGTCTGGGGAGTTAGGTGGCCAGATTTAAGGGGTGATATGGTCACAGAAATTGACTCACGGCCAGGACCGGGTTCTCCTGCTTGTGTGTCACGGTGCAGAGTTCTGTTGCCAGACATAGGGACTTCCAGCAGCCACCCTCTTGACCCAGGACAGCACTACCTCCTCAAGGCATTATATGTAGACCTCAGTGTTGAATCTGAGGTTTCACCAACAAATTCGGAAGTTCTTTTCTTATCAGAACAATCAGAGTAAGTTTTCCGAACTGTTGTACCTTCGTAATCTCCATTAGACTCATCCAACTCTTTCCTGCGCTGTCCTCAAATTGACACCGAAACGTTCTGATATATTCGTACTGGAGCTTCCGGCGCGAATGCCAAGGAGTAAAGCATGCTATTTCCAAATTTCTGGCAGGATTAACTTCGTCATGGTGTTCTTTTTATCACATACGGTCCCAAACTGACCCCGCTATAATGTTGTCCTCATCGTTGTTGTCATATTTACGACGTTTCGGCCGTTGTTCGCTCCGGTTTCAGATGACTGGAATGCTATATTGAATCTTTTATTTCGTCCACCGAGGTAGGTTGTTCTAGTTCCAAGTGCCATGCCCCTTTCGGGTGTCGCAGTATCAGTTATCTCTCTTTAACGCAACTCTCCAAGTTGCCGTATTCACGAAACGTTGTGAATACAGCGACAAAGATGGGACAACAATTCGAGCAATGTAAATAGTGTAACTGACATATATATATATATATATATATATATATATATATAAGCATAAGCAAATGTCTAAAGATCATTATCTAGTAATCCTACATCATTTTATTACTTTTAACTTTATTTCTTTTCAGTGGGTGCCCATATTTGAGTAGACGGTAGTGTTTGAAATTCATAGTTGTGTTGTCATATCCTGCTATAGTAACAGAAAACGAGTTGCGCGAAATTAACAAGTATATTTATTTTCGTCTACCGGCCTGAATAATTCGCCCGGAGAGCCCATATTTTTCTTTAATAAGATTGCTCGAATATTCAAGCAGGGAGACGAAAATTAACCAATTAAGAAAGACAACTTGAAGCTTTCAAAATCACAGCGCGGCCATAACGCAGCCCTTTGGTAGCGAATTATTGATGAGATTTTCTTCGTTTTATTCAATTGAACATTGTCTTTTCTTTTACTTTTCTTAAATCGCACACTTCTCTTAACTATTGAACAGTATTACAAGTGTTACGTCAGTCATATTTAATAATAATAATAATAACTATACTAATTGGTATGAACACCACCCAGACCCGGTTACGGAGATAGGACCTGTTAAAATTTTATGGAACTACACAATACACACTGATAGAACAATCAAAGCCAACCGCCCAGAGATTTTCATTAGAGACATCAAACAAAAAAGACATCCTTATTGATATGGCAGTCTCTGCAGACTGCAATGTATCTTTGAAGATATTCAAAAAGCTATTAAAATACAAGGACCTTGAAACAGAAATCTCAAAAATGTGCCACATGGGAACATCAACAATCCCTATTGTAGTTGGAGCCCTTGGCTTGTTTGGAAAAGATTCTAATGGACTAATTGAAGGGATTCCTGGAAGTCTATACTTTAAAGAAATACAAAAAAATGTTCTCACGAGTACAACCCATACCTTACGAAGGGCTTTATCTATGTAAAAAAAAATTTTTTTTTTGTCAATGAAAAATGACATGATGCCATTTCTAACCTTAGGTCTCTGGGCGGGACCGAAAAGAAATGTGTACACACCAGAAATCAAAGGAAATAATAATAATAATAATAATAATAATAATAATAATAATAATAATAATAATAATTGGAACGAACCCGAAATACAGGATCTGCGGAAAATATGATGAAACTGTCGGCCATATTATCTCAGCATGTCCGGAACTAGCAAAAAATCAATATACCCACAGGCATAACAAGGTAGCGAGATATATGCACAGGAAGATATGCAAGAAGCACAAAATCGAAACCACTGAGAGATGGTATGAGCACCAACCAGACACAGTTACCCAAAATAACGATGTAACTATCCTATGGGACATGCCACTTCAAACTGACAGGGAAATAAAAGCCAACAGAGCTGATATTATCATAAAAGACAAGAAATTCAGGAAGTTTGTGCTTATTGACATAGCAGTACTATCTGAGAGAAACACCGCCATGAAAATTATCGAGAAATTGTCCAAGTACGAAGACCTGGAGATCGAGATTAACGGGATGTGTCGAATGAAGACTGAAAATGTATCAATAGTAATCGGAGCTCTGGGCCTCGTGAGAAAAAATAGCGCACACGAGTTGCCCATATTTATGGTGATTGCAAAGGTCAACCCCATCGGAGTGCCATGGAAAGGCCTGGCTCTGGGAGAATTTGGTGTGAATTTTAGTAAATATAAATTCTTTTTATTTTAGTGTGAACCGACAGAAAAGCTCCAAAGATTGCATCGATCTTCCAAGTAGCGAGAACTTTCCGAATTCTAGGCTTGAACACCGACAACGAGAGCACATGGCAAATAGGCAATTATCTCGGCCACCGAGCAGACATCAATTGATATATATTGTCAAAAATCAAATACTGTTAACTCTCAAAAGGGAGAACAGCGGTAATAAAGGCTCACCTTTTGCACGGATCATTTCGATTGCTTGATGCAGACCAAACGCATCGATCCATTCTTCGTCAGCAAGAAAGGTATACTTGTCATCGGTTAAATCCAGTTTCTGAAAATCACAAATCGATAAATCAATAAGAAACACATCAACATTTTTTTAATTTCTCATTAAAGAACTCATCTAGGAACAAGTATAGTGCTATATAGCAGTAAGGTATCGCTGCCGACACTTGAGTTTGAGCATAGATTGCCAGTGAGCAAACACAGGCGATCCCATGATTGAATTAAGTAGACCATGTGACCATAGAAGAAACACATAAGTAGGAAGTCGCGTGACGTCTAAATAACCGTTATCTCCAGTCTATCCTCTATTACTATACGGACCGCTATTCTCTACTCTATTCACTATACTATTTCTCTATTCGGTTCACTATACAGTGGTTACTATTCGAGTGAGTATTATCGAGCAAGTGCTATTAGTGCGAGTGATATTCGAAGGTGCCTGACACCAGCATTGTTCAACGGCGTTCTATAGTTGTATCTGCGATTAGAAAATCTCTACTACATCGAGCATTTACGAAAGTGACAACGAGTGTTCGTTGACATCACAAAATATAAGGACAGGTTCCATACTTGTGTCAATTTGTATCTTTTATGGTCCGATTCCTTGTACCACCAGTGATAGTTCAAGGTAGAACCAATAAAGAAATCGAACACAGGTAAAGAATAACACAGATATATTACAAACAGGAAGATATACAGAGAAGTAGAAGTGTTAGTATGAACAATCAGGTTTAATAGAGAGAACAATGTAGTCTCGACCAGTATCACTATTCCAATGTCTTGCAGTAATTGTCTGAACGCGACTCTGTTTCGGACTGCCTCTGACTCGACTCTGAACTACTGACTCTTTGCCTACTCCTGAGGCACAGTATTTATTAAGTATGGAATAGTTCATTATTATTATTATTATGGGTAAGATCCCATAACAGTATCCAGGTTCTAACAACAACCAAGGCTCTGTCTTCGCAGTAGAAGACTCCAACTTCTCCGAGACTGATGAAATCACGAATGAGTTGAAGCAATGTGAGGACACTGTTGAGAGTATACTTCGATTCCAATATCATTGTTCATCATGCGTATGCTCCACCTGGTCTGGCAGTAAACAAGGAGTACTACTGTGACGTGTTGAGGCGTTTATGGGACGCTGTTCGTCGGGAAAGGTGTGAATTCTGGTAGGTGGAAACACCGTCATTAAAACTCACCTGCCCGTTCAGCGTAGCTTGTGCAGCAGTTTTTGGCCAAGCACAACATTCACTACGTCCGACAAAGGTTACTGAACCGAGGAGAGATCTTCAAGGCCGCTCGACAGTCGTTGAGGAAAGTCGACAGGTTCCCGGACCTATCGACGGCGCTTAGCCCAGGAAATGGGAGGAGCGATGCTAAGGCTAGGGAAGGCGTCGCTAACATCCGGCAAAATCGAATCCTCCCCCCGGCGTAGTAAAAGGAACTTCGAGGTGTGTCGATGACTCATCAAGTGTGGCAATGGCAGCCTCCCATGACACAGACGATGGACACAGGCTTCTTTACGGGACTTCTGCTAGCGACCACCCCACAAAAGGGTAGACAACAAGCGCTCGATAGCCTTCCTATGGTCTTTGCAAAGAAGAAGTACCAACCGATAAAGGATGAGAGGAAAGACGTAAGTGGCACACGCCTCAGTCCTACTCTTCAAGGACAATCTCCGACCTTTGACTATACTTCAGCCCAGTTCTTCTCTAGCTGGAGTCCGGGCTCGAACCACAATCCAAGAATACGGAAAGGTCCATCAGTCCAAACAAAGGGCCCAGGAAGATCAACCCCTTTCCAAGCACCTATCCGCAAAACCGAAAACTTGTTACGGTTAATCTTGACACCCAAGACATTCTCGTACCATTCTGCACTACCTCAATGTCGCTTCGGCACGACCCAAAAGTAGATACGTCATTGGCGTCCACAGAAACCCTGGCTCGAGCACCACCAGGGACAACGATTCCACGTAAGGCCGGAGTGCACGTCGCGTCCTTCAGCCGGCGAAGGAGAAACTTCAAAGCATAAATGGCAGCGACAGTGGACAACCCTGACGAACCGACCGAGACAGCGCAAAAGCACTCGATCCCTTTCTGTTCACCTGTACCACAGCACTGGGGTCGCGATACCAGAAGACTAATCCACCTGCAGAAAACGGGTTCGAATCCGGTGACCTGCAGAACGGCAGTCAGGTACTAAGATCGACCCTATGAAATGCCTTCGATTGATCCAAATTCATAAGCGCGGCTTGCTCGTTGTCTTTTACACTCTCTTGGATCGTGCGGATCAGATGCAGGCTGCTCTGAATTGTTCGGCCCTTTACAGCACAAGTCTGCTCAGAATCTCGGCAACTGACTGCAAACTCGCCGTCAGGATCTTGGCCAAAAACTCTAACTCTGCTGTGTTTAGCAGGGTTATCGGCCTGTAATCATTTAGGTCCCGACAAACACCCTTGCCCTTTTTCAACAGGGTAATCCCACCCTTGGAGATCCGGTCGCCGATGGTTCCTTGCCTGAACCAGTTGTTGAACACGACAGTCAAAGTCGACACAAAGATGTGCGACAGCCTCAAGTACAATCTATAAGACAAAGCATCAAGTCCAGGAGATTTGTTACTGCTGACGCCCTTCAATGCCAAGAAAACTTCGCCCTCCGTGATCTCACCCTCACTAGCTGCTTCAATCGGCGAAAGCCGAGGAGAGTTAGCCAAATCGCTGCAAAACTCATCGTCACAGAAACCAGATTCCTTGGTAAACCGACTCTCGAAATGCCGCTGAAACGCCTTACACATGTCATCGGTCGACCTCAGAGTACGCCTCTCCGGTTTCTTCACCTCGCAAATGTATCGATCGGAACCTCAATGGATTTCTTCCTTGCACAATTATGCGCCATGTTCACATCTTCGAAAGACATCTTGTTTAACCTATGCCTAAATACCTGACCCTTGTAGCGCTCGCTAGTCGACCACTAGATAAACCTCTCTGTAGGGAATCCCCCAGCCTCTGCCCGGGACGGACTCTCCTTGAGAACCTTCACTTTTTAGCCCTATCTAGTGCGAGCCCCTGGATATATTTGGTGGTGAAGGACCTAATCTTATTCTCAATAACCGCCCTCACTAGTTCCCACTTCACTAGTCTAATTAGCTGTTGCTGGAATTTGGCGGGGATCTCCCTGAAATTTCTCCGGTTGATTGTGTTTAAGATTTCAATGTCACCAGTGACAATACCAGTCTTGCCCTTCACCGTCGGGACATCAGCAACTTCTTCAAATTTGGAGAAGCAAAAACCCAAATGGTCTTCGGTAATATATAAAGGTACTCCATGTAGATCCGCCTTTGTATTTCGACATGCCATATTCTCCGTTTGGAAACGATTTAGTCGTGAGAATGTTCCCGGTTAGTGATTTTGCGACGTCCTCCGTTGCGAGCAAGATGTCCCACATGTTTCTGCATCTGCGTGTCAAAACCTTTGCTCTAATTGAGATTTTTCAGGGTCTCTTCCATAATTTCCTTTCTAACACCTATTAGTTTACGCTTTTTTTACACCAGTCGTTGAGAGGGATATTGTTTTAGTGCTAACCGCTTCAAGAAGCGAAGGTACAGGTAACAGTTCATTTCCAAAAATAAAATTCCCGAATCACTCCTTTAGGCTCGAATAATAGCATCGCTCTTTTTTGGGATGGGATGGTCTATCTTCCCTTCACGCCAAAGAGGTCGCTTCAGTGGGTGTTGAATTAGTAGGTTAGGATTCCGCTATAAAGATGACGTTCTCACGTCACCGCACGCAATCAAAACAGTTCAACAACAAAAAAAGGATTCCAGTAACGAAGACAAAAATGTAAGACTTACTTTTGAACAATATAACTTGAAATAAACTAACGAGAAAACATTCGGCTGATCTGAATGTACTTTCGGAAAATCACTAGATTTATTGTATAAAATACAATTTTGGCACAAAAAATAGGGGTGGATGGGCTGAGGCTGGTCGTCACTTAAATCTTATACCTAGCTAATCCGATTCACGACCCATTCACTCATTACAATTTGCACATCCACCACAAGAACTCATCTATCGTCATTCAATCCTCCATATACCATAATATCGCATACACTCAGGGAACCTACAAAAATCACTGCATGACATAAAAATTTAATGAACATAAAATTCTATGTATAAAAATCTGAATAGGATATACAATGAGCGGGTAGGAGATGAACCCCAAAAACAAAATATCAGGTCATCCCATAAGTTCTGTCCGAATTTTGAATAAAGAAAACAAATGACCAAATGTTACATTTAATTACAGATTTAATCAACAATGTATTTCCCTGATTATCTATGACTTCGTTCCATCTATTAACAAGCTTACTAATTCCATTACTGTAAAATTCTTTTCGCATTGATTCGAAGAACTCACAAATGTCAGTTTTAACCTCTTCCTGTGTTACAAAAGCTGTTTCTTCCAAATGATTCTGTAAGCTACGAAATAAATGGTAGTCTGAAGGAGCAAGATCGAGAGAATAAGGTGGATGAGGAATTTCTCCCAACCAAGTTCTTCGATCTTTTGTGACGTGATTCTTGCTGCGTATGGTCGCACATTGTCCTGATGAAACATCACCTCTTTTCGATTCACTAGAGAAGGTCTTTTTTTCCTCAAAGCTTGGTTCAAACGCTCTAATTGCTGACAGTATATTTGAGCATTAATTGTTGCATTAGGTGGTAAGAATTCAAAGTGGATTATTTCTTGGTGATCCCATCAGATTGAAATAAGAACCTTTTGCCCATGAAGTTCCCTTCTCGGCTGTGGCTGGGGTCCTTCCCCTTTACCATGCCACTGTCTACGACGCTTAACATTTCGATAAAAGATCCATTTTTCGTCGCTAGTCACAAGTCTATCCAAAAAAGGTGGAACAAGTTGGCGAGAATGGAGAGAAGAGCAGATGTCAACTCGAGATTTGAGGTTGTTTTCAGACAATTCATGAGGCACCTATTTTCCAAGTTTAGGAAATTTTTCAAGTTGTTGAAGATGACGATGAACATTTCTATGGTTTGAACTGAGAACCACTGCCAATTCCTCAACTGATAAAGCAGGATTTTCTTCAAGGGCTACTTCAAGAAGCTTTTCATCAAACTTAACTGGACGTCCGGTTCGATCTTCATCTTCAAGGGTAAAATCTCCACCTCTGAATTTTGCAAGCCATCTTCTGCAAGTTCTTTCATTCACACATTCCTCTCCATAAACTGAGTAAATGTTTCCAGCCGCTTCGGCTGCTGAGTTTCCTTTCTTGAACTCATAAAGCATTATGTGCCTCAAATGATTCTTGGGCACTTCCATGTTAGCAGGGTTTTAATCAAACAAAATTTAATTTTATTGTTCTCTGAAATAAATTTTGATCAGTTTAAATGCATCTAAACATAAAAATAAGGTTCATTAGACATTATAAAATACTCATTAAATTTCTTTCATTTTAAAAAATGGTAAAATTCGGACAGAACTTATGGGATGACCTGATACTTTCGGAAAATCACTCACTAAATTAGGAGGTCGGTCTTACTTTTATATTGTCATTGGGATTTGAATTAGCCAATCAGAAACTCTCTTGCATAGTATATATAGGTATGAGGTCGGCGACGCCATTTGTGCCCGCTTTCCGGTTTTTGCCTTTCCTGCATATGCGTCGATATTATGATAAATTGCTTGCTATTTAATGTCACAAAAAAAAGAAAAAAACACTTCACTCGACACTAATTGCCGTATTATATTACATTCTCCTTAACCTACATTCACTTACTAACCTGGTAGCCGGTCTTAAAGTTAATCAACTAAACAAAACCAAAACTAAACTGGAAATACCTCAAAATTTGTGAATGCTATACTGCAGACCTTTAGTGTTATGGAAAACCAAAACCAACAGGTTTAGATTTTCCGTAGTGGGGGATCATATTAAATTAGATTATCATTGAACAGGTTGGGTTCATGGGTTCGAAAGCCGATTAAGGCCAACTTTCTTGCTAAACAAGAAAATAAAGTAAAAAAAAACTTAATTCCTTCGGTAGTGGGTCAGCTGGCCCAGCTATTTAAAAGTCCTTTAGCCCTTACAAACAAATGCCAAACAACGGTGTTTAAGTCAAAAACACACCGTTGGCTCCAATGGTGTCCAAGCCAGAAAATGCTTGCTTAATGAAAGCGCCCAAAAAATAAATACTACTTAAACTCTTAGTACCAGTCCCGATACTTTATGATATATATATATATATATATATATATATATATATATATATATATATATATATATATATATACAGGGGTTGGACAAAATAATTGGAACAGTTGCAAAATCCACTTGTATATTTCAAAGACCTATTATATTAAGAACTTTAACTAAAACTTCGTAATTGCAGGTTATATCTATTGTAAATACGTTTATTTATCTAATTTACTCTCTTTGTCTTATTTATTTTTAGAATTTAGTAAAATTTAAGCTAAATGCGTGACCTCTCTGAGGTTGAAAAAGAGCAAATTGTTGGAGCTCACATGGCAGGAGCCTCGATCACTAAGGTTACTGAACTGTTTGGTTTTTCAAGAGCTACCATATCAAGAACACTGATGCAATTCGAGAAACAGGGCAAGACCTCTAGCAACCGTAGCAATTCGGGCCGGACTTGCAAACTTACTGACAGGGACTGACAGGGACTGACCTGCATTGAAACGCAATGTGGCAAAAAATCATCGGACAAATGCGGCCAAAGTGACTGCTGAGTTGAATAACCATCTGAATGGTTCAGTTTCTACTAAAACTGTTCGCCGTGAGCTCCACAAGGCTGCATATCATGGAAGAGCTGCTGTGAGGAAATGTCTTCTCTCCACACGCAACATTCAAAAGAGGTTGAAGTGGTGCAGAGATCGCAATGCCTGGTCTGCAGACCAATGGAAGAAAGTCATATTCTCAGACAAGTCTAGTTTTTTCCCAACTTCAGGGTGAGTTTATGTGTGGAGGCAACCCAAAGAAGCTTACAACTCTGACCGCCTTCTTTCAACAGTGAAGCATGGAGGTGGATCAGTGATAGTTTGGGTCGCCATATCATGGAAATGTCTCAGTCCAATAGTTGCCCTGCATGGTAGAAAGCAAAGATTACCTGAACATTTTGGCAGATCATGCTCATCCAATAAGCAAGACTTTATTCCCTGATGGTGACTGCATCTTCCAAGACGATAATGCTCCATGCCGCTCGAGTGATTAAGAATTGGTATAAAGAGCATGAAAGTGAGCTAGAACACATGGAGTGGCCTCCCCAATTTGAAGATATCAATATTATTGAACATTTGTGGTGCATTTTGGAGCAACAAGTTAGGAGTCGCTATCCTCCACCGTCGTATCTTAAAGAGCTGGAGAAGGTTTTAATGGAAGAATGACTGAAAATTCTTCTGGATGAAGTCAGGAAGCTGTATGATTCCATTCCTAGACGTATTAAAGCTGTCTGTGAGGCTAAAGGAGGACCAACTCCATATTAAATAAATTTCCTTTCAATTTAACAAGTTTTCCGATTATTTTGTCTAACCCCTGTATATATATATATATATATATATATATATATATATATATATATATATATATATATATATAACGAGTAGAAGAATTTCTTAGTTTGATCATTAGACTTATTTTATTTATTTTTAATCCATTCTTTGTCATTTAAAACACTTTCAATAGTCGCTCGAATATACGCCGAATGATTCAGAATTGAAGGAAAATCAGTAAGTTACATGTCTCTCTAAAATGGCGACTCATATGACATTCAATATTTTCTTTTTAATTTTCTTTCTTTTTTACTTTCTTTGTTCATTTGTTGTATTTTTTTTTATATCCTGTGTAAACATCAAGCTGAAAAAGCGGTATTGAAATTCGGGCTGGTTATGATTCTTGTTTTTTCGTATAAATGCAACATAAGGACATTTTTCTAAACATGTCCTAGTCATGTGAATTTCTGACGACACGCAGATTAATTATTTACCCAGCTTCGTGAAAAACGACGTTAAAATAATGAGCACCTCCAGTGAGGATCGAAATCCTAAATAACAACTTACTGGATTGCCTAACACTCTCTTACAGGCTAAATTTCTAAAATACATTACAATATTCACTTAATCAGTATCTATGCTTGGTGGCTGAGGTTGTTGCGTCTTTTGTACCAGAACCAATTCACTGTTTCTGGGTTCAAGTAGAAGACATTTTGTCAAATGCTGATTTTTCAAAAAGAGCACACCTTTTTTTTTAATCATATCACCCCAAGCAAGGCGAGAGTGCCACAACCACGCAGGAGGTTACAGAGAGTAAAAGTGAGAGAAAAGACTGGGTAACATGGTCGGGGAGAGGATTGAGGAAAGGATGAAAGAAAAATGAGGATCAAGGTAATAGAAGATGGCGATTGACGTTGCATTTAAATTTCTGAGGATTGTAGTTATCAGGAAAGCAAGTAACAGGAAACAGGCAGGGAGTTCCACTGTCGAGGAGTGCGAGAAAACAAACTGTTGGAGTAGAAGTGGCGGTTGCATTTAACTTATTCAACGGTAAAAGGGTGGGACCTAGATGCTAAAATGCACGCTTAAATTCATTATCCAGGACACCAGGGAAAAAGCTCCTCAGAACAGTTGCCATGAACATATTTGTAGAAAAGACAGAGGGAAGCCACACACACACACACACACACACACACATTATTTTGTTTGTATTGTTTTTTTGTTTGTATGTATTTGCGATGCTCCGAACGGAAAATGATTTTTACTGATCCTTCAGTTATTTTAAACATTTCAACCCCAATCAAGTAGAGAGTGCCTCCAGTACGCAGGGGATTACAGAGAGAGAAAGTAAGAGAAAAGACTGGGTATAGTGGGGGGGTTGAGGAAAGGATAAAAGATGAACGCGGTTCAAGTCAACCGAAGATGGCAGCTGACGTTGCATTAAAATCCCTGAAGATTGTAGTTATCAGAGAAGCAAGTAAGAGGAAGGGAGTTTCACTGTCGTGAAGTGCGTGAAAAGAGACCGTTGGAATCGAAGCAGCGGTTACATTTAACTCTTTCGACAGTAAAAAGGTGGGACATAGATGCCAATCTAGTAGCACGCTTAAATTCATGTAGTAGGGACATCAGGGAAGTCGTGAGATCAAGTTAGGACCGATTACAGTGCAGATCCTTCTTTGGATTTTGCCGAAAACCCCGAGATGAACAGCAGGGGCACCTGGCCGGATATGGCAACAATATTTGAGGATGGGGAAGCCGACTACAAAATATCCCTAGTATTCAGTTTTATGTAAGGGGAAACTATCTAAGTAAATATCTGTCTATGGGGCATACAATACGCAAACTACATCTTCTGAAAAGGGTTAAGATCTCACCAAAATAGGTCACCCATCAAATAAATGCTTATAAAACCATTAAATATATATAGACTCAATGCTTATAAACCTAGATATAAACGACATATCCCCGAACCCATGAAATGCATATAGACTCAAATATAGTCTGGTGAGAAGACACATCCTGTCTTACACCACTTTATATTTTTGGATATCTGCTGAACTCATTTTCTTTCCGTACACTGGCGGTTTACTGCCAATATAGGTTCTTGATTTAAATATCTGGGTAGTGTTTTAACATAGGACAGAAATTGCTACACTGAAATCCGGAAACGCGTTGTGATAGCCAAAGATGCCTTCCAAAAGCTAAATAGATTATTAAGAGTCAGAAAAACTTCGTTAGAAACAAAAAAAAGAGTTCTGAACTGTTACGCAATATCTATCCTCGTATATGGCAATGAATGCTGGATATCTCCTCAGAAATGAAAAAGAAACTTGAAACAACAGAAATGTGGTTCCATAGAATGATGCTGAGAATACCATGGACCGAACATGTGAGCAACGACGACATTTTAGAGAAAATGGCATCAAAAATGAAACTTATATGAAACACCAGGAAGAGGCAGTTGAAATTTCTGGGGCATATAATGGGGAAGGATGGTTTGGAAAATCTGATACTCACAGGACAGATTGAGGGTAAGAGGGGCAGAGGAAAACGACGGATAATTTACTTAATAAGCTTGAGAAAATGGATAGCGTAACAAGGTTTAGGAAAAAGAACAAAAAGACAAGATTTATTAAGAGTCACAAAAGATACAAACGTCTTAAAGGACACACCACATAAAAAGAATAATATGTGATAATATCTCGAATTTATTCAAGGCTTGTTTTAAATTATATAATTATATTATGGGCGTCAACACATATTATCCCTTTATTCATTCAGTAGATCTTTTGTGTAAGCCCGCGTAGCGAATGTTTACTTTTACTTCTACTTTAACACATGTCCACATTAATGTCTGCTCATGTGCGCATGCGCGTTAAACTCCACAGGAAGATGCCATTTGTTTTGCCAACAAATAAAGGCGTTTTAGAATGCACCATAATGCATGCAGCATGTGTGTAGAAATACTCACATTAACTTCATTTGGCAGGTGATCGGCGAGTCTGGAAAAGAAATGGAATATATATTTAAGAACATCAAATTGTTAACGCCCAAGCTCTTATCGCCTAGATAAGTAAGTAAATATTTCTATTGACCAGGGAGGTTTATAATTTATTTACTTGTCAAAGCGAACTCAAAAGCCTGGCTTTGTTTGACCGGAGCAGATTAGATTAAATTTGTCGGTGATTTTCGACAATAACGTCTTGTTTCCCGGTTGAAATTTTGGTTTCTTGGTTGAAATGAAAAATAATGGAGCGAAATGTTGCTTATATCTGTCAGCAGGTTATAAAATAAATAAATAAAGCTGTTACAGTTTAGTCACAACACTGGTATTATTATTATTATTATTATTATTATTATTATTATTTCCTTGTTTTTATTTTTAATACATATTTTCTTCCGGGTCCCAACAATAAACCTAAGATCAGAAATGGCTTCATAATATTTTCGCTGATTATTTTTTTGTAAAAAATGTTTTTAAAAAAAGCCTAAGACCACACACATTTTACACAGATAAAACGCTTCGTAATGTGTAAGCTGTACTTGTGAGTACAGCTTTTTTATTTTGTTAAGACATAGGTTACCAGGTAGCCCTTCAATGAGTCTATCTGGATCTTTTCCAATCAATCCGAAGATTCCAACTACAACTGGAATTACTGATCTCCTCATGTGCCTTATTTTTTGAAATTTTCACTTAAAATATATAAATAAATAATAAAATAAATAATAAAATAAATAAAACTGTTACAGTTTTGTCACGACACTCGTATTATTATTATTATTATTATTATTATTATTATTATTATTATTATTATTATTTTCATTCCTTTGATTTCTGTTGTCTATTCATTTACTTCCGGGTCCCAACCAGAGACCTAAGGTCAAAAATGGCATCATGATATCTTCCACTCATCATTTTTTTGTAAAAAAAAAAATGCCCCCCCCCAAATCACACACATTTTATATAGATAATGCTGTTCGTAATGTGCGAGCTGTACTTGTCAGTACGTTTTTTTAAGGTATGGGTTACCAGGTAGGTATGGGTTACTAGGTAGCCTTTCAATGAGTCTATTTGGATCTTTTCCAATCAATCCGAAGGATCCAACTACAACTGGAATTACTGATGTCTTCATGTGCCATCTTTTGAAATTTTCACTTAAAATATATAAATAAATAATAAACAGTAAAATAAATAATAAAATAAATAAATAAAATTGTTACAATTTAGTCACAACACTGGTATTATTATTATTATTATTATTATTATTATTATTATTATTATTATTATTATTTCTTTTGATTTTTGTTGTATACTCATTTTCTTCCGGTAGTTCAAAACGATTAAAAAAAAAATTTCCATAGCTTCTTCATCTCCTGAGCCAGATCCTGGTATTTTTTCAGACTCTTTGAAGTCGGCTCTTGTATCACAATGGAACAGCAAAGTCAATAATTTGACACTTGCTAGTCCCTTTATCTATGACAATAAGGTTGGGTATTCATGCTTTAATGACATGATGTGTCTGGACTGAGAAATTCCATAATATCTTATGGCTGTCATGTTCTCCAATAACTGACACTTAGTAAAAAAAAAATACACGTAAACTAAATATAACTAAAACTAAATATATGCTACCTAATCTAATAAAGAAATATTAGGTACATGAAGTGAGACATATGAACGCGATATGATAACAGGTTTTAATTAAAGCAACGCATAACACTGCAAGTCCTATCAGACAGTCTCTAATTGAAATTGTTTCTAAGTTTCCAGGTGTGTCTTTCAAGTCACCTTGATAATTTACTCCTTATAACAAGTGCACACGGGAATTACTTTAACAGTCATTTTTTTTTTTGTTTTCACTTTCTTTGGAGTCCACTTTTGTATCATATTCAGTTGCAAAGTCAATAATTTAAAACTTTCTAAGTTCCTTATCAAAAACAATAAGATCGGGTCTTCGTGCTGCAATGTCTGGACAGAGAAATCCCATAATATTTTATTTCTTTCATTATCTACCACTGCCTCTGACTGATATTCATACTGTTTGTTTTTTCAAGTTGAAGCCAGATTCACAGCATACTTCCCAAAGTATTATCTTACCAATCCAATCGTACCGTCGCCTATCGTCTTTCTGTGCCAGCTTGCAATCTGTGGTTATTTGTTTCAACAGCTTGACCACACATCCTGCATTTGTTTTCTTTCTGTTGTCTATCTTCACCTTTATTACATTCATTATTATTATTATTATTATTATTATGATTATTATTATTATTATTATTATTATTATGATTATTATTATTATTATTATTATTATTAACACTAATGAATATTTCACGGTTTTCCTATTTTAATTTTCTAAAGAATAAACAATATTGATACATTTATTGCTTCCATCTGCCTGTCTATATTTTCTCTTTTCCCTCTCCCTTAGCGAGAGAGAGCCTCTTGATTTTGTCCAAGGGCAGATTACAGCGGCTTCTCTTTTGTTTGAAGGGTTGGGCGGGTCCTACTAAAATTAGTTATGTTTATTTTTGCGTTGTTTTGATATTTAGTTTGTTTTGATGTTCACCCCTCCACTTCCATGATCATTCATCCGATTTGTATATATAAATTGTAAATAATATTTATCATCTCATTAGAGTGGGGTTTTTTTTAGCCCCCCGCCCGAGAGGATGCGGTATTATGGTGTATGGGGGATTGATTGACGATGGATGACTTTTTTTATGGTGAATAAGGAAATTGTAACGAGTAAATGGGTCGTGAATCCGATTAGCTAGGTATAAGATAGTTAGTGAAGACCAGCCTCAATCCATTCCCCCTTTTCGGCCTTGTACCATAGTTGCATTAATTTACAATAAATCTCAACAATATTGATAAATATCCCATTCTACAGAAGCCCAACATTAAACATATCAGAATATTATCGCCTGCTTTATATTCTTATTCTTTCTTTCCCTAAAACAAAAGGCCGTTCATGCTTATTTCCCTCTGCAAGTCCTCCACTGCCTTAACCGGGTATTGAACTCACACTCTTTGGGTCTTGTTACAGAATCTAACTAACGCCTTTATCCACTGTGCCATGTGTCCTTGTTTCCATACCCGGTTAAGGCAGTGGAGAACTTTCAGAGGGAAATCAACAGGAGATAACTGATAACTGACATCCATTAAACATGGCATGTGGAACTAGAACAGTCTGCCCCAGTGAGCGAAAGAAAGGGTTCAGTTCGACATTCTAATCACTTGAAGAAGGCCGGAGCGTACAATGGCCGAAACGTTGTAATAAATATGGCGACAAAGATCAGGACAATAGTCCGAATAATGTAAATAGTGTACATCATACCTCATCTCAGAAATATAGACAGATACTGAAGGGCCGAAACGTTGTAATAAATATGGCGACAAAGATGAGGACAATAGTCCGAATAATGTAAATAGTGTACATAAGACCTCATCTCAGAAATATAGACAGATACTGAAGGGCCGAAACGTTGTAATAAATATGGCGACAAAGATGAGGACAATAGTCCGAATAATGTAAATAGTGTATATAATATCTCATCTCAGAAATATAGACAGATACTAAAGGGCCGAAACGTTGTAAAAAATATGGCGACAAAGATGAGGACAATAGTCCGAATAATGTAAATAGTGTACATAATACCTCATCTCAGAAATACAGACAGATATAAATGGCCGAAACGTTGTAATAAATATGGCAACAAACATGAGGACAATAGTGTACATAATACCTCATCTCAGAAATATAGACGTAAATTTTTCTTTTATGTGCCGTGTCCATTCAGTACTTAGGTGATCGTGTCCGTTTATATCTTCTTATCTCTTTTAGCTCTTAATAAGTTTTCTGTTTTCCTTATTTCTCCCGAACCCTGTTCTCCCGTCCGTTTACTCAAGCCAGTCAAGTAAGTCACGCGTTGCTTTATTCTGTACCTCTTTTCCTCTGTCTGCCCTGTGAGTATCAGATTTTCCAAGCCTTCCTTCCTCATTATGTGCCCCAGAAATTTCAACTGTTTCTTCCTTAAGTATACGTTTCCTCCCTGTTTCTATTCTCTCCAAAACCTCGTAACATGTTCGGTATCCTCAGCATCTTGAGCTATGGCAAAAAAAAAAATTCTTACAATCCAAACATATTTTCTGGGGTTTAAATATAACACGCAAATGCTTGATAAGCCGTAAAAAAGAAATCAATTAATCTAACTTGTCCAATTTCAATATCAACATTTTAGGCACAGTTCCAAGTACGCCTAATACGGAGAACACAGTTCTATTCTTCGGAAGTTATATCTTTTGCATCCCCCTAGCAAGATTCTAACATTGCTCCAATTTCCCGCAAAATCTATTTTACTTTTAAAAGTGCAGACACTGACGTCATCGTAGACGCAGAAATTGGTTTACATTACATGAGTGAACAAGAAAGCCATGTAGACGAAGCAATCTGCTGACTCCATTTTTTTCTTCTTCCTCACAATAAATAAATTGTCGCTAATTTTTATATACTAGTAAAAACGTACTGTATTGACATGTCAGCTACGTTTAAGTAATTTTGAAATTTCTTTGGCCGAATATTCTGCAAAGGTAATCTAGATTTTATCTGTAAATTTAACACTGTGTAAGAAATTGTTCTGCTTCAAATCTCTAAATAAACTAAAAGCAACACACAAAACAAGCAAAACTGTTAAACATGACGGTCATATGTAATTTTGAAATTTCATAGGATAAATATTTTTTATTCATCCCCCCCCCATCAAGGCAATAAAGCCACTATGATGCAAGCGGTTACTATCGCTGCCATACAGGAAGACATATATTACATAACAGTTCAGTATTCTTTACTTTGTTTCTAATGAAATGTTTCTCTCTATTAATACCCTTATTAGCTTTTGGAATGCGTCATTGTCCATCCCAGTATGTCTTCTGATTTCCGTCCTCTGATAGAACACTTCCCAGATTAATTTAAATTTCTGTACCTGCTTGATTTTTATATCCCCGACCTGCAATTTGCATTTTGCTGATAACCATGCATTCTGTCTTCTTGTAGCTTATGTCAAGTCCATACTTTTCGCTTTCCTTCGCTAACTTGTTGGCGGTTTTATAGTTTCCTTTCCGTGTCTATCAGCACTGTATCATCTGCATATCTTATATTGTTAAGATTGTGACCGCCAATAACGAATCCTGGTAGAATTCCTACGAGATTATCTCTTACAGGATCCCTGTTGGTCAAGTGTTTCGTCCCAATAAAATTTTTGGTTCTTCAGGCGCAGTTATTCTCGTAAGGAGGTCATCACCTTATAACTTGCGATAATGCATAAGATATCTGATTGACCAGTCCAAACCAAGACCTGACGCCCATGATAATTGTGGGCGTAGGAAAGTGAAGGATGGCCTCAGTCATTTTCTTCGTTGATTTCGCACCATAGGCCGTTATTAACTACCGGGTAAACTCTACCATATTCTCTGCAAAATGGAATTTGTCAGGGTTAAACACAATCCCATCTTCCCACAATGGGTTATATACTCCATTATGCGTCAGAACGAGGACTCTATAGAATCTTCCTAGAGGAGGCTATCGGCTATGCAACGGGTTTTTCGAACCAAGTCCACTGTAATATCGTCGAACTGACGGGTATATCCATCTCCAGATGCGTGAACTCCCTGGGGAGCACGAAGATATCTGTACCGGCCCCATTCAGGGATAAATATAGTGGCATCTTGTGCTGTCGAAGAATACAGTAAGCTGTGGAACCAGTTTCACGTGTCCAAAACTGTATTCCTTGTCGGAGCCGGAAGGATGGAGACCTGATTAAATAGGGACGGGGTGTGGTGGGTTTCCCTCATGCGTCTTTTTGGGGGTCCCACCACCATCTATGAGCATCAGGTTGTAAGAGTGCCCACTGGCACCGGTTCAATTATACCCAATGCGACTTCTCCATTGAGGTCTCTCTTCTTCCAATGGCGAGGGACAAGGATCGGTGTATAAACCGCTGATTGCGTCGCATCATGGATGAAGGTAATGTCCAATGGCTTTCATGTCATGGTCTGTAAGGGTTGGTACGGGCATGCGCTGGACTTGAAATGGCCACGTATCCATCATTCCAGTAGATGCTTTGTTGGTTTCCCTCAGAAGGAACGGGGTTATATTAGGCATCGCTGGAAGGGGTTTTCTGCGTGAGTATGTGCACAAAGCATTTTCCTTTGCGCCCTTTAACAAGTTGAGTTGTGATGTCTGGGCTTGGTAATCAGGTGGCAACAAATGTAGGTCCCTCAGGTCAGATTCTGATGAGTAAAAACCAGACGTGTTGTTCGACACATACACTTCCTGTCGTGTCTCTCTCGAGCCAATTCTTATATGCATGAACAATACGGCCTTCATATAAAGTTGGTTGTGTGTGATGCCACTTATTCGATGACTAGTTAGCACGAGGTACTCGTCTGGGCACCTGAATAGTTTTAATGCCTCTGATCCACTTGAACATGTTGTATCGGCGAACGTCAGGATGCAATGACTACCGTGGCTAATGCAACCAGTCTGAGTGCGTCCAAATGAATCGTAGGTTTGATGCATTATAGTCCATTCTATTGCCAGTGATGGCGGTGGATCTTGGGCACCTCTTCAAATCGCTTTCAATTCCACAGAAGATGAGGCGCAGCACCGGTCGGTTTTGCGGTTCCGTTTTGATCTGCCAGTATAGCAGATGGCACGGGTTGGGGGAACTTTCAGACTAGTGTTTGAGATAGTAAATGAATTACGCCCTGTCTTGCACCTTGTTGAACTGTTCATGGTTCCAATTTCAATTTTAGTAGATACCCGTTTTACGACACCTTTAATCCCACAATTATGACATACAAGTTTAGCTGCTGGGCAATCTCTCCTACTAATTATAGGGGCTGAAACTCCACCTGGTTGGAATGTCTTCCTGCAACGCACACAAGGATTCTTATTCGGCGAGTACATTATTTCTTCGGGGTTGTCGAAGCGCGTGGCGCTCGTGGCCAGATATCTGTAGGTAGGATGAGGTTGACGGGCTATCATCATTTAGTAAGCGTGCAGCTGACTTGTCCGTCGTTTCCGAGCTGACGAGTCGGTGGAACTTTTGCTCGAGTGGGGTGAGGTTGACAGCCTCGGCCAAAACTCGAGTCAGGTGTTCCTCGTTGGCGAGTCTCGCAAGTATCTGCCCAGTTATCATGTCGTACGAGTAGTAAACTCGCTGGCCGCAGCTTTCCGTGTTGGATTCGATCAACTGTGAACGAGCAAAATTTGGCTTGAGCTCGTAGCCTTGCTAAAAAATGAGTGACTGACTCCCCTTCGTCCCCACCTATGGAATGAAAGGTCTGCTTGTTGTGCAAGCCTTTTGCTGCAATGAATCGAATATGTGACAAAAACTTTTTTCTTCCGTGGCCGATTTTAACGTTTCAGCCCCTATAAGATCGAAAAAAGAAGACTGTTGACTTCAAGCGAGCATATCGTTCTCAATTCGACTAGGTTGGTAAACTTGCGCATCTCATAACGACTCCAAACTTCATGGGATAATGTCCCGTTGTTGTCCGCTGCGTTCAGCTTAATAACAGAACGGTCTGTTGTTTTGTGTTAGATGTTTGCATCGCGTTAGGGCATTCGAAGCGCGAGAGTTTCCTTTTGTAGCTCTACTATTTGCTGCCCGATTTGAGCAATTTTCCTGGGGCAGATGTCATGTCTTACTTTGTTAAGATAGTTCCACGTATTCGCCAGATCCTGCTTGCAGCGCTATGTAAAAATAACCACAACGGCAATGGCAGTAGGAATTCTCAATTACTTTATTCTCGTACAAACTCGATACAATTTACATTATTCGGACTATTGTCCTCATCTTTGTCGCCATATTTCTTACAACGTTTTGGCTGTTGTACGCTCCGGCCTTCTTCAGGTGGTTGGAATGTCAAACTGAACCCTTTATTTCGCTCACTAGGGTAGACTGTTTTAGTTCCACGTTTAATGGATGTCAGTTATCAGTTATCTCCTGTTAATTTCCCTCTGAAAGTTCTCCACTGCCTTAATCGGGTATTGAACTCACACTCTTTGGGTCCTATCACTGGATCTAACCAACGCCTTTATCCTTGAGGACACGTGGCACAGTGGATAAAGGCGTTAGTTAGATCCAGTGACTGGACCCAAAGAGTGTGAGTTCAATACCCGGTTGAGGCAGTGGAGAACTTTCAGAGGGAAATTAACAGGAGATAACTGATAACTGACATCCATTAAACATGGCGCGTGGAACTAGAACAGTCTACGCCAGTGAGCGAAATAAAGGGTTCAGTTCGACATTTCAACCACCTGAAGAAAGCCGGAGCGTACAACGGCCGAAACGTAATCCCTCATCTCAGAAATATAGACAGATACTGAAAGGCCGAAACGTTGTAATAAATATGGCGACAAAGATGAGGACAATAGTTTGAATAATGTAAATAATGTACATAATACCTCATCTCAGAAATATAGACAGATACTAAACAAGATACAAATACAAAAATACACTTCCGGGCTACTCAGCTGTTTATATAACACTGGACAAGGTAACTTATATCTGCCTGTGGAAGTCTCACATTATCTAATGAGGCCTTCAATTTCTACTCTCCAGATTCCATCTGCCAGCTTAAGAAAAGATTGCTTAAGATTTACTATAATAGCTTTCAATCGAGGGACAGGTAGCAAATTAAACTTGTAAAACACTGATTACTGTAAATTAAATTCTTAATTCTCCGGTTAGCAGACGACTTTATGCTTAACAAAAATCTCTTTTAAAATAGGAGAAAGACGAGAAGTAGCCAAATACGTTGCCAGCGTCCGTCATCTGTTGATCCAGTATGTCAGATATTATCTTGCCCTAATTCAAAATAACTTTATCTATCTTACTAAAGCACTGTTTAGGAATTAGGCCGTATACAAAAATAAAATTAAAAAAAAAAAAACCGGACAAAGTGGTGCCGCTATCTTAAGCTAAGTCTGGTACTTTAATCATCTGAAAAGCTACAAGTTCCAGACATCCAGGGGAATGACTCGTTGCGTCTCTTCGGACTAACGTCTTCCGATAACATGACGCGCAAAGATTATATTGAATCAATTGCTAGGTCTGTTGCTAGCAAAGTTAGTTCGCTGTGTCGTACGAGACAATTTTTCTCTTCAGAGTTTCTCTTACATATTTATAAGTCGACCGCTTGCCAATTTTTAGAATATTTTTGCCACATATTGTACGCTGCTCCTGCTATATATCTAGAGATGCTTGATAAAAAATCCAAAGAAAAATCAGCAATGTCATTGGCCTTGACCTGGCATCTCGGCTTCAGTCACTTTCCCACCGTCATAAAGTAGCTTCCTTGTGCCTTTTTCTATAAATATTTTCATGGTAATTGTTCGGACGAACTTTGTTCTATTGCAAGGTTTCTAAACGTGAACCATATAGCCTCTTGGGGGCCATGAGATATTTTCAGTGGTCACAAGGCCAAGTTTAAAAAATGGGGGTCATGAGGAGGCACAGAAAATTTAGGCCCCACAATATATATATATATATATATATATATATATATGGAGTATTTTGTAATTAATAATTATTATTTAAAATAAGATATTAAATTTATTACTAAACCATTTTGTTAGCATATTTATTTATTGTAATTTTTTTCATTTGAGCTATGCAAAATGGCCGTTTTTAGTTTTCAATTTCTTAAAATTTAAAGTTTAAATTAAGGTATGTTTTCAACAACTTGTCTTTCAATTTTCAAAAGCTAAATGTCCCGAATAAGGAAATGACTCCATTCTGTTTTTTCCCTGGAAGGAAATAATTAACTCATTTAACGGGAAACTGTTACTTAAAAACCGAAAACGAAGGAGAGGAAGTTGTAGAGAGCCATGATCACTTACCTAATGAGATTGTGTAAGGGAAAGGAGGGATAAGAAAATAAACACTGTTTTGCGCTACAAGGAATAGGAAAATACTCAATCAATAATATTCCATGGTTATAATTTATTACATTGGAATCGTAATAATGATCCAATTCATCAATTCACTAATTCTTGAGCCTTTTATATTATATTCTTGCTCTGTCCTGGACACTGAGCTCTACCTGGATTCTATCTTCTTGGAAATATATATATATATATATATATATATATATATATATATATATATATATATATATATATATATATATATATATATATATCATAATAACATTAGCATAGATTTTCTCAAAAGATCGGAGTGTAGTCTAAGGCAGATCAATGGACGTTCATGGCCTGGGGCCTCCCTGAGTGAATATCCGTCCATGGGTTCGATCGGCGCTGATGTAATGTCACCAATTCCCCATTTTGGGCCTGATCTTGCTGGAATCTCAATGACTCTTGACGTCATTGCACTACCGCCAGGGCACGAACAACTTTCAAAATTACCCATCAAATATATCAGATGTACAGATGAAACCAGGTAAAAAAAAAAATGTCAAGGTTGGAAATATTAAGTAAAGAGAAAAGCCTTACTCAGAGTCGATATCCTTCTCGGCGAATATCCGCAAAAGAAAACGTGATGCTTTCCCGGCCAGTTGCGTGTAAGGGATGACGACATATTTACCAGGATCTAGATCCATACATAAGGTATTTTCCCGCCATTCAGTCTCGGTGGCGCGTTTTTCAAAAACGAGATTCGCCTTTTCGTAGTTCTCATTGGCCAGCGGACACGACGTTCCACTTTCGATCTAAAATGTTGGATGAAAGTAAAAAGTCATGAACGGATATTGATTCCACGATGTATAAACTCTTGTGTTTTTATGTATTTTAATGTCGATTTTATTTATTATACTTGAGTCTATAGGCAATCATAAGATGGGTTTATATTTGAGTATGCAAATAAATATTGACTGGGTTTATACTTGAGTCTATAGATAATCATTGATTGGTTTTATACTTGAGTCTATATTGAAGACTAGTCAGGTTTATACTTGTTTCTGTAAGTAAACACTGGTCTGGTTTATACTTAGATTTCATAGGCAACCGTTGGTCGGATGTATACTTTAGTATATTAGTAAATATTGACTGGGTTTATACTTGAGTCTATAGTTGAACATTGGTTTTATACTTGAGTCTATAGCTGAAGTCTGGTCGGTTTTTATACTTGTTTCTATAGGTAGACGCTGCACTAGTTTATTTATACTTGACTTTTATAGGAAAATATTAGTCGGGTGTATACTTTAGTGTATAAGTAAATATTGTTTGGGTTTATACTTAAGTCTCTAGGTAAAATTCATTGATTTCATACTTGTGTCTACAAGTAAACACTGATCGGTTTATACTTGAGCCTGCAAGATTCTAACTGGAAGCTGCCGCTTTTGGAAAGGGTTCTTATCCCTCTGGTTTGTCCGCTGGAATACTGATACTTCACTTTGATCTCACTATGGAGTGGGGAAAAGCGTAAGTCATATAACACTTCCTTATAAGGAAACAATTAATATTGTCGTTACCATTTACCTAGATATGCATCTAACTTATTATTCTGATCTTTCTTCTTTCCTCTTTAAGTCAGAATGAGCGTCGTTTAGAAGGTTTAGGTTGCCAAAAGGGGTTCTTCACTTTGCACTCTTTTTAGAAATCAAGTTATCGTCGTCGTCGTCGTCGTCGTCGTCGTCGTCGTCGTCGTCGTCGTCGTCGTCGTCTTCTTCTTCTTCTTCTTCTTCTTTGTGCCGTGGCGCATCTCGGCGTGGTGTAATGGTTAGCAAGCTCGTCTCGCTAGATCAGTTACAACAAAAGTGAGTTCGATCCTCACTAGGTATCCCATACTTGCGGCCACATCTAAACCCTGCTTAGAAAATAACCTTTTTCTATGTGCCGTGTCTTTCAGAACGCGGGTGATCATGGCTCCCCACAACAATCTACCATTGTCACCTTCAGTAACGTTTCGCCTTTCATCACCCCTCCCATACTATTTCCGCCAACACACAAGCTGGTTAGGAAGGTGGCCCAACGCCTCCCCTGATCGCGCGTAAATGGATGACAGAACGTGGATAGTTAAAAGACAAACATTGCTAAGAGCTGGAAATATGAAAGTTGTGGAAAGACATGATCGCCAACGTCTTGGAGGAACACGGCACATAGAAAAAGAAGGCTGTGATAAGTGCTGTATTTCACTATTTATTGTAGTGATATTATTATCATTATTATTATTATTATTATTTACATTATTCGGACTATTGTTCTCATCTTTGTCGCCATATTTATCACAACGTTTTGGCCGTTGTACGCTCCGGCCTTCTTCAGGTGGTTGGAATTTCGAACTGAACCCTTTATTTCGCTCACTGGGGTAGACTGTTTTAGTTCCACGTGCCATGTTTAATGGATGTCAGTTATCAGTTATCTCCTGTTAATTTCCCTCTGAAAGTTCTCCGCTGTCTTAACTGGGTATTGAACTCACACTCTTTCGGTCCTGTCACTGGATCTAACCAACGCCTTTATCCACTGTGCCATGTGTCCTTGAAGTATGGCGACAAAGATGAGTACAATAGACCGAATAATGTAAATAATGTACATAATACCTCATCTCAGAAATATAGACAGATTATTATTATTATTATTATTATTTTTATTTTCTTTGCTTTCTGGCGTTTACACATTTCTTTCCGGGTCCCACCCAGGGACCTAAGGTTAGAAATGGCATCATGACACTTTTCACTGACAAAAAAAAAAAAAAAATAATAATTACATAGATAGAGCCCTTCGTAAAGTGTGGGCTGTACTTGTCAGAACAATTTTTTGTATCTCCTTGAGGCATGGGCTTCCAGGAATCCCTGCAATTAGTCTACTGCAATCTTTTCCAACCAGTCCTAGGGCTCCAACTACAACAGGGATTGTTGATGTTCCCATATGCCACATTTTCGAGACCTCTATTTCAAGGTCCTTGTATTTTGACAGCTTTTTGAATATCTTCAAAGATACATTGCAGTCAGCAGGGACTGCCATATCAATAAGGAGGCACCGTTTTTGTTTGTGGTCTTTAATAACAATATCTGGTCGGTTAGCCTTGATTGTTCTGTCAGTGTGAATTGTGTAGTCCCATAGAATTGTAACAGGTCCTATCTCCGTAACTGGGTCTGGGTGGTGTTGGTACCAGTTTCTTTCAGTTTCCTTCCCGTAGAAGTTGCAGATTTTCCAGTGCAGATATTGGCCCACTCTGTCATGTCGGGTTTTATATTCAGTGGGTGCCAACATCGTGCAACCTGATACAAGATGATCAATCGATATTATTATTATTATTATTATTATTATTATTATTATTATTATTATTATTAATCACTTCTTGTGCCTAATAAGATCTACTGTCAATGTGAATCTTTCACCCGTTACATAACGTTTATTACAGTTTATTATTATAATAGTTCTATTTTATTATTAGTTATTGTTGTTAATCTCTTCATTATTTCAAAGTGCATGGCGAAATTTATCCCATTTAATCTTAAAGCCTTGTTATATGATGGACAATAATCCAGGGCTTATGTGTGTGTGTTTTATTAGAATCTTTTTTCTGTAGCATATCAACCTTATTTAAAAGCAGAAATAATTTTAAATTGTAACAATTTTTTTCTTAATGGAGATAATAATTATTTAGTGATACAGGTCTAACTAATTAATCCATAGCTGGGGAGAATATGTGTATTCATACCTTTACCAAGGGAATTTACGCATAAGTGAATATAACGAACACAAATGGAATTGGAAAAATTCCAAAACATTATCCAACTTACAAAACCTGGTATTTCCAAGCGGTCACCCATCTAGGTACTGAGCAAGCTTTACGTTGCTTAACTTCGGTAATCGTACGTGGACCGGTGTTTCAACGTGATATGGCCTTAAGTCGTGTATGTGTGTGTGTGTGTGTGTGCGTGCAAAACATAAAGATTTGTAATGAGCCTGGGAACTTTAAAAGGATAAAAGTCGTTCGTGAGCTAGAATCAAACCAACAGTTGAAAGACTTTAACAATTTGTTAATTTATTTGGATTTGCCGCTCACCTTCAAAACATCAAATCCAGTAAAAATATCCATTCTTGACTTGTTCCTGTCCATAATTTCCATCAGGGAGACGATCGTTGTGGTCTTTCCTGTTTCTTTTTCCAAATCGATGACAAATTGCGGGTTATTCCAGTAAGTTTCTAAAGCAAGAAAACAAAATAAGAATCAATATGACGGAACAATTTCAAAGAGACACTTGAATAAACACGATAGGAATATTTCAATGAGTCATAAAATGTTAATTGAAAATTATCATTATTATTATTATTACTAGCTTAAAAGCCGCCTTATCGGGTGGCATTTATCGGGTGGCATTTCTCCTGCAGAAAGCTCTTGATTGGGCCTTTGGCTTGTTCAGGAGTTTAAGAACCCTTAAGTTTTTGTATATTCTCAGCACTGGAAGTTCTCGAGGCTGTCGTTTAATCTGGGTTTTCATTTGTACAGGTCTTTCTTTTCTTCGCTGCAACTTTGGCTCTTTTGATTGCATTCTGGTCCTCTATTTGCAGACATTTGTTTTTGCGAGGCATGCCGCTGCCGTATGCGATAGGCAACAATAAACTACAGAACTCAAAATTGATCGCTGCATTTAAGTTTCTTTTTTTGTTTTCTTTTTTTAATTGCTCAATGGAAAATGTCATGACGCCATTTCTGAACTTATGTTTCTGTGCAGGACCTGGAAAAATGAGTACACACCAGAAATCAAAGGAATAATAATAATACGGAGATAAGACCTGTTACAATTCTATGAGACTACACAATTCACACTGACAGAACAATCAAAGTTAACCGCCCAGATATTGTTATTAAATACCACAAACAAAAACGGTGCCTCCTTATTGATATGGCAGTCCCTGCTGACTGCAATGTATCTTTGAAGATATTCAAAAAGCTGTCAAAATACAAGGACCTTGAAATAGAAATCTCAAAAATGTGGCATATGGGAACATCAACAATCCCTGTTGTAGTTGGAGCGCTAGGACTGGTTGGAAAAGATTGCTGTAGACTAATTGCAGGGATTCCTGGAAGCCCATGCCTCAAGGAGATACAAAAAATTGTTCTGACAAGTACAGCCCACACTTTACGAAGGGCTTTATCTATGTAATTTTTATTTTATTTTTTTTTTTTTTTGTCAGTGAAAAGTGTCATGATGCCATTTCTAACCTTAGGTCCCTGGGTGGGACCCGGAAAGAAATGTGTAAACGCCAGAAAGCAAAGAAAATAAAAATAATGATAATGATAATAATAATAAAAATAATAATAATAATAATAATAATAATAATAATAATAATAATAATACAGAAAGGATTAAAAAATAAAATGTACAAACTATTTCCGTCGACAAAAGTTAGGAAACTTAGGAAACTCCGTCTTCTTCTTCTTCATCTTCTTCTTCTTCTTCTTCTTCATCTTCTTCTTTGTGCAGTGTCTCCTCAAGATGTTGGCGATGATAGCTGTCAGCCATTTCCTGTGATTTTTGTCTTTTTTCTATCCAAACCCTGGACCGACATCCAGTCACTCTAGCTCGCCAGCGAGATTATTCGTTGCTTTCCTCTACCTTTTTGGCTCCAACGTAAACCGGGCCGATTTTCACTTCTTTGACTCTAATGTAAACCGGACCAATGTCCACCTTTTTGGCTCGCACCTAAACCAGAACAATGTCTACCTTTTTGGCTCCAATATAAACTAGACCGATTTTCACCTTTTTGGCTCCAATGTAAACCGAACTAATATCTACCTTTTCTTTAGTGTCGTGTAAATCGGTTCTGTGCATATCTTTTTTACTCTAATTTAAAGCGGAACTATGTTTACCTTTCTATTAATTCATGGAGATTATTGTTCTTATATAACCCGACAAAACCGTTTTTATAGTTCTGGTTCTTTGAATTTTGTACTGAACCACAGTCATCTTCCGTAATTTTTCGCTACCGTTGGTTTGCAGAGATTCCATCATTACGAATCCAGAAGGACTTTTTATACTCACCTGAACTTCTGTCGGATCCGCCATCGGAAACCCCATGGACCCAGTTATCGTTGTAGGTGTAACAACTCCAGCCTTTCCGCTGCAACGTGAAAGTAATTTTTTTTTTTATATGGAAAGTGTTTTTTAAGAAAAAGATGAGAGAATAAAATATATCGACAAGTGTTTATATTTAACAAAGGCAAGTTTTAAATAATTAGATTAATGTATCGTACTTATTTATGTCAATTCATTTACAAGAACTTCTGATACCATGCAACCCAATATACTCTACCACCTACAAAAGGTTGATAGGCCGTAAAAAAAAAAATCAATATCATTATCTAACACCTGGTCGGTTCATCAGCAACTAAACTGTCTCCCCCACCGATCAGGATTAAAAACAAGACCTGTCAACGGGCGTATAAGCCCTCTCTCGGGGTCACAGGCCATCTAGATCAATAGGTCGACTAGGTTTCTGTTATGGTGAAACACACCTATTCTATAGTTAATAGACTCTCCCACCTAATATAAGTAAAAGTAGTAAGAGAAACAAGGGTCAGTGGATGCCGGGCGACAGTCAATGTCGGACGACAGTCGAACTCTCTTCCCGAAGGCAGAGAGGAACCCGGACGAGGCTATGCCGAAGGACAGAGTTTTGTCCGGGGAGGATGACAGACCCGATCCCGTTTATGCGGGGTCTACAGGGATTTTTTAGCCGGGCTCGGGAACCCACATTAAATTCGGCCTTGTGCCACATGTGACTGCGTGGGATAGTTACTAAATAGCGTTGATGTCGGACGACAGTTAGTCGAATACGAAAGTATCAGCGACCACCACAAGATTACTCTGCGTAATATATATTATATCAAGTTCCTAACGTTTTGTACGTCGAACCTATTTTAGGACCGATTTAGTACAAATACAAGCCTCCACTGCGAAATCACTCCAGAGCAGTTTCATAGCCATGTACGCAGCTAGTGAAATGATGACGCGGCATCGTTTGACGATGGGCTTCCAAGACTAAAGTTGACAGCCAAGACGCAAGAGAATCAACAGCTACATGTCCGTGACTAAGGCGGGACTCCAAGTTGGAGGACATAGGCTATGGTTAGAGGGATGGGCTGCACATAAATGTATATTTCTCAGACATTCAACCTAGATATGTAAGGAGAGAACTGGTCAAGTGCTCAGCTGCGCAGTCACCCTACGACCCCACCCGGTCATGGGACTGTTGATCATGATAAAATATCAAAATAGTTTCTTTCAATTTATTTTTTTATGATCAGCACTCCTTGAATGTTAAATTAAAAAAATAAATTCTATTCATTTTTGCGTAATTAGGATTTCTTCTCCACCTGAAAAATGACAGAAGGAGTTAGAAGTGGACAATATATATATATATATATATATATATATATATATATATATATATATATATATATATATTCAGTGTAAATATGACTGCAAGGGGCAAAGGAAAGCAATAAAAGCATGAGGTTGAAGACTCCAGGTTATAGCTTCAGGATTCTCCAAAGAGACAATGGCCGAGAGCAAGTATTTAAAACGCGCGAACCCACGGTGGATCTCCCCAACAACTGTAAGCAGACAGGCAAGCAGTTTTAACCCTACGTTAGTCAAATGGGTTTTTTTGTTACCCCACAATGTTTAAAGTACTCGTAATTGCTAATTGGCAATTTTTTTAATTTCCCCCCATCACACTACACCCCTGACTGGTGAGGGTGTGTATCGGGCAATGTGGATCAGTTGTCGTGGGAGGCAAACGTCGCTTTGTCTTCTTCGTGAGGTCTTGTCATCGCACCTGACTAATGAGGGTAACTTTTCATGATTTTAAATATATATATATATATATATATATATTATTTTAAGGAAAAACAGACCACTTTAAGGCTCCATTAGTAATAATTTATTTCACCATAGAATTTTATTTTCCTATGGATCTTCAGACTTCACTTTCAAAGGTGAAAAGAAAAACATGATTTTGAAAGTTAAGTCTGAAGATCCATAGAAAAATAAAATTCTGTTGTGGTCTGTTTTTCTTTAAATTAAATTATTTGCTCTGACTTAACAATGAGCTCTCAGGATTTCATCCTCCTTGGGATTATCCATACGGATTACCAAGATTTTCGTTACTTAACTCTCTCTCTCTCTCTCTCTCTCTATATATATATATATATATATATATAATATTAGGTTTATGACCTTTTGTAAAATAATTAATTTCCTGTATCATAATTCGATGGGCTTTTGTTAAAAATAATGAAGGTTTTAGTTCAGTTTATTTTTTTAAATGTTACCTACAACACGAAATTTCTAAAATCGTATATAAGTATAGTAATACTATGATTTTCTGAGGCCTTCTAGAACTTCCTGGAACTTTCTAGAACTTCTTTTTGTTTCTTTGTAAGTTTGTATTTTATGCTATAGCTATAAACTTTTAAACGCGTTAGAAAAATACATAAGTATTATCCAATGACATCATTAACAAATTGAAAAATAAAGCTTCTAAAATATTTAGAATTTTTACCGTTTTAGCGTCTATGGAAAAATCGAATTTTCGCCTTGGGGTTAAGCTTTTTCAAGAACTAAATCAAATTAATGCTTTTTTTTATTAGTTATATCTCGTGCAAGATATAATAACCAAAGTAACCCGAGTGTAGGTTTTCAATAATAGATTTATAATCGGATGTATGTGTGACAAGTACAGAGACAGAGTCGAGAGTATCCTAACCTCAATAGGTGTTAAAAAAAGAAGTCCCCCTGACTGTCCGCTGTGGTCGTACTTACTCGGCAACCAGTCCGTCCATTATCGTGAATGGGGAAGTTGGGTTATATCATCACAACAAATACATTTGAACAAAAGTTCATCGATTCATGAAACGGGGATATATAGGATTACAAAAAATGTCATGTCTCCAGTGTCCACATTTGTGACTATGTGATAAGTAAAATTATGCTTAAAACACCTTGTAGAAAAAAATTAAAATCTACAACAAACTTAAATTTTTCAATACGAATTTTATTTAAATATTTTTTAGTGTTTACCGTATTTGACGGTATATAAGGCGCATTATTTTTACTAAAAATATCTTTTAAACTTCCCCTGCGTCTTATATGGCATATGTAGGTTTAAAATTCGCGATAGTCGGCCGAAATTAGCTACCTGGTGACTCCTATTAGCTTAGATTTGAAGAAGCAATGGAACACGTGGATGGCAATGCCTGATCACGACCTTACAATTACAGGAAGAATAAAAAAAAAAGGCATTGCACAAGTCAGCGAATTGGTGAATCAATAAACACAGCCCACTCCCGACGGAGAGGTACTACCTGGGAAGGATGAAGTCTTGGGTTTCAAACTATTATTATTTTCAACTTTCCAACAGAAGCGAACTCATGTGACAGGGAATCGGATGGCTGCACTACTGGGCCGTATTATACTTTATGTGTGTATATATATATATATATATATATATATATATATATATATATATATATATATATATATATATATATATATATATATATATATATACATACACCTTTTATATTTGTAAGGTTGTATGTTATGCTATAGATATAAACTGTTAAATGCGTTAGAAATACATAAGTATTATCCAATTACATCATTAGCAAATTAAAAAATAAAGCCTCTGAAATATTTTGATTTTCAATGTTATTCCGTATATCGTAAAATCGAATTTTCGGTTTGGCGGGGGCGGGGGATGACCTTTTACAAGAACTGAAACAAATTAATGCCTGTTTCATTACTTTTAAATAAAATAATAATAAAGTGTTCAGTTTGAAATCCCAATGACCTGAAAAATGGCTGGAGCGTACAACGGCCGAAATGTTGTGAATATGGCAATGAAGATGAGGATAACAGTCCGAATAATGTGAATAATACAGTTAAACGGCATTTTATCTCAGCCAGTATTTACCTACAGACAACTCCTCCATTTGCGGAGGAAATATTAAGAAAATATTGTTAGTACATTAAATGTTATTTTAAATTCATACATGTTTTTCTATTTAGGCAAGTTTGAAACAATTTTATAATGACGTATTACAAATTTATGGCAATATTTGAAATCAAAATATGTGAATCTGTCTTTTATGCAATCAAATACAGTATTTATGATCTGAATATCAACTTTTATTTTTGTTCTAATATTGACTTTAGGAATGAAACTCCCATCAATAGTAGAAAAAGTGAATCGCTATGTGGGACGCCATCATTGATACCGTAGCCTTTAGGATTAGATTTAGTATAATGCAACATAATTAGATGTTTCCTATTTGGTCCAGTTTAAGATAAGTGCATATTCTCTATTTGGCCCAGTTTAAAGCAAGACCCTATCCCCTACTTGGACCAGTTTAAGACAAGTATTTGTTCTCTATTTGGCCCAATCTAAAACAAGATCCTATTCCCTGTTTGACCCAGTTTAAAACAAGATCCTGTTCTGTATTTGGCCCAGTTTAAAACAAGATCCTGTTCTCTATTTGGTCCAGTTTAAAACAGGCCGCTGTTCCGTATTTGGCCCAGTTTAAAACGAGTATATTTTCTTGTATTTTTGAAATTCGAATAATGAATTAAAAAACGTGTATCAGTCTCATATGTCTTCAAATATAACACTTATTTATGGCCTGAATACTAATTTTTACACTATCACAATCCCAACGAAAGATGAGCATATATGCCAAACATTGTATCCGTTGAAGCCAAAACTGACTTTCTCTCGACTTGTTCTGTTACAAATTCTACGTGTTATTTACTCGACCATACATTTTCCAGGAATTGTTGTGGATAGGGACAAATAGACATCTTACACAAGACTGCTTGACTTTCATTTCCCGCGTTTTATTTTTTTAAGTTTTTATTTTCATTTTCAAATATTTCGGAATCTTCATAAAAAAATTACCGAATATCATTGAATATTTCCCTTTGAAACGGGTTCATGAATATTAGCAATTCTCCTTCTATTGACTATAGTGATTTCCCAAACGCAGCTTAGATGTGGCACAAGGCCGAATGTATGGAGGACCCAATAAGGCTCGAACTCACTACTCATTCATAATTGTTCTAGTAACACCTATTATTTAGACTATATACCATATGTGGTGGTGTAGTTAACCAATATACAGGGTGCGACGGATAAATTGTCGTCTAAATGACGCCGAGCTGAAAATGACACTCATTTTAATAGACATATTTACCAAAATTACACAAAAATATCTTGAAATACTAAAGAGTAAATTTATTCAATAAAATTCGTCATTGGCTTCACAGCCTCCAAACGACTTCGGAATCTCCTGCAACTCTTCTAGACAATCTCCTTGTTTAAACCATAATCCTTGCATTCAGATCTTTGGTATTACATAGAGTTTTGTTGGTCTCTCGCTCAACTGCGCCCCACACATCAAGAGGGTTGCAGTTTGGCAAGTTAGGTGACCAGATGTAAGGGGTGATGTGGTTACAAAAAATGGGGGGGTTCACTCATTGTTTGAAATATTTACATACCTGCTCTTTGTCTTCACCCAAAATAGCCATCATTGCTCCTTTTTCTTGATGACACAAATCCACAAGATCAAAGTACTTCATCACATCTCGAATAGATATCCTGAAAAATCAAGATTTAATTTGAATGTTTTTGGAAATTATCGACTATTTGAATTGCATCTGTCTATATAGTATCTGTCTATATTTCTGAGATGAGGTATTGTGTACACTATTTATATTATTCGCAAGGACATATGCCACAGTGGATAAAGGCGTTAGTTAGATCCAGTGATAGGACCCAAAGAGCGTGAGTTCAATACCCGGTTAAGGCGGTGGAGAACTTGGAGAGGGGAATTAACAGGAGATAACTGATAACTGACATCCATTAGACATGGCACGTGGACCTAGAATAGTCTACCCCAGTGAGCGAAATAAAGGGTTCAGTTCGACATTCCAGCCACCTGAATAAGGCCGGAGCGTACAACGTCCGAAACGTTGTGATAAATATGACAACAAAGATGGGGACAATAGTTCGAATAATGTAAATAGTGTAAAAATACTTAATTATTTAATTAATAGTGCTTTACACAATAATCCAACGGGCCGAGTGGTTTCCGATCATGAGACACGAGTTCGAGTCTTATCGTGGTCGATTTGTCAGGAAGATGGTTATTTCAAGTGAGAATTTTTTGCTTGAATTTAGTAATGTGGTTAATCCACGAATTTTTTTTTTTTTGCCTGTGTTTTTCGTTAAATATTGAAATATTTAAACTACAACCCTAGCGTTGCAACACCACACGTTTCAAAATTCTATAACCGTTAATAAATAACACATTCTTAAAAAAACACCTTTCGGTCTACAATGCATTGATTTCGCCTTACGGTTTACCTGAAATGGAAAAATTACGGCCTGATGATGAAAATGTGAAATTTTTGAAAGTACTAAACGTCAAATCCATTTTACAATTTTAAATATAAGTATCGCTTCAGTCAATGAATGGTAAGTTAATGCCTTATTAAATTTGTTAGCGAAGAGATTTCGCCATTAATTACATTAAACCTTTGTGCCTTGGCGTTCCCGAGCAATTTCAATCTTTTTGCTGTGCTCCTGAGTCAAAAATCGCAAATAATTACTATGTAATGTTTCACGGTAGATAAAAAAATTGTTACAACTATTTACTCACCGTTCAACCGGTGGCGTCATTTTTCTATATCACTGTTCAACCAGTACCTGGACATTACGTCATTTTTCTCTACTACCGGTAAAGCGTGCTTTGAGTGGCTCTTGGGCCTTGTACTGAATGGCCATTTAGTAAAAAATTAAAAAAAAAATTATATTTATATCCTTTTTTTATCTTAAATGTTCTCGACTAAATCCTAATCAAACCTTACGCGGACTTGAGGGTGATGAATTATTTTAAATCCTACAATCCTTTTCCAACAAACTTTAATAGTCCTTGTAAAACAAACTCCCAAGAAGATGTTTTCCATACCACTACAATCTTAGCTTTCTCCAAGTCTAAAATCAACCGTATTCTATCCTTCAAATCCTCATAATCAACACTTACGTCCTCCTCTTACGTCCATACACCAACCTCATTTCGTAACCATCTACCTTGGTTGAAAATTTAGTAAAACAAAAGAAGTGTTATCTATCATAAAAGCGTTTGCAGTTTATCTCAGTAAGTTTGCAATTCATTAACACATACGAAAAATAACTCCATACCAAAATTCGCCTTCATGATCTATTACCAAACCAGTTTTTTCTTTGTCACTTTCCGATAATGTTGACCATTCTTGGGATCTGAAAAACAAAATGTCGAAGATTAACAATAAACATGATTTTAATTTATGTTAATCATATACATTTTTTCACTGATAGCACAACTATGCAATCGTCCGCTGCTCAATGAAAACTAACCGTTGCGCAATTTAAATATATATATATATATATATATATATATATATATATATATATATATATATATATATATTTAAATATATTCAAATATATTATTTATTATATTTATTTTATCATATATATATATATATATATATATATATATATATTTAAATATATTATTTCCCTGACAATCCGTTTAGGTGAAACCTGGGTAGGTTTGTCTGACTCACTAGGTTTATCTAGGTCTGCTCTACGGTTATATTGAGCTCTTTTGTTAGTTGTTTACTCGTGTCGGGGTTTTTTCTTTGGGCTTTAAACGTGTATCTGTGCGATTTTTTTCGACAGACTTTCATTTTTCTAACTCTTTTTTTTTTTAAACCTTTTTTTCCCTCGAGATTGATTTGATTATTGGCAAATCAAAAATTCGAAGTTTTTATTTACGGGGTAAGGATGATAATGGAGATGATGATGACAAAATATTAAAAAAAAGAAAGAAATAAAGAAAAGAAATCGAGCGCTATTTTATTACCACCAGCACTCATTGTATATATATATATATATATATATATATATATATATATATATATATATATGTGTGTGTGTGTGTGTGTGCGTGCTTTTATATATATATATATATACATATATATATATATATATATATATATATATATATATATATATATATATATGTATGTGTGTGTGCTTTTATATATATATATATATATATATATGTGTGTGTATGTGTGTGCTTATATATATATATGTGTGTGTGTGCTTATATATATATATATATATATATGTGTGTGTGTGCTTATATATATATATATATATATATATATATATATATATATATATATATATGAGAAAGATCAGTACATAATTTTCTATGTGTCAGAACAGTTTTAGGAAAATTAAGGAGAAAGTGGAAAAAATAATCGTGTGAGGCGTTTCGATCTTTCGAACTTCATCTGACGAAAGTGATGTTTACATTAATGTGACTGCACATTCGCATCAATGGGTTGGGGGTTTTTTTTAAACTTATTTTAGATTATGTACCCAAACACATATATAAAACAAATTTAAATTTAAAAGTTTTAACATTTCAGCATCGAAAATAGTCAGTGTCAGTTAAAATGCATTAAATCTTTTTTATAAAATCTTTCTCTTAAAATATTTTTCCGGAAAATGGATTTCTCAGGTTCAGTTGATGTTATCATTATTTTCGGTATTCATGGGGGTTTCCTTCCTAACCTTTTGTTTGAAGAAGTGTGGAATGTAAATCTCTTCATTATATAATTATTTTCTTTTTGAGTTACATGTGCTATCCATTCTAGTTGTTGCCGCTGTTGATATTTCTCAAGTGATGTGTTTTCTGTTCTTTGGTACAGTTCTTTGTTTGTGATCCTGTAGCACCAGCCACAAGGTTAAAATCATACATTATGAAGTTAAGAAAAATAATGTTATATTTATATAATTATGTACTTACTTATCACTCCAGCTTCCGTTCCATTCTACTCGTCCCCAGGGATTTCGAATTCTTAGCAAATTTTCCTTTTTGTTCTTGTATGTTACCTAAATACAAATTAAAAAACATTAGATGAGTCCGATAACAGTGTTTGTTTGTTTTCTTCATTCTGTTTTTTTTAAATAACGCTCATTTTTAAAAATCATTTCGCCCCAAGTAAGGCAATAAAGCCGCTAAGACACAATAGTGTGAAAGAATAAGAAATAAAGAGAAATATTAAAAAGCGAGAACAATAGAACGGTAATCAAACTTCTCGTTTCCTTCTTATTCGTATTCTTCTTCATGTGCCGTGTCCCTTCAGAACGTAGGTGGTCATGGCTCTCCACAACTTCCTGTCCTTTATAGCTCTTAATAAACCTGGTCCTTCTGCTATTTCTCCCAAAACCTGTTCCGCAATCCATTTACTCAAGCTCATCAAGTATGTCATGCGTTGTCTTCATCTGTTTTCTTGCCCTCTATCTGTCTCGTGAGTATCAGATTTCCCAAGCCCTCCTTCCTCATTATATGCCCTAGAAAACTGAACGGTCTCTTCCTGATGTTACCTAGCTTGTCTTAAACAAATTTACAAAGCGCGTCCAATTTCCACAGAAAAAGATGTTCCACGGCGGGTGTTACAGGATTGTATAATGGTTCGATTGTTTATTGGTAATGGTAATAATAGCCGTTTCCCTATAAGGAAACATTTGGCATTCATTGACGGAACAGCCAGTAATCCTTTTTCTTGGAATTCATAAAAACTTTCTCTTAAAACATTTTTAGGAAAACAGGTTTCTCAAGTCAAGTAGGTGTTATCGCTCTTTCCAATATTGACGGAGGTTTCCTTGCTAACCTTTTGTCTGAAGTAATGTGGAATGTCGACATCTTGATTATATCATTATTTTCTCCTGGAGTTTCATGTGCCACCCGCTACTACTGGGTAATGTGGCCAAAAGTCAAAGTAAGTTAAGATTTGTATCTAACAAAGGGCACCTGCGACGGAGTAATCGTCAGCAAGGTAGTTTGGTCGATTATTACTACTGAGCAGCGAGTTCGTTCCCCCGCCCCTGGATACCCCAGAAAAACTCTAGGTACCCCAGACAAACTAATTCGCTCTCATACTCAAGTCTCGTACTCTCCAATAGTTGGGTATGGCGCCACAGCTTTCAACACGCCCGGGGTCGCTGTTATGGCTTTTGAATCAAGCACATTTTCACGGGATACAGTTGCTACCTCCAAGCCCAACGTGTTCGAAATTCAGAGTTTTTCTCTTCGCAGACGACTTTTCCTGAGAAAACTGAAGAACCCTGTTTGATTTACTATAGCGGAGGGGAGAAGAGTATTTACACGAAAATTAAAAAAACTCGACGCGAATTCGAATTTGGCTATTACGCCACCTGCAGTACTACTAGTACATCCAAATAAACATTGATATTAAATAACTCTACAAGCATTGGCATTTTATAAAGTCAACTAGCAAAAAGCAGCCCCAATGAGAGGTAGAAAATACATCATTGCCAGAAATACGCTGGATGGGTGTTTAAGTGTAAATCACGTGTCTCCGGGAATGTTTATCCCACAACAAAAATAGCGGACTCGTTATGTGAGTCCGGGTAATAAAATGAAAAAGAAACAACTGAAACCAATACATATACAAACAAACGATAATGTATTATTAACACGACAAAAGGTTACATTGGTAGATATGTGACCAAACAATGAACATGTATGAAACATTCAAAGACGAGTGAATGGTTCGTGTATGCAAAATATGTGTAGCAGTCCTAGAGAAAATGAAGTAAAATGAAATTGTGTACGTACACCCTTGTGCAAATTAATTTAAACAACCGCTTTAAATTCTTATCTTTCACCATACGAACAGTTTCAGACCTACTGGGGTAACAGGATGTAATCGATTTCAATTTTTTCCTCACATTAGGTCATTTGCAGTGGTGTGCAGTAATATGAATCTATTTTCGGGGCGTGTGATGAAAAATAATGCGCCATCCGTGATTGCATCAGATTTTCATCACGCCCAGACACTATTGTCTTTACTGTCGATTAGTTGTCCTACCGCCATTTCCTGCGATGGACTTTACTCCAAAGAAGATGCGAAAATTGTAACGCTTCACAAACAAATGGCAAGCCTTACCAGTGAGAAAATCAATGTACTAGCGACCGGCTTGAAAATTTTCCTGATTTAAATACAATCGAGAATCTGTGGTCAATCTTCAAGGTACAACTTCGTGGAATGGACATACGAAGTACTAACATGTGCACTGGATCATGTTTCATTGGAAAAATACGAAAAAAAAATAATGACGGAATTATTTTGTTTCAATTAATTTACACAATGGTGTAAGTGTATGTGGGCGTTAGTGTGGGCGTTTCACAATGGGAACACGTTTTCACGATAGTGCTACATCCCAGCGTATCTAAGGAAAATAAGAGAAAATGAAAGAGTTGGCACGCATGCGCGCTTTTCTCCACGTTTGACCTACATCTGTAGGTGAAAGGAAAAAGAAAATGTTAGAAAAATATTACAATGTATTTATAGGTTCAAAAAGCGTCCTCTAGTGGCGTTTATTTTTTAGGGAAGTAAGTGGGGTAACTCCACAGATTTCGTCCTCATTCATTAGAAACCGTGCATAAAATGCACCTGCTCTTTTGCTAAAGTGTCAATACAGCCATTCCCCGTCAAGTTAGCATTTTAGTTATGGCCTCTCTCGATAACTAAATGAATACAATTTTGATACGCACTCTATTATGTACAGATCTGATTAGATCTTTTTTACCGTTTCGACTTTTCATATGCTTCGCGTTTATTTTCTCAACGCTAAATAAACCCCATTATAGAACTCTACAATCTAAGAAATTATATAATACAAGTATATTCTTATATACTTACATTTACAAAGGGCAAAGCAATTGCAAAATAATTATAAAAAATATGAATTAATGTTTACCGTTGCAAGCTTAGTAACTGCATATGCATGATCCTTGATTAGACCTTGGGGAGTTTCAGTAGGCACTGGAGTGCTGTCGTCACCCTGAAATTTTGAAATCAATATTTATTGAAAGTAATATTCGTAAAAAAAAACAGATTCTATGGCTGCTGATAGAGTGGACATTTTCTAATATCTTCTAATATATATTGTTGTTCATTACAATTTCAGAAATTTTTCGAAGGCGTCTGACACCAGTATTGTTCAACGGCGTTACTATAGTTGTATCTGCGATTACAAAGTCTCTACTACAACGAGCATTACGAAAGTGACAACAAGTATTCGTTGGCATTACAAAAGTGGCATCGAGTGTTCGTTGGGATTACAAAACAATCTGTCGGATTCCAATTCATATTTGACCCCCAAATCACAATTTTACTCAATATTACTGCCTCCCGTTTCTCCAAACAGATAATAAATAATTCTCATTTTTATGTTTCCACGTTTTGCTCTTTCTCATTTTTACAAGCATTTTTTGGATATAAATGTTAGGGAGTTTATAATTATTTACTCAGATTTATAACTTGCTTCCAATGGCAATTGTTGTTGCATTTAAATTCTTGAAGATCATAGGCGGCAGGTAAGCAATATATATATATATATATATATATATATATATATATATATATATATATATATATATATATATAAAAGATAATCCTAAGGAGCCAGGCAAAACTACCTAGGTTTCACCTAAACGGATCTTCAGGGTACTGCTTGCTGAAAAGGAAAATTATGGTACAGTATTTATTGCTAAAACCCAAAATAACCATGACCAGGTAACAAAAAATTACAACCAACGGGGACATTTACTTCATTGAACAACCAACAAAAAAAAAACGAGTATTACTATATATATATATATATATATATATATATATATATATATATATATATAGCCGAATGTAATGAGAACGAAAAAAATATATAAATTCTAACGTTCACAGCATTAATTTAAAAGAGTGCTCAATACCGATAGTAGAGCAATAAGTATTTATTATAATGTTTTCAGATTTGGTGGACATTTAGCCGATATTATTTTTCACACATAATTCTCATGCCTTAAATAACATGATCCAATAGAGAGAAAAAATAATTTTTCATCAATAACACTGTTTTATTTACTGCTGACTTTGATCCGTCTTAATGAAACACCCATTTATATAATCCGTCTTAATGAAACACCCTTTATATATATTAAAGAGAAGACAGAAACCTGAAACGTTTTTGGTTATACCGTAGATTTTTTAATATATATATTATACTTTACTTCTCATACTTTTGCTACACGAGTCTCCGTTCTCGCGAATTTCATCAGGCAAAGAGTGGTTATTTCCACATATTATTTAAAGGAATTAATTTTTCTTATGTTTTCCGATGTTTAACCACTGTCTTTTGTGTGTAGTAGTAAGCCCAAGTTAAATGCACCACAATTACAAAAAAGACGAAACAAAAAAAATCATCATACATAAATATAAAACCAATAGAAAATAATAAATACATCAGATTTACTATTGACGACAAAAATTTCAAAACTATCAACTTAGTTATTAAAATGATATGTCGCCAACTTGCAATCCACTATATAAGACCAATATCGGGTATGTATATACTTGGCCACTCGGATATTGGTTCTATGTAAAGAAAAAACACAAAACGTCTTACATAGGATACACTACAACAACACTCTCACGGAGACCCACGTGCTACCTGTCGAGCCATAGTTTCATCAAACGCCACATTAATAAACAGCATCAGGTTCATAGTAATATTAGACAGCTACTCAGAAACAAAACTAAAATACTCGTTAAATCAAATTGTAAAAACAGATTTATGGCCCTTGAAGCAATACAACAACATATACAAAAGCAATACATACAGTACATACAACAAAAACATACAAAAATACATACAACCAAAACATACAAAAAATACATACAACAAAAAGAAGCTATCAATATATAAAAGTAATTATAAAGTAAAAATCTGCATTCTGAAATGTATATAATAGACACACACGCATATATAAGGTACACACACACACGTCACACCTCGCCCACCTCACAACACACTTTACTAACACCACAACACTCACAAGTTCTACGAAATTCACCAATTGTCTCTAACAATGATGACTTTTGAAATTCGAAAACTTGGACCTTATTTCTTGTACTTTCCTTGTGAAATGAACTTTGGACAACTTCTGACGGAATTTTCTCAGAAGAAAATAATTATACAACAGAAGACAAAGTAAATAATAATAATAATAATAATAATAATAATAATAATAATAATAATAACAACAACAACCTCAACACACAAGTTGCCCAGAAAGAACATCCCATATAGTAAGAAAAGTGCTATCAATTAAATGACAATTCTCTTATAGGGCCTAAGGACCATAGTTTGGACGTGGCTCAACAGGATACAAAGCAGGAAACATAACATACACAAATAATAATAATAATAATAATAATAATATCGATTATCTATCGACAAAATAAGATATTCCAAAGGGACCTCAAGAGGTTTTACAGGAAAATTGGAAAATCTGTTATAGAATTCTAAAAGCCACCAGCTATTGAAGAAGTGCAAACATTTTGGGAGAATATTTGGAGCAACCCAAATAAATATAATTCCACTGCAGAGGGGATCAAACGAGAACAAGGAAGAAGGAAGGATAAATGTAAAATGTGTATGATATTAGTTTTTGTCTTTTTTTTTTTTTTTTTTTTTTGTTTTGTTTTTTTTCCAGTGGAAAATGGCATGATGCCATTTCTGATCTTCGGTCTATGGTTGGAACCCGGAAGGAAATGATTATGCAACAAAAATCCAAGGAAATAATAATAATAATAATAATAATAATACAACACGCTGACAAGAGTGTGATTTAAGAAAAGGAAATGCATTGTTTTTTTGTTTTTTTTCTTTAATGACGTTCTTTAAGTGTTGGAAAATATTGGAAGAGTTACGTCAGTCATTTTGTTTGTTAACAACATCAATAATAATAATAATAATAATAATAATAATAATAATAATATATTCCTGTAAATGTACTTACAAAAATAACAAGACCAATCATTGTGCTCATGGTCCACATCTTCGACAGAGTTTCAAAAAGGTTTTCCGGAGTTATTTTCCCTTTCTTTAAATCAATCTTTTCAGATAAACCGCCTGTCATGTCCACCAATGCATTGTGTATGCTTCCGCTGTCCAAATGTTCATAACTGCCATGCAATCTATGAAAAGTCAAGAGAAAAAATATTGTAAATATGTTCATAAAAATAAAGATATCTGTGACACTTTTAATACAAAATATTATTACTTTAACCTCTAAACATTTATCAGGAATTTCATCAAGACCGAACACAATATACGTTGTGGTAAGTATAGTTTTGTCCAACCCTATAAAAATGATTCATCTTCCTTATGTGCCGTGTCATTTCAGGACGTAGGTGATCATGGCTCTCCCCAATTTCCTGACCTTTTGTAGCTCTTAATAAATTTTGTCTTTTTGTTATCTCCCCTTAACTTTGTTCCGTCATCCATTTAATTAAGCTCATTAACGTATTTTCCGGCTTACAAGACGCTGCAGCTTGAAAGACGCACCCTAATATTGGAAAAAATTTCTAAAAAAAAGTCTTTCTCATACAACAACAAATTCACCATGCGTCGCTCACATACTGTCGCCACGTATTATTTACATTAATCACTAGTCCAATTTTGTTTGTATGGCAATGACATACTAGTCAAGAGCAGAAAGGCTCCCGCTGCTAGTAAACAGAGCATGTTTAAGCTTATGGCTCGGCTCCAGGAAGGTTTATAGTCTTGGAAATACTTGTAACAGCTAAGTACTGAGGTTACATCATATAAAAGGCTTAATTAAATCGCTAACATTATGACTCAACATACAAATCCCATCCCTATCAGTCAAGCCAATTAGGTGACTGTTCAAGCTTACTTCAACCTGGGCGTTGACTTACATTCGTCTTGGAAGACGCACGGGTATTTTTCAGGATATTTTTAGGAAGAAAATGCGTCTTGTAAGCCAGAAAATACGGTATTTTACGTTATTTTCCGCTTCAATCGGTCTTGTGAGTGTCAGGTTTTCCACGCCCTCCTACCTCATTATATGCCCTAGAAATTTCAACTGTCTCTTCCTGATGTTGAGTATAAGATTTCTTTTTTGTTTCCATTTTCTCTAAGACTTCGTCGTTGCTCACATGTTCGGTTCATGGTATACTCAGCATCCTTCTGTAGACCCAACTTTCTGTTGCTTTAAGCATCTTCTTCATCGTTGAGGAGATTACTAACTTCATATGAATGTCATGAATGGCGTGCAATTCATTTAGAAATATCTAACCCATCATGTACATAAAACTGTTTTCTCAGATCAATCATTAAAAATGGCTTCAAACCAACGTATCCCGTAAGATCCTATACACTGACGCTACAGCATCACAATAAATTTTACCAAATATTAAAACCGACATCACTGAAGACTTCCTACAGAGGCGACAACAAAAATGAATAGTACATATAACTAGAAGCGAAAATAATGATATTATCAAGGTATTAACTTTCCATATAACCTTAAACAAAAGAATTGGAAGGAAACTCCCTTTAGTATTAGAATGAGCAATAAGAATACACTTTAAAAGTCTAATTTCCGAAGAAACTCTTTTCAGAAAGACAGGAATACTAACTGTTCAGTCAATAAATGCAGAATGTTTTATGTATAGTGTTGTAGAATGTTTCTTGTATAGTGTTGCAGAATGATTTTTATAGTGTAATAGAATGTTTCATGTATAGTGTTGTGGAATGTTTTTGTATAGTGTTGTAGAATGTTTCATGTATAGTGTTGCAGAATGATTTTTATAGTGTAATAGAATGTTTCATGTATAGTGTTGTGGAATGTTTTTGTATAGTGTTGTAGAATGTTTCATGTATAGTGTTGCAGAATGATTTTTATACAGTGCTGTAGAATGTTTCTTGTATAGTGTTGCAGAATGTTTTTTGTATAGCGTTGTGGAATGTTTCTTGTATAGTATTGCGGAATGTTTTTTGTATAGCGTTGTGGAATGTTTCTTGTATAGTGTTGCGGAATGTTTTTTGTATAGCGTTGTGGAATGTTTCTTGTATAGTGTTGCGGAATGTTTCTTGTATAGTGTTGCAGAATGTTTTTTGTATAACGTTGTAGAATGTTTCTTGTATAGTGTTGCGGAAAGTTTTTTATACAGTGTTGTGAAATGTTTCTTGTATAGTGTTATGAAATGTTTCTTGTATAGTGTAATGAAATGTTTCTTGTAAGTGTTAAGGGTCTCGTCTCTTTGACATTTTAAAAGGCTCCTGGAACATTTGTCGTGCAGTCATCCTTATCTGAGGATAAACTACAACTGGCAGCAAGGCAATCATGGAAAAATGGGATTGAGTTCTACACTAAAGCATAAGACGCACTAGACTTTTGGGCGTTATTTTGGAAGAAAAGAACTGTGTATTATATAGACAGAATTACAATACACAAAAATTACATAATCAACTTAATTGATAACAGCTTTTACTTACTTAGCGTAGGCTTTTTCAAGCAAGGAACACCAAAATTCATCCGGTTCCTTCCTGTTGTAGCAATAACACAGCTGGCCGGAAACACGAGAAACCGGCAAAAAGTCGTCGATTAAAACCTCCGTCCATTTTCCGTATTGCCAAAAGTTGAATCGGAATAAGCCTTAAATAGAGATAAAAGGCAATTGTTCAATTTTAATTCTTATAAGATCGCAAATGAGTCCAAACGGACGCTTAAACATTTATTCATCCAAACTCAACACTGGATGGAATAGTCATCAAGTGCATACGTAAGCAGGAATTGTTGACGCTATAAATTTTAATTATATGGTTAACAGATCACGACAGCTGTTAGGGAGATGTGATTAAATATACTTTAAATGTTTTTAAAAAAATTATTCAGTATTATTATTGTTTAGGTAATAAGCATTATAACATAGCAAAAATATCTATCTATCTCAGTCTATTTCTATCTATCTATCTATCTATCTATCTATCTGAGTATATATTGGTTTGATTTGATTTGTTTTACGGCATATCAAGCTCAATGGGATATTTAATGCTGACAAGATTTTTATTCCTGGTAATACTTTTTATCTATCTATCTATCTATCTATCTATCTATCTATCTCTCTCTCTCTCTCTCTCTCTATATATATATATATATATATATATATATATATATATATATTGAACAATAAAAAAAATTAAAAAATTAAAATCTTCAGACACACTGGGTTGTAGATTAATATTCTTTCGTTTTTTTTATTATTATTCTATTTAGATTCCTCGACTAGTTTCGGCCGAAATGGCCATCATCGGGAGGAGAAATATTTCTGCTTGCTGCTATATATATATATATATATATATATATATATATATATATATATATATATATTAATTTGGTTTGGTTTGTTTTACGGCATATCAACCTTAATGGGTTATTTAATGCCGACAAGACTTTTATTGCTGGTAATATTTTTTTTCAATAATGTATTGCTGGCAACACATTTTCTTCAAATATGCATTGCTGATAATATTTTTCCTTCAAATATGCATTGCTGATAATAATTTTTCCTCAAATATATCTTGCTGGTAATATTTATTTTCTTCAAAAATGTATTGCTGGTATTAAAATCGATTTGTACACTTTCATAGTGTTTTGACACCAGTTTGGGGGTCAACTATTTGTCCATAGTTGGGGCCCTAACAGGTGCTACCACCCAGAGTCAGGGTGGACCTGGAAACATCAGCAATTAAGAGGTGGTTCCGCGCTCCTCAAAACCTCCTAATCAGTCAATTATTTTCTTATTTAAAAAGACGGCACTTCTAAAATAATAATGTAAAAGAATTAGGCAGAGTTTATGATGTAATGAATATGCATACACCTGGGTTCTCCCAGTGATATGATTGGCTGGTGTCAGCCATAAATACAGACCAATGTGAAGGTACATGGTCTACGCCTATTGCCTACCACTACGACGAGGACCAGTCCATTACGGTTACCTGCTAGATTGTCCTACCCGGTTACAATAGCCAAAACCACTTAGCTACTTCAAACAAACATATCCCTTTCCAGGACATATCAGTTTAGCATAATGTTCTTTTCATTCCGTAACCCTCACTTTTTTTAAACCCTTTTTTTTCCAAATTTTTCCCCAAATACCAATTTGGTTTAATATATTTTTGTTTGCAAATTGTACTATCCGGGTTTTTTACACCAGTCGAGTACAGACATTAACATAATATATATATATATATATATATATATATATATATATATATATATATATATATATATATATATATATATACTCACTTATTCGAAAATTATAACATGAAAATGTTATAAAATCACTATAAAAATAGCCATTTTGTTTCAAGGTTGACAGACACGCATGTCTTAATTAGTTTTTGTTTTGTTTTGTTTTATTTTTTGTTTTTTTACGAATTGGTCAAACCCAAACTCAAACAAAAACATTGTTTTCAATCGTTATGAGTCTACCGATTGAATAGAATTTTATTATAAACAGTTGTCTTGTAAATGGAATTTTTAAAGCATTCTCAATGTAAAAATAAAGAAAAAAAGTGTGCAAGACAACAAGAAACACTACCTGCCAAAAAAAAAGGGAAGTTTTGTTGAAATTGGTTGAAAAATGTAGGAAGACCGATCCCATATATAAACGAACACACACAAACAACCTGCGTTTTATAATAAGTATAACTCGATAACTCGATATTAATAAGTATAACTCGATGTGAGTTGTCCCCCTTTCATTAATGCCTCTTAATCGTGTTTTCAAATTGATTTCGTGCAAAAACAATTGTGTTTTTCCAATTTTGGGAGCTGTCATAACCACCTCAAGGTAATTTTACGTAGTCCTGTGAAGTTTTGTTGAAATCGGTTGAAAAATGTAGGAAATACCATCCAGTATATAAACGTGCAGACACACACACACAATCTGCGTTTTATAATAAGTAAGATATAGACATATATATATATATATATATATATATATATATATATATATAACCGTAAGTATTTTGAGTAAATATATAAAACTTCCAGTCTTACCTGTATAATTTCCTTTGTTAAAGGTTTGATTCGGTGGGACGACATTTTTGAACAGAGGCTGACTTTGAATTATCAAAACATTAACCCCAGCAATGAACCAACAGTTACCTAAAAAGAAAAGAATATAGAGTGATTGAGAGAATATTTGACATTAAGTTGCAACGGGTTGATGGTGGGTTGTTAACGTAAGTTACCCCGAGTTAAATGTATCAGTAGTTGATAGAGGATTCCTTTCCTCTTTTTTATACTGAAAATGAAATTAAATAAACGTAGAACAATAACAAAGAGCAATAAGACTTTGAGAAACGTGTTGAAATTAATGACAAACATGTATAATTTTCTTTTCGTGATGTTATTTACAATATTGGTTTTGTATGTGTTAAATGTTCTCAGGCTTATTGTCTCTCTTTGTTTCTTTAAATTTTGGGCTTACGTGTTTATAATTGTCCCGGGAATTTCATGGTTATGGGAAGCCTTTGAGACCGTCAACTTTGGATTTTCACGGAACGAGGAAAATACGTCTTTTTTGTTCATCTTACTACTGCTACTCTTGCTTGTAAGGGAAAGGTTATTTTTTTAATAATGATGAAATTTCAGATTTTTATTTCTAAAAGGATGAAATATTATCATAATCATCATGAACCATCACTGGTGGAAAGGTTTTTTTTTTTTAGAATGATGGAATTTCAACTCTTAAAATCATACAAAAATACAACACCAATACTTACACGTTGTGTTACTGTCAGATACAAAGTTATTCATAACATATTGATCATTTTCCGACATGTACACATTTGTCAATTGTACATCTATATAGCCGCATCTTTTTTTTTACGTGTCATGACCCTTCAGGACGTGGGAGGCCATAGCTCTCCACAACTTTCTATCTCTTGTAGCGCTTAGAAATGTTTACTTCCTTATCCACCCATTTGTTTTTGTTTTTTTTTTTAATCGGTATCAACCCATGCAAGGCAATAAAGCCACTAAGACATAAGAGGCTACAGGGTGTGGAAGAATCAACAACAGAAGTATTAATAATTAACGGGAGAGAAAAGAGGAATGAGAGGGATAGTAGATAGTGATTGACGTTGCATTTAGATTTTTGCAGATTTAAGTTGGCTGCAGTGCGTGGAGCCGGAAAGGAGTTCCTCAAACAGGAAGTGCAAGAAAAGAAACTGTTAGCATAGGACTTACGGCTACATCTAGCCAGCTCAACTGTCAACTGATGACATCTTGACGCCAGTCTAATATTGTGCTTAAATTTTAAAAGTCTAGATACTATAGCCAAGAGCTCATCTGGGCAATTACCATGAAAATATTTATAGAAAAGGCAGAGGGAGGCAACCTTACGGCGGTGGGACAGTGAGTGAAGCCGAGCCGCCAGATCAGGACCAATAATATTGCTGATTCTTCTTTGGATCTTATCAAGGAGCTCAAGGTGAATAGCAGAGGCGCTGAACCAATGATGCATGAACGATAGGTAGACATAGATAAGTAAGGTAGATTCTGGAGAGAAAAAATTGTTTCGCATGTTAAAAAAAGAATTTAAAAAACAACTACGAGAAGATAGAAAATAAAACATTGAAGATCATCACGAACAACAGAAAGGAGTGGAGGGCCGTGTCTATGAATCCTGAGCAAAGCTCAAAATAGTAGTAACAGTAGTAGTAGGCACCTATACACCTAACATAACCGCCTTCAGACTGAGATAGACTGATACGACATCGAGGCATCACAACCAGTTTCAATAGACGAGACGGAGCAAACATTAAATCCGGAAAACAAACAACAAATGAAATCATATGCATAATGGCTAAAAAAAAAAAAAAAGTTTCTTCAATAACACGAAAAAAAAAATCTCGCCTCGTCAAACGACAAAAACACATTTATGAATACACTGGACTTTCGATGCAATTACCAATCGACATAAACACAAAATTACCATAGATTTGCAATCACAAATGTAATTTACCGGGGCTTATTTCTTTTTTATGCTTCATATGTTTCGTATTTTGCTAAACAATTCTTGTTGTTTTCAAACAAGTTTGACTTTGATCCTTGAAAGATAAATTGGTGTCTACTCGTAGTAATATAGAATATGATTTGATGATGAGACCAAATGAGATGGCACGTGAACAAACACATATGAGAAGGCCGAGATAAACAGATAAATAGATAGATATGAAAAGTATTAAATAGATAGATAGATAGATAGATAGATAGATGAACATTTAGAGATAGATAGATAGATAGATAGATAGATAATGAATAGGTTGAGATAGATAGATAGATAGATAGATAGATAGATAGATAGATAGATAGATAATGAATAGGTTGAGATAGATAGATAGATAGATAGATAGATAGATAATGAATAGGTTGAGATAGATAGATAGATAGATAGATAGATAGATAGATAGATAATGAATAGGTTGAGATAGATAGATAGATAGATAGATAGATAGATAGATAGATATGAACAGTGATAGATATATATATGAACATTTAGAGATAGATAGATAGATAGATAGATAGATAGATAGATAGATAGATAGATATGAACAGTGATAGATATATATATGAACATTTAGAGATAGATAGATAGATAGATAGATAGATAGATAGATAGATAGATAGATAGATAGATAGATATGAACAGTGATAGATATATATATGAACATTTAGAGATAGATAGATAGATAGATAGATAGATAGATAGATAGATAGATAGATATGAATTTATGTGGGTATTAGAGGCAAAGGGTGATATTGAAACCGGAGGATGCAGTCTATGTTGACTGTTAATGGTTAGAAGAGAAATCTGAGAAAATTATCAAATCAAAGAATAACGAAATAAAAACACACACACACACACACGCACACACATATCAGAACGGAACTGTCTACAACTGGATGCAGCATAAGCCCTGCCTTTTTGCGTTTGATCTCTAACTTCCGTTTTCCTTGTCTCCTTCTAACCGAATCCACCCTCATTTTTTCAGTCCTCTGTCCCTCCAAAGTGGGTGGTATAGATAGAAGAGGAGGAAAAACAACAGTAAACCACCCGACTTCTTTTCGCACTCACTCAACCTTCCCGCTTCAGCTTTCTTTCACTCATTTCTTTTACATTAATTCTGCCTGTGTCTAAAAATGGTGCGAAGGAAAAGCACCTTCTCTGCTTATAATACTCTACTAATATCGCTTGGTCTTTCTTTCTTTTTATGTGCCATCTCCTTTCGGGACGTAGGCGATCATGGCTCTCCACCTCCCTCTATACCTTGCAGCTCACAACAAGTTCCTTCCCTCTACTTCCTCCCCCAAAGCACGTTCTGTCATCCACTTGCTCAAGCTTACCAGGTATGTTAGGCATTGCTTTCCCTTGTCTCTCTTTCCCTCTATTCGACACGTGAGTATCAGATTCTCCAAGCCCTCCTTCCTCATTATGTGTCCCAGAAACTTCAGCTGCTTCTTTCTGATATTAAGTATAAGCCTCCTCCTTGTTTGCATCCTCTCTAAGATCTCATCTTTGTGCTCAGTCCATGATATCCTTAGCATCCTTCTGTAGAACCACATCTCTGTCACCTCGAGTCTCTTCTTCATCTTTGAGGAAATCGTCTAACATTCGCTGCCGTAAAGAAGGACAGATGTCACGTAACAGCTCAGTATTCTTTTTGTTACCAAAGAAATCCTCCTATCTCGCAGTACTTAGCTTTTGGAATGTGTCCTTGGCCATACCAATACGTCTACCGATCCCAGTGTCGCACTTACCATCCTCTGTCAAGACGCTTCCCTGATATTAAAACTTCTGCGTCTGCTTGATTCTAGTGTTCCGGACCTTCAAATTGCCTTTCGGGCTCATCCTTTTACTGATGACCATACATTCTGTAGTTTATGCTTAGTCCTTTCTTCTCTCTCTCCGTCGTTACCTTCTGTAGAAGGTTTTGTCATTTCTTTTCTGTGTCTGTTATCAGTACTGTGTCATCTGCGTATCTTATGTTGTTGAGGTTGTGGCCGCCATTGCTAAATCCCGGTAGGGTTTTCCATGCAATCAAACATTTTTTTTAACAAATTTCAATGAGAAATGTGCAAGGCTTATGACCATATCATGTCATAACACCGGTTCCTGTATGGTCACCGAAGTTAAACAACACCGAATCTGGTCAGTACCTTGATGGGTGACTGCTGGGAAATGCCAAGTGCTGTAAGCTTTGATGCAAAGGTGAAGAAATGATAATGTCACGGAATTGTTAATCTGAGAACTGAGTTCCAATTCCCGTCAGGTTCGTTGCATTCACTTACATGCAAATACCCTTGTAAAATGTATGAATCCATCTCTTCTCCACCCAGCTATGGATTAATTAGTAAGACTTGTATCACGAAATCATTATGATCTCAAAAAAATTCTTACTGTCTAAAAATATTTTCTGGTTTTAAATAACCTGCAAAGGGTTGATAAACTGTAAAAAATTTATCAATCAATGAAATGTATAAGAGGACAATAACTACAGTATTTTCCTGTAGAAACAAACATTAAACTACTGAAGAGTCAAGCAAAGATCCCATCTAGTTTAGTTTTGAACTAAGCAAACTTTCACAAGTACCTCTACTCCCATTTGACACATAGTCCTGGTGAAGATTGAAAGCAAAGCTTCTGAAGAGTGGGTGGATCAAGGAAAGAAACTGATTTTTTTTTTCTCAGAAGATATTGAATTCCAAAATATTTAAATCATTTTTATCTTATTCTGCTTTATTTATTTCATATATAATACACATATATATATATATATATATATATATATATATATATATATATATATATATATATATATATATATATATATATGAAGAAATATAGTCTTAAGGTGTGCTATATTTATGGGATAAAGTGCTCAATATCAGAGATACAACGTGTGTAAATATAAAAGTGAACATTGAAGTCAACACTTAGAGGCGACAGTCTGTTTCATGCTGGAAGCAATTGTCAGGCCACCAGTCGGATTAATAGATAAAAATCTATCACTTCTTTATATATATATATATATATAAGAAGTGATAGATTTTTATCTATTAATCCGACAGATTTTATTACTTAAATGTCAATTTTAGCGGATACGTATATTTGGTAGATGTTCTGTTTATTTATTAAAGAGTAAATTTATTTATTTTTGTCTTGCAGTCTGAATATTTGAGAAATCTTATTAAAGAAAAATAGGTACTCTAGGAATCGAACCTGCATCCCTCAAGGCAGGAGAAACCGTTGTTAGATCATACGAAATATGGGTATTCCCTAAAAATAATGTTTAAGCAATAAATTATGTTAGATTAATAAATAAAAATCCATCAGTTCTTTAGAAATTGCTTTGTTTACATTAGGATATGAAATTAAACAGAGATGAATGTTTTGAGGCTGAGAAAGATTTGTGTTTATAATGCACTATTCAACTTTCCTTGATTGGCAACACACACCATGGCCGAGATGGTCAAAAGCATGCTGGATCACTCTCTCTCATATATATATATATATATATATATATATATATATATATAAAAGAACTTGTGTCCTCCTTGGGAAGAGACACCATTGTTAGATCTGACATGCTTTTAACTTTCTCAGTCACAGTGTGCGTCAACAATGAAGGAAAATTGAATAGGGCCTTATAGACACAAATTAACAGATTGATAAAAAAAAATCCATCCGTTTCTTTAGAAATTGCTTTGTTTACATTAGGATATCAAACTGAGCAGATATGAATGTATTGAGAGTCTGAGAAAGATTTGTGTTTATAATGCACTATTCAACTTTCCTTGACTGCCTTACACACACCGTGGTTGAGATGGTCAAAAGCACACTCGATTTCTTTCTCTCTCACTCACTCACACACACACACACACACACACACACACACACACACATATATATATATATATATATATATATATATATATAAGAACCTATGTCCCCCTTGGGAGGAGACCCCATTGTTAGATCTGACATGCTTTTAACCTTCTCAGTCACAGTGTGTGTCAACAATGAAGAAAAATTGAATAGGGCCTTATAGACACAAATTAACATATTGATAAATAAAAATCCATCCCTTTCTTTAGAAATTGCTTTGTTTACGTTAAGATATGAAAATAAACAGATATAAATGTTTTGAGTGTCTGAGGAAGATTTGTGCTTATAAGGCAACTTTGCTTGATCGTTGTCACAATCTGTGACGAAGATGGTATAAAGCTCGTCAGATCTAACGACAGTTTCTCAATTTATCTATTAAACATTATATTTATTTATTTTCGTCTGCCGGCCTGAATATTCGAGAAATCTTATTAAATAAAAGATGTACTCTCCGGATGGATTCAAACCTGTATCCTCCTTACATCGCCTGCGCATCCAAGCTTACAGCACTTGTCATTTTCCTAGCAGTCACCCATCTAGGTACTGACCAGATTCGATGATGCTTAACTTCGGTGAACATACGGGAACCGGTGTTTCGACATGCTCTAAATAGTATATTTCTTAATATATACTTATTAGCACCAGCACTCAAATTATTTTAAGACATTTTTCTATGAAAATTTCTCGGGCATTCAGGCCGGTAAATGTCGTTAACACTGTTTATTATAAACAGAACATTTACTTAAATATTTGTATCTATAAAAAGAACGTATAAACATAAAAAAAGTCTTAAAATAATTGTCGGACTTTGTCCATTTCATAATGTGTGACGTCATTTGTTTACATTTGGCTACGCATCGAGCAGATATGAATGTACAAGAGAAAATCATGGAGAATTGTAGTTTAAAACAGTAAAATCGACCTTGCGAACCGAAACGCTCCTTTGTGGCTAAATCTGAAAAAGCGCGTCAGGCTATATGACGGTTCCGTATAGGATACGGGTTCGATTTTTGTCGGAGGACGCATATTTTCTATGAAAATTTCTCGGACGTTCAGGCCGGTAAATGTCGTTAATATTGTTTATTATAAACAGAATATTTACTTTATCTATAAAAAGAACGTATAAACATAAAAAATGTTTTAAAATAATTGTCCGACTTTGTCTATTTCATCATATATATATATATATATATATATATACCTCACAAAAATACCTCTCACATAATGGTATGACATTAGCTCGAGGAAGACACCATTACCACTAATGTCTTGCCGGGTAGTCTGTTTCATGCTTAAACGCAATGATTGTGAGTGTTTTTTTGTTTTACTCCTCGACTATTTATATATGCTGACCAATGGTGCATTATGGCTAGCAAGTTCTATTTTATTATACTAACAGTTATTTTGTAGGCGGTTACGGTTATGTCTCAAATTATTCTGGAGGCTAAGGAATAAGAATTATTGTGTGTCTGAATACGGTTATTTGTGGCAATTTTGTAGTGTCGAAATTTTCACTAATTATATATATATATATATATATATATCTTATATATATATATATATATATATATATATATATATATATAGATAGATAGATATATATATATATATATATAGATATATATATATCTTATATTCATTTATAATTATTCATGATTTGAAACATAACCACCTGACCAAAGGTTAGAAAGGAAACTCCCATCAGTAGTAGAAAGAGCGATAACACTTAACGGACTTGAGAAACCTATTTTCCTGAAAACTGTTTTAAGAGAAAGATTTTATAAATTTCGACCAACAAAAATGCTATTCGGTAAGTGAATGCCAAATGTTTCCTTATAGGGAAACGGCTAATATTACTATTCTTATTATTTCCGTTAAAGGTATATTTGTCTATTTTTCTTTTGATTATTAGCAACACTTATTGGCAGATATTAAGACTTGCCGTTATTTATTTATTCGGTCGAGAAAGCTTGGACATTCATGAGTCTATCACGGCAACCATCACGGTCCTGCATCAAGGTCGGAAGCTCATTAGGGTGACATTCTGTGTCATAACATAGCTGGTCAATGTAGGTGATTTCTGGACGACCAAGCTGTCTTGTCCCATGGCTAGGTGTCTAGTGCTGTAGATCACTTGTGAGTTCTTGTTTTGCTCGCTAACAAAGCTCATTCTGTGTTAACGATCTTCCCCCTTTCCTCTGTGTACAAAATTGAAAGCTTTAAAGAAATCTACTAAACATAAGACGGTCTGGAAATATTCGCGTTACAGAATCACAAACAAGAAACTTTACCAAATAACGCAAAAGAAAAACAAAAAAAAAACACCACTTGAAGTCTTCCAACATTGATTGATTTCGTTTTTACGGCTTATCAACCCTTTGTCGGTCATTTAAAGCCAAAACATATATATTGTGAGAATAATTCTTTTTTGCAAGTAAATATTTCATTAACAGTTTTTGAGAATAACAATGATTTTCTCAGATACAAGACCTACTATTTAACCCATAGCTGGGACACTTTTTAACAGCAGCAACAACTAAAATGGATAGAAAGTAATGACGTAATCAAGATGTTGATTTTTCCGAATGCCAAAATATTGGAAAGGAAGCCCCCAAACAATACTGAATGGATGGATTGTTGTTTGTTTTACCAGCATGTCAACCCCTGTGGGTTATTTAATGCTGAAACTGGATCTTTATTCGAGAATATTTCCGAATATTTCAAGTGCTTGTGAGCTTTTAAAACTTGTTTTCAAAATATTACAAGTTATCTAGTTCAGGAGTATTTTAAAATATAAGCTGTATGGTTGAAAATCCAAACTCTATTTTCTATAGAAGTTGAAATTATTTTATTTTCTTCAGATATCCTATTATTTAGGCAGTAGGGACATTTTTGAAGATAGATTTGACTGTGAGGAATTGGTTGCAGTTTCTGCCTTCAGTATATATATATATATATATATATATATATATATATATATATGTGTGTGTGTGTGTGTGTGTGTGTTTGTGTGTATGTGTGTGTGTGTGTGTGTGTGTCAAGTTTGTTTTGTTTTGTTTTACAGCATATCAACACCTCAATGGGTCATTTAATGTCGACAACTTTTTTTTCCTGGTAATATTTTTGTTTTGTCAAAAATCTATTTCTGTTAATATTTTTTCCTCAAAAACGTACAGCTGATAATATTATTTTTTCAAAAACGTATAATTGGTAATATTATTTTTTCAAAAACGTATAATTGATAATATTATTTTTCCAAAAACGTATAATTGGCAATATTATTTTTTCAAAAGCATGCAGCTGGCAACATTATTTTTTCAAAAACGTATTACCAGAGGCCTTGCTGTTGGGCGTAGTTTATTGTCATGCCCACGAAGCGGATGTAGTTTATCGTCTTAACCAGAACGCGAATGTAGTTTATCGTCATACCCACGACGCGTGTGTATCAAGTGGGTGTCTCCAACTCTTATTCTATTGAGCACCATGTTTTGTTTGCGATCAGCAAATGGCTCTATGTTCTTTCTTATTGTCGGCTGATGTCCATATAGTTTATTGTTTGGGAAGGTGTTCCAAATTGTTTTTTCTATTTTCTGTTGATGTATTGTGTAATTTTGTTTTTATAATCTTTATATAGAAGTTTAATATTCGTTATTACCATTTTCTTTGTGTCTTTTGCCTGAGTGCCGGATTCATGATTTCCTTTAATGTCCATATGGCTAGAAATCCAAGCCAATATTATTGTTTTGTGCTTTATTAGACGATAACAAGATTCTAGAATTTCTTGAATATAAGGATGATTTGTTTTGTTTTCTTTAATTGCTGTTAAACTACATAGAAAGGTTGAGATTATAAATTTCGTATTTTTTTTAATCTTCTATCATTTTAAGTACCATTTTTATGGCTTTTAGTTCAGCTATATAAATGGACGCATTATTTGGTAGCGTGGTTTGTGAATTTGCTTGTTTGTGTCAGCTGCACTTACTCTGTTTAGTATTTTTGATCCACCTTTGTAGAATACAATACTGGAAAGATTGATAACAGTGGATTTTTAAAGTCTATTTGCCCGAAAAACTGTTTTAATGGAAAGGTTTTATCAATTTTAACCGACAGTAACACTAACTGTTCTCTCAGTGGATGCTGAATGTTGCCTTGTAAGGAAATCATTAATATAATCATTTCCATTAACAATTTTAACTAGCTGTTTACTAAGAATAGTTTAGTCAAGTGAAGTTGAGCTGAAAATATCAATTTGAAAACCATTGAGAACAATTCAAGTACTATTACCAAAAATAGTTTAAATTCGGGCTTTCTGTCTCGTCTAAGTTTTTTTTAAATAATATAAAAAATACTTATATTTCGATGTATATTTAACAAAACAGATAAACACTCGGCACTTTTGGATGCTGCTCTAATTGTGTGCAAATGAGTGTGAATGAAAAATAATGTTTATTTGTAAATGTCACTGATAAGCAAAATGCTAATGCTAGGCGTAAATTGATCTGGTTCTGGATTTCCAAAGAGTATTTTGAATAAATACAAGGTTGATTGTTTTGTTGAACTGTAAACGACGATAGAAACGCACAGAGTGGGCCTAAACGTCACCGGAGCTCAAATTACGAATGGAGTACTGTAGGTCCTCACTTACCAGTAACAGATTCACGTTCAAAACATTTATTCAACCAAAACTACTTTGCAAAATAGATTCCCAGGAAAAATATATATATATATAAAAAAGAGGTAGACATAACATAAGTCTTTAATAGCAAAAGCATTTTGAAAATAAAAAAGAAATTTTTCTTCTGGGTGGCGTACCCCTTCATCACGTGTGCGATCATGGCTCTCCACAATTTCCTGTCTCTATAGCGCTCAGTAAATTTTGTCTTTTTGTTATCTCTTCCTAACCTTGTCCTACCATCCATTTGCACAAGCTCGTTCTTCTTTTTTTCTGCCGTGTCCCTTCAGGACGTGGGCAGTCATGGCTCTCCACAATTTCCTGTCCTTTGTAGCTCTTAGTAAATTTTGTCTTTTTGTTATCTCTTCCTAACCTTGTTCTACCATCCATTTACACAAGCTCGTTCTTTTAATTTTTGTCGTGTCCCTTCAGGACGTGGACGACCTAGGTTCTCCACGATTTCCCGTCCTCTGTAGCTCTTAATAAATTTTGTTTTTTGTTATCACACTTAAACCTTGTTCTGCCATCCAATTACTCAAATACGTTTGGTAGGTCATACGTTGTTTTCCTCTGCCCCTCTTGCTTTCAATCTGCCTTGTGAGTATCAAATTTTCCAAGCCCTCTTTCCTTATTATATACCCTAGAAATTTCAACTGATTCTTCGTGATGTTAAGAATAAGTGCCCTTTTTGTTTCCATTTTCTGTAAAACTCCGTCGTTGCTCACATGTCGGTTCATTGTATTCTCAGTATCCTTCTGTAGAAGCACACTTCTGTCGCATCAAGACATATGTGAGGAGACTGTGCAGCATTCACAGCCATATAGGAGGACTCATATTGCATAACAGTTCAGGACTCTTTCTTTGTTTCAGTTGCTTCAAGTCTCTTCTTCATCTGTGAGGAGATTGTCCAGCATTCACTGCCATATAGGAGAACTGATATTACATAACAGTTCAGTAGTCTTTTCTTTGTTTCTGTTGCTTCAAGTCTCTTCTTCATATGTGAGGAGATTGTGCAACATTCACAGCCATAGAGGAGGACTGATATTACATAACAGTTAAGTACTCTTTTCTTTGTTTCTAATGAAATTTTTCTATTTTTCTGCTTAGCTTTTTGAAGGCATATTTTGCTATCCCAATGCCTCTTCGTATTTTAACCACACACTTTCCATCCCCTTAAAACTATAAACAGATATTTAAATTGTTTTATTTGCTTGATTTTTGGTATCTCCAATTTGGAATTTGCATTTGGGACTGTCCCTTTTGCTGACAATTATACATTTTCTTACAATTGATGCTTAGTCCTTTCTTCTCGCCTTCCTTCACTGCCTTCTGTAGAAGCGTTTGTAGTTTTCTTTCTATGCCTGTTATCAACACTGTGTCATCTGCATATCGTATGTTGTTAAGATTGTGGCCGTCAATAATAAATCCTGGTAGGACTTCTAATTCTCTCACTGTGTATGTTGAATACTTCAGCAGCAAGGCCGCTGGTCGAGAGATTTGGGCTTTTGGGGAGCGTAGAACCACCGGTTAATTGCTGTTGTTCTCAGGTCCACCCTGCACCAATTAGGGTCCCTGCTATAAGCAAATAGTGAACCCCCAAATAAAAGCCAATCACTATGAATGTATAAAAATACATTTTTATAGTAAAATTTTCAACAATGCATATTTAGAGTAAAATCACCAATAATACATTTTATAGGAAAATGACCAACAATACATTTTATCTGTAGTTGGAGGCATGCAATTTCATTCAAAATATATTAGGTTGGTGCAAAAATAATGACGTAATAATGTCGTAATAATGTCGTAATAATGACGTAATAATGTCGTTTTTTGACGTTACGTCAAAAAACGACATTATTACGTCATTATTTTTGCACCAACCTAATATTTAGCAGAAGCCATAAATTTGTGTTCAAAATATTTTGGTTTCGACATTAAATAACTCATACAGATGTTGATATGCCGCTAAACAAAATCAATCAACATGAAAGAACTCTTTCATCACATTAATCCGTATAATATCCTACAATTTCCTAAAGAAATCAAACCATATTGCAAAATATAACTTATAAGAAACCTACAACATAAAACATACATATCACCAACTCTAGTAATTATGTCTACACAAACATATATATGCACAAACATATATATGCACAAAAGCTGAGCATCATCTACCATGTATTCAACTGTGAAAGCAGAATAACATATATTTTTATTACTTTGAAGCACCCAGAATTTAAACTTCGGCATTTAATGTCCCATAAGAAGTTGATATGTCGTTAAACAAAATATGGTGAATACGTCCGATGAGAAGGACACACAATCCTTGTCTTACACACCTTTCTATTTATGCATATTTATTAAACTCATTTTCCTAAACCGTATGCAGGCGTTTCACTGCCAATATAGGTTCTGGATTATTTACATTATTCGGACTATAGTCCTCATCTTTGTCGCCATATTTATTACAACGTTTCGGCCCTTCAGTATCTGTCTATATTTCTGAGATGATGTATTATGTACACTATTTACATTATTCGGACTAATGTCCTCATCTTTGTCGCCATATTTATTACAACGTTTCGGCCCTTCAGTATCTGTCTATATTTCTGAGATGATGTATTATGTACACTATTTACATTATTCGGACTATTGTCCTCATCTTTGTCGCCATATTTATTACAACGTTTCGGCCCTTCAGTATCTGTCTATATTTCTGAGATGATGTATTATGTACACTATTTACATTATTCGGACTAATGTCCTCATCTTTGTCGCCATATTTATTACAACGTTTCGGCCCTTCAGTATCTGTCTATATTTCTGAGATGATGTATTATGTACACTATTTACATTATTCGGACTATTGTCCTCATCTTTGTCCCCATTTTTATTACAACGTTTCGGCCGTTTTACGCTCCGGCCTTCTTCAGGTGGTTAGAATGCCGAACTGAACCATTTATTTCGCTCACTGGGGCAGACTGTTCTAGTTCCACGTGCCATGTTTAATCGATGTCAGTTAACAGTTATCTCCTGCTTAATTCCCTCAGGGAAACATGGCACAGTGGATAAAGGCCTTGGTTAGATCCAGTGACAGGACCCAAAGAGTATGAGTTCAATACCCGGTTAAGGCAGTAGAGAACTTTCAGAGAGAAAATTAACAGGAGATAACTGATAACTGACATCCATTAAACATGGCACGTGGAAGTAGAACAGTCTACCCCAGTGAGCGAAATAAAAGGTTCAGTTCGACATTCCAACCACCTGAAGAAGGCCGGAGCGTACAACGGCCGAAACGTTGTAATAAATATATAACAATTTTTTTTTTAATTTTTACAGTGATTATTGACCAAACACAGTCCACAAGTGTAGGGTACCCAATGAGGATTAAACTCATTACTCAGAAATAATTGTCAGTAATATTAGTTCGCTAAGAGTTACTCTACACCGAGAGGCCCAAAGATAGTAACAGCCTTTTTTTTTTACTAAACTTAGTTTTGACTTCGCACAAGGGCGCGGTTAGTGGGTGCCTAGTAAGAATCAAATTTGCTACTCATTAGTAATGGTCCTCCACACTATCTCGCTAAACTTTATTCTACGTCAAGCTGCACAAATATAGTAAGAGTTTTTATTTATGCCGAGAAGAACTGAGTTAGTTCTAAAATCAAAAGTGGGTCCAAATTGGCAATAGAAAAATCTCCCAAATAAAGTGAGCGGTAAGTATCGCATGAAGAATTCGAACGGCATTCG
>OZ010587.1:23224090-23344090 GCA_963932145.1 Acanthosepion lycidas | reverse complement strand
AGAGCGTCTGGGATCCCAAGAAATTTCTAAAAGCACAGTTGGAATGCAAGAAGCAGAATATATTTTCCCATATCACCATGTAAGGCCTGTGGCACATAGATATCTATTACGTTTTTAAGCACTCTTTGTAATTATAATGTTCGACTCAAAGAGAAAAGAATTAATAATCACCATAAATAGCGTAATTTCCGCGTACAATTCGACCTCATTAACTTTAACTCAAAATCCTAAGTCTATACTTACCGTCTTTATAGGGATATTATTATTATCATTATTATTATTTTTATTTTCTTTGCTTTCTGGCGTTTACACATTTCTTTCCGGGTCCCACCCAGGGACCTAAGGTTAGAAATGGCATCATGACCCTTTTCACTGACAAAAAAAAAAATAAAAAAATAAAATTACATAGATAGAGCCCTTCGTAAAGTGTGGGCTGTACTTGTCAGAACAATTTTTTGTATCTCCTTGAGGCATGGGCTTCCAGGAATCCCTGCAATTAGTCTACTGCAATCTTTTCCAACCAGTCCTAGGGCTCCAACTACAACAGGGAGTGTTGATGTTCCCATATGCCACATTTTCGAGACCTCTATTTCAAGGTCCTTGTATTTTGACAGCTTTTTGAATATCTTCAAAGATACATTGCAGTCAGCAGGGACTGCCATATCAATAAGGAGGCACCGTTTTTGTTTGTGGTCTTTAATAACAATATCTGGTCGGTTGGCCTTGATTGTTCTGTCAGTGTGAATTGTGTAGTCCCATAGAATTGTAACAGGTCCTATCTCCGTAACTGGGTCTGGGTGGTGTTGGTACCAGTTTCTTTCAGTTTCCTTCCCGTAGAAGTTGCAGATTTTCCAGTGCAGATATTGGCCCACTCTGTCATGTCGGGTTTTATATTCAGTGGGTGCCAACATCGTGCAACCTGATACAAGATGATCAATCGTTTCTGGATATTTATCACAGAATCTGCATTTTGGGCTGACACAATATTTTAGTATATGTGCTTGATAATTCCTAGTTAGCAAGCATTGGTCCTGCGCAGCAAGGATAAAACCTTCAGTTTCCGCTTTCAACCCTGCACTGCGTAGCCACTGATGGGTACGGGTTTTGTCTACATCAGCTTGGTTGATACGGGCAGAGTATTGGCCATGAAGCGGTTTATCTTGCCATCGCTTCTGTATCTGGTCGGTTGCATTCGTCTTTGCTGTCTTTTTCAAGTATTTTTCAGTTTCAGTCGGTGTATTGTGCTGTAGTTGCATCTCTACGCCCATTTGAAGTTCCAGTTTGAATTTGTTGGCTTCTTTCATTACGGAGTAGAGACGCTTACTACTTTCATGTTCCTTGACGCATACCATCATCCAGTCTTCTGTAGTTTCCAAGTATTTTTGGAGGCCAATTGTTGTAGTTTTGTAGGACAGTTCTAGTTGAACTAATCCTCTGCCTCCTTCGGATCTGGGCACATACAGACGATCAACATCAGCTTTGGGATGATGCATGCGATAGCAAGTGAGAAGCTTTCTCGTTTTGGCGTCCATTCGCTTAATTTCAGCTATGGTCCAGTTAAGGACATTAAAGCTGTAATGCACCACTGGGACAGCCAATGTGTTTATAGCTGATATTCTATTTTTTGAGTTTAGTTCAGTATTTAGTATCAGACGTACACGCCTGTAGTACTCTTTTCTTATTTTTTCTTTCATTTGGGGGTGTTGTATGCCATCTCCTTCGCTAATTCCTAGGTACTTATAAGCTTCTTCATGCTCCAATTCCCTAATCTTTGTGACAAAATCTAAATCTATTGAGGGTGTTTCTGTAATTCTACCTTTCTTGAATGTTACTTTTGCACATTTATCTAATCCGAAGTCCATACCTATGTCGTCACTAAAGTATTTTACAATATTGAGGAGGCCTTTCAACTCATTGTCGTCTTTGGCAAAGAGTTTGAGATCATCCATGTATAGTAGGTGATTGAAAATTTTCTTATTTATTTTGTAACCATAGCTACTGTTGTTCAGTTCATGTGTAAGAGGGGTTAAGGATAAACAAAACAGAAGGGGTGACAGAGAGTCTCCTTGAAAAATTCCACGTCGGATATTCAGACGGTTGGATATAGCAGTGCCCCCGGTGTGCCTAAGGTATAGTTTTGTGTTCCACATCCCCATGCTGTGCTTAAGAAAGTTTAACACCACAGGGGAGACTTTGTACATTTCCAAAGCCTTAAGGATCCAAGAATGTGGAACACTATCAAAGGCTTTACGATAATCAATCCACGCTGCACTGAGATTTCTGCGTCGTCTCCTGCAATTTTCCAGGATCATTTTATTTATCAGAAGTTGATCTTTGCAGCCATATGAACCTCTACTGCATCCCTTCTGTTCCAGCGGGAGAATGCTGTTTGTTTCGAAGAAGGAGTAAGTACGGTTCGTCAGTACAGACGTGATCAACTTATACGTTGTGGAAAGACATGTTATCGGTCTATAATTTTTCGGGTCGTCTGTTTCAGTTGTTTTTGGTATGAGGTATGTAATACCTTCAGTAACCCATTCCGGGATTTTATTGGGATTATTTACAAGCGTTGATAATGTTTTTGCAAGTATGTCATGGGTAGATGAGAGATGATACAGCCAGAAATTGGGCACCTTGTCATTTCCTGGGGATTTCCATTTTTGGGATTTCGTTAGTGCTTGCCTAACATCATCTGTGGATATATTTACCCATTCTTGCAGAGGTGTATCCAGCAGTCGTTCTTCTTCACGCCGTATCCATTCTGCATTTGGGTTACATTCCTTTGGGTTGCTCCAAATATTTTCCCAAAATGTCTGTACATTATCAATCGATGGTGGCGTTTCGACATGTATAGGCGTTTTTCCAATTTCCCTGTAAAATTTCTTAAGATCTGTTCGGAATGTTTTATTTTGGCGATAGAATCTACAACGTTTCTCGTATCGTCTTGTTCTCTGTGCTTTTAGCTGAAGTTTCTGTTTCAGCATTTCCTTGATCGATGGAATATCAATTAGGGATTTAATGCTATATTTCCGTTTGATCTTTTTGGATTTACGTGTGGAAATATTAGGGTTTCTGGTGAGCTCATCTAATATAGACAGCTCACATCTGATTTGTTTTATTTCTCGTAACAGTTTGGTTTTCCAAGCTGGTTCTCTGTGTCTGTTAATTCTATTTATTGTCTTGACACCAAGCTTCCGAGTCGCTGCTAGAGCTGTTGCGTATATGACGTTGTTAACTTCTGTTATGTTTCCCGGTGGTTTATCTGTTAACAGTGTTTCCAGTGCAGCATTGTATATTTTCACGATGTGCTTGTTGGGATTTGTCATATGGATTTTCGGGAGCTGGTCTCTCTCTGACAATTGTATGAAAGTTACTCTGCTGAGTACTTGGATGACGTCATTTTTCGCTTCGGTGATTTCAGCTTCGTGGTTTTCAAGGAATTCTAAACTAATGTACCTGGAGTCATCTTCAGTGACAATTTCTGGAGAACTAGAGGTTGTGTCTAAGGCAGAATCTTCGGTTTCATTTCCTGGGAGATGATTTCGTATTTCATTCGCTTTAGCGTCCACCTCATCCTCTGTCGCATTCTTTATTTCAACATTCGTCTCAACAGAGTTTGAGTGATGGGTCATAGTATTTTGCCTTATATCTAATTTTATCTTATCTATTTCTGCCTTTGAGAGTCTGTTGTTTCGCATGATATCTCTGCGGACATTGGCAAGCATGTTTGGATTGAGGTTAGGTCTTATATCATTTCCCACCGTATTTCTCCATATTTGGTATGTTTGATTGGTGGTGTTATTTGCTGGGTTTTCGAGTGCAGTGAAGAAGGATGTCATAACTTGTCGATACTCTTCGCGGCTCCATTTCGTTCGTTTCATTTTTACTAGTCGATTTGGCATTGAGACATTTGGTCCAAGGTCGGCGATAATCCGGGTTTGGTGACCTAGTGTCTCTTCGTGTGTGGAAGAGTTTGTTCCAGTGACAGACTTTTCGACCTCAGACTGGTTCCTCTCTGAGGGACGCGGCCCTTGTTGACCCGGTTGACGGCCGATCCGGTATGAGATATTTTTCGTATTCATTGAAATTGGTAGATGTGCGTTTTAACCTTGACCGCCAAGGGGTAATTTTGTTCAGATTACCAGCTTTAGGACTAGCCTTGAAGAAGGTCCAAGAGCAAGACCAGATTTGAGATAGTGGGTTTATTAATATATCGAAGTTAAAAGTTCATAACAGTGTATGGTATTCAGTTGGGTAGATAATACTAAGTTTTAACTTAGTATAAGTCCGAGTGACACCTCCAAGTGGGATAAATAGATTTCAGTGTATAGGGATAAAAAAAAAAAAAAAAAATGGACACGGGTGTCCGCTTAAGGTCTGGGATTAACTTGAGACATTAGGATTTACAATCATATCAAACTAAAGGAAAAGTATCATTCAAAGATGCTACATTTACCATTTCTTACAACTTCGGAGCATGGCACAAGTGACTCTCCACAAATGTTCAATTTTCCGTCGCCAACGGCAGATACTTATCAAATTTTATGGGGTAGGCTGGACTTATACTACAGATTGGTAGGGGGAATATCGAAGAATTCATTAAACAGAGGGGTAGGAGCAAGGGAATAAAAGTTATACTTTTCCGGTCATCTCTCAACCTACTTGCCGCTGAAAGATATGTGATATGTTTTAGAATATTCACTCAAAGAGATGATAGACAAAGGGCAGAGCATTGTAGGAAAATTACACCTGTAGCCATGAAATGAAAAAAAAAAAAAAAAAAAAAAAAAAAATTATTAATAATAATAATAATAATAATAATAATAAATAAAAATAAAATATAAAATATAAATAATAATGAAAATTATAAATAAAATAAAACAATAACATGAAAACGTTGTATAAAATAAATTAACACTATTTAGATTATTCGGACTATTGTCCTCATCTTTGTCGCCATATTTATTACAACGTTTCAGCCTTTCAGTATCTGTCTATATTTCTGAGATGAGGTATTATGTACACTATTTACATTATTCGGACTATTGTCCTCATTTTCGTCGCCATATTTATTACAACGTTTCGGCCTTTCAGTATCTGTCTATATTTCTGAGATGAGGTATTATGTACTCTATTTACATTATTCGGACTATTGTCCTCATCTTTGTCGCCATATTTATTACAACGTTTCGGCCCTTCAGTATCTGTCGATATTTCTGAGATGAGGTATTATGTACACTATTTACATTATTCGAACTATTGTCCTCATCTTTGTCGCCATAATTATTCCAAATTTCGGTCGTTGTACGCTCCGGCCTTCTTCAGGTGGTTGGAATGTCGAACTTAACCCTTTATTTCGCATACTGGAGTAGACTTGTCATGTTTAATGGACGTTAGTTATCAGTTATCTCCTGTTAATTCCCCTCTCCAAGATCTCCACTGCCTTAACCAGGTATTGAACTCACACTCTTTTGGGTCCTGTCAGTGAATCTAACTAATGTAAACGCTTGAGGACACATGGCAGAGTGGATAAATGCCTTGGTTAGATCCAGTGACAGGACCCAAAGAGTGTGAGTTCAATACCCGGTTAAGGCAGTGGAGAACTTGGAGAGGAGAATTAACAGGAGATAACTGATAACTGACATCCATTAAACTTGGCACATGGAACTAGAATAGTCTACCCCAGTGAGCGAAATAAAGGGTTCAGTTCGACATTCCAACCACCTGAAGAAAGCCGGAGTGTAAAACGGCCGAAACGTTGTAATAAATATGGCGACAAAGATGAAGACAATAGTCTGAATAATGTAAATAATGTACATAATACCTCATCTCAGAAATATAGACAGATACTGAAAGACCGAAACGTTGTAATAAATATGGTGACAAAGATGAGGACAATAGTCTGAATAATATAAGTAGTGTACATAATACCTCATCTCAGAAATATAGACAGATACTGAAAATAAATTAAATAAAAATTAAAAATAATAAAAATACTCCCAACATACAACAAAAAATTGTTCCTGCCAGAAATACGGACATCCTGCCAAATGGCGTTAAATTCAATCTCTTCGCCGCGAACCTTGGAACGGGCAACATGTGTCCAACTTTTCTCCGTGATATGGCTTGTAATACTGTGGAGTAATATCCCTCTTTTATCACATGTACCATAAAACAATTGTAACCTTCAAAATACACACAAAAATATAAATAAATTGTATGAAATTAACATCCAATTTACCATGCTTTTCCTGTTATTTGTGTACGTTTTATTTCCTGTCAAGTATGCTTTTATTTCCATGAACACAAGGCTAATTTCTGCTGTTATGATGTGAGTGAATCCCCTACAAGGTTGACCTACATACAATGCACTACGGGCACTTCAACGTAGGGTAATGGTTAACAAGATTGTCTCGCTAGAACAACTACGATACTGTTCGATCCTTACTGGGTTCCCCAAACTTTCGGCTTTGTGATATACATACATGCATATATATATATATATATATATATATATATATATATATATATATATATATATATATATATCAGTTTTCCCCTCTTGCAAACAAATTTACAGATTTATTGTTTTGGCTTATGAAATCCTTAGTCTGCAGATTTTAAAAAGATTTTTCTATATATATTGAACTTGAAAATGACGCTGTAACAAATTTAAAAGGAGCTCACACTGAATGTAGATTTATAATGGAAAAACATTATTATAGAATATATTTTAAAAAATCATGTCATATAATAATTATAAATTGCATTTATTTATATATTTCCTCTACTATTTGTAGTGGGAATGGATGTTATTCTCAAGTTAAGTTAGTAAATTTATGTGTGATTACTTCCTTTAGTCGTTTTAATAATCTATAAAAACAAAATATTTAACTGCATTTACATAAAATTACTTCCCGAGCAAAATGAACCGTTTAATCAATTCTTTTCCTAGATTTCTTAAATTGCAGTTTTATTCGTTCAAGCCTTTCATGCAAGGTACTCAGATACCTTTGTCTATTAAGTGATTAACTTGGCCTTGAAATAGACTTCGTCCTCGCCGTCTTTGTCATTCTATTGCTAATCTTTTTCTTCCGAGAGATATTTCCATTTCACTGTTATATTAAACACGTACGAAAATTTCTTTAACATGAAAAGACATTGAGCAAGAAGTGATTTATATAATCCCAGGAGTAACCAATGAATTATATAATCCCAGGAGTAACCAATGAATTATTGATACCATTGAACGTCTTAAATGGAACAGATCCATTGACCTCGATTTTAGTATTGAATTCTTTATTTCCGCCTTATTAAATCACAATACATTGTTTCAAGACTTTTGTTTCATTGCATCTCACTGTTAGAGCTTTCTAACAATCGTCATCATTTTTGAAGGCACGGGTAGACTAGCATCCGAGGGGATGCTTCACTTACAACTAAAATCTTGGTCTCTTAAAGTCCAGCATCAACAGATATCTCTCCAGCACGTACGCTACTTAATCCGTTCTTCCCCACCACTTACAAAAATATGTGTCTAGTAACCATCTATACTGAGTGACACTTGGATCTTATATCGAGTGAATTAACTGTACAAAAACAATGTGCAAGAGATTCCGGATACAGTGTGTCTTGGGTAATGATTGCGAATTGTTTTTTTGTTTTTGTTTATTTTAATGGTGGGAGTTAATTCTGCACTCACTTTTGTCTAATAAGTTCTGTTTTCTTAATAGATAAGTGCTGTAGCATACCTAGAGACGATTATGGGTATGTCCCCATTCACATAAATATGGTAGTAAATACTGCATGTTGGTCTGCAGTTGGAGATTCGTCTCCAACTGTGCTAGTCGAACTCTCTGCCTTCGGAAAGAGAGAGGAACCCAGACGAGGCTATGCCGAAGGGCAGAGTCTCGTCTGGGGTGGTAGACAGCTACCCGACCCCGTTTTTTACGGGGTCTACGGGGAAATTTTGCCCTAGCCTACGGGCTCGGTTACTCCACGTTAAATTCGGCTTTGTGCCACATCTGACCGCGTGGGGCGGTTGGCAAATATCCTGCAGTTGGAGATTCTTCTTCAGCTGTACTGATTAATCTCTCTGCCTCCGGACAGAGAGGATCCCCAAACGAGGCTATGTCGAAGGGTAGAGTCTCGTCTCGGGAAACAGCTACCCGACCCCGTTTTAACAGGGTTTACGGGAACATTTTAGCCGAGCCTACAGGCTCGGACACCTCGCATTAAATTTGGCCTTGTACTACATCTGGCCGTGTGGGGCGGTTGGTAGATATCCTGCATTTGGAGATTCGTCTCCAGCTGTGGTGGTCATACTCTTTACCTCCGGGTAGAGAGGATCCCCAGAGGATTCTATGTCGAAGGGCAGAGTATCATCACGGGAAACAGCTGCCCGACCCCGTTTTAATGGGGTTTACGGGGAATTTTGGCCGAGCCTACGTGTTCGGATACCCCACATTAAACTCGGCTCTGTGCCACATCTGACCGCGTGGGGAGGTTGGTAGATATCCTGCAGTTGGAGATTCATTGTGAAATTTACTTGACTCACTTCTAGCAGTTGACTACTTCTTCTACATGCCGCTGGCGAATCTTATGTGTGTTGTTCTTGTCCTAAGTATTATCATTCATTATCAACCTTCGTTTGATTATTCTATTCAGTAACCTTCCCTAGGTTACAACAATTAGTCATCAGAGATTGGCAGCTGACCTCTCTTCCTATCTGAACACTAACTTCCTAGTGGAGAAAAGCATTATATTCAGTGCCTCAAAACCCAAATTAGTTTCATTCCATCATGGCCAACCAGACCACGAACTACCGCCAGTCACGATGAACGGATGTCCCTTCGAGGAGGCATCGTACCTTGAGAGAATATTGAGCCCCAAACTCACTGTCGATCAGAGGCCTTGCTGCTGGATGTAGTTTATCGTCATACCCAGGAGGAAATTAGCATTAGGAAAACCGTGCCTGATTTGCACACTTGTCACCACTGACGCGTTCAAATAGCAGCGGTTGGAGTGACTAATTTGAATGCTTTGAATACGTGGGACGTCGACACCTACTGAACAGCGACTGAAGACATTTGTCATTCAGATGTTGCTGACAGTGTGTACATAGATGGCGGGAGTATGTGCCATACCCTTCCTGAAGGTGAGAGATCAACGCTGCCCACATCTTAACTTTTGTTGCTCTAAGTATTTTTTTTATCCATTAATACCCCATTTTTGTCGTTGGTCTAACATCTATTGACTCAAAATCTTTAATTATGTTACCCGCTTCTTCTCTTGCTTTCAGTATATCATGTGAGTGTTCAATCTTACAAAGCGTCTTTCCTCATTATATGCTCTTGGAATTTAATCTGTCTCTTTCTGATTGTAAGTATAACTTTCCTTGTTAGTTCCTATTTTTATTAACACTTCCTCATTGCACATACACCCTTGTGCAATTTAATATAGGTGTATATGTAAGAGTATAACTCGTGCAAATTAATATAGGTGTATACGTAAGAATATAACTCTTATGTAAATTAATATAAATCTATATGTAAGAATATACACCCTTGTGCAAATTAATTGAAGCAAAAGTAATAATTCCGTTATTATTTACTTTTTTCGTATGTTTCCAATAAAACGCGACCCAGTGCACATGTTAGGACTTCATATATCCATTCCACGAAGTCGTTACTTGCAGATTGACCAAAGATTCTCGATTGAATTTAAATCGGGAGAGTTTCCGTGCCAGTAATTTGATGAACTCACTGGTAAGGCTTGCCAGTGTGTTCGTGCAGCGTTATAAATCTTTGTACGCTTCCTTGGGGTAACCTCCATCGCAGTCACTGGCGATAGGACAACTAATCGACAGTCGAGACATTAGTGTCTGAGAGTGATGAAAATCTGATGCAATCAAGTATGACGCAATATTTTTTACGGCCAAATTTTCACATACACCCTAAAAATAGATTCATATTACTACACCCCATTGCAGATTACCTAATCTGAGGAAAAAACAGAAATCGATTACACCCTGTCACTCCAGTGGGTCATAAACTGACCGTATGGTGAAAGAAAGGAAACTAAAGCGGTTGCTTCAATTAATTTGTACAAGGGTATATGTTTCGTTTATGATATTCTGAGCATCTTTCATTAGGACCACTCTTGTTTTTACTAGTCCCCTTCAATTGTGAAGAAATTGCCCAGCATTTATTCCCATATAGGAATTTACATATTACATAGCAGTTCAACAATACTTTTCGTTTTCCAGCAATACTTTCCTATTTCTTAATACACTGCTTAGTTTCTGGAAGACATCTTTCATTGTATCTATGCACCTTAGAATTTCTGTATCACATTTTCCTTCAGCTACACTAATCATTTAGTTCAATTTTTTTACACCTGCTTGATTTTGACGCCCACCTCCTGAATGGCCCCTCTCCTAGATCCTTTCTAACGCGAGTATCCCTCAGGGATCCATCTTTGGTACGACTCTAATTTTCATTAACGACCTTCCCGATGACATCAGCTCCCAACTTGGCATCTATGCTGACGACACAATTTACTTCTGCCTCGATAGTAAGGCTGATCAGTTAGACATGGTTCAAACGGTAGCTAATGTCCACAACGATCTCAAATCCGTCGTTAACTGGGGCAAAAGATGGCTTTTTGGTATTATATAATTCATTGGTTACTCCTGGGATTATATAAATCACTTCTTGCTCAATGTCTTTTCATGTTAAAAAAATTTTCGTACGTGTTTAATATAACAGTAAAATGGAAATATTTCTCGGAAGAGAAAGATTAGCCAAAACTAAACTTCTCCCCATTAATCATCTGCAGAGCCCCTCTCTGCCTTCCATCAGTATGGCTGATGCTAACCTCCAGGAAAATAACACATTGCGCCTTCTCTGGCTAACGTTCTCAGCTAAAGTGGAAAGAATATATTGAATCCATTGTTAGGTCAGCTGCTAAGAAAGTCAGTTCACTGTGTCGAACGAGACAATTTTCCTCTTCAGAATCTATCTTATATATCTATAAGTCTACCATCCGTCCATGCTTAGAATATTGCTGCCACATATGGTCCGGTTCTCCTGCTGTTTATCTTGAGCTCCTCGATAAGATCCAAAGAAGAAAAAGCAATATTGGTCCTGATCTGGCAGCTCGGCTTCAGTCACTTGCCCACCGACGTAAGATTGCCTCTCTAAAAGAGTGTAGTTTGCAATTTGCAAGCCAGAATTCCCAGACCAACTGATTCGTTGGAACAACGACCCATTCTAATAAAAGAAATATCATTGATAGAAAACTAGTGGAACAAATGTATCTTTGTCTGAAATGAAACTCAAGACTTATTTCTATTCGATAAAACAGAAAAGAAGCGTTTTTGTAAAATTTGGTGTAATTTACACATTTGGTTTGGTTTACAAATTGACATTTTTTTTAGTATTTTTTTTTTTTTTTTTTGCCTTACATTAGCTGATATTTTCTAAAAAAGGTGTCCCAGCGCACGAGAAATGTCACCAATCAGAATAACAAGAGAAAATCATAATGAGTTTAAAAGAGTTGGTTTCATTTAACGCAGATGATGTCGCGAAAGATTCCTGAAACGACTGCTCTATCGCCCTCATCAAAATGATCTCCCTTGCACTGGCGACGTCAAATGATTTGCACTAGTATCGAAATGCTAGATATTGGTCCGGTTTGCACTAGTGTCCAAAATGTAGACATAATACCAGTTTACCAAAAACGATAGACAATAAATCCTGCATATTTTTGCTTATTCTTCTTTGTCATCCTCTTCTTCTTTTTCTTCTTCTTCTTCTGCTTTTTCTTCTTTCTCTTCTTCTTTTTCCTTCTCTTCCTCTTTTCCTCTTCTTCTTCTTTTTCTTCTTCCTTTTCTTCTTCTTCTTCTTCTTCTTCTTTTCTTCTTCTTCCTCTTCTTTTTTTTCCTTCTCTTCTTCTTTTCTTCTTCTTTCCCATGCTCTTCTTCTTTTCTTCTTCTTCTGCTGCTGTTTTTCTTCTTTCTCTTCTTCTTCCACTTCTTCTTTCTCTTCTTCTTCCTCTTCTTTTTTTCCTTCTCTTCTTCTTCCTCTTCTTCTTCTTCTTCCTCTTCTTTCTCATCCTCTTCTGCTTTTTCTTCTGCTTTTTCCTCTTTTTCTTCTTTTTCTTCTTCTTCCTCTTCTTTTTCCTCTTCTTCTTTTTCCTTCTCTTCTTCTTTTTCTTCTTCTTCGTCTTCTTCCTCATCCTCTTCCTTTTCTTCTTCTTCTGCTGCTTTTTCTTCTTCTTCTTCTTTTCCCGTATCCCTTAAAGGCGTTGAATTAAAAATGTAGATATACGACTGGCTTACACTGGAGTCGAAAAGGTAAATATACGTCCATTTTACACTTTTTCTAAATTTTCCTTTAGTAACTCAACTCTCCAAGTTTTTGTTCAGCTCTGCCGTGGCCAAGTATTGAACTCGAAACAAATACTTCAAATTCTCGAGGCTCTCTATATCAAAAGCAACCAACACTCAACAAAATGTATTACGAGTGTAGCAGAAACGCGTTGAAGTGCATTTAACAAACATTTAATTCCATTTTGCACTGCTACCAGTTTCTGGTTACCTCACTTATATTGGGACGCTTGTTTTGCAAATTATATATATATATATATATATATATATATATATATATATATATATATATATATATATATATATATATAGTAAATGTAACAAATCCATTGGTATATAGTCAAACGTAAACAGCTGACGTCACACACTATGAAATGGACAAAATCCGACAATTATTTTAATATATGTTATTGTTATACGTTATTTATATAGACACAAATACTTAAGTAAACGCTCTGTTATTTTATAAACAGTATTGACAACATTTACTGACCTGAACGTCCGGGAAATTTCGTAGAAAATATCCGTCTTCCGACAGGAATCGAACCTGTATCCTACACTGAACTGCATTATTTTCTATGAAATTACTCGGACGTTCAGGCCGGTAAATGTTGTTAATACTGTCTCTGATTAAAGATATCCGGTTTTGTAGGGCAGCCCGTACCGAAATGTCCTTAAAAAGACCCCGAAGCGACAACCGGGGTCCAACTGATAAATGTGGGTAACCAACGCTTGACCTCATTCATCTGTACGAAAGAATGAATGCACGTATGTGTATATGTGTGTGTGTGTGTGTTATCTACCAGACTTACTGAAAAGTAAGCGTAGGAAAAATTCTTACCCGCCGACAGCTTAGTTTAAGACGTACGGAATGTGCTTCATCTGCAAAGTATGGATAGGAATTTGCTTGTGATATTCTAATACACGTATGCATAACATGTTTCTCTGCCTGCCTCATTTCATTTTTATTTTTCCTCGGCAGGCATATCTAGGACAAGCATACACTGGGTCAATTAATCTTCATTCCTTTCTTATTCAGTTGGTAAGAAGGAAGCTTTTACCCGAGAACCACTACCAAGAAGATACTTCCCCGATCATTACAATCTTAGCATTAAGTCTGGGATTAACCGTTATCTATCCTACATATCCTCGTAATCTATATTTCCTCCCCTTACCTCCATACAACAATTCTCATTCAACAACCATCTACATTGAGTAGCTCTTGAGCCTTGAATTTAGTGAACAATTATTACATAATATACTAGCAGTAAAGCCCGGCGTTGCCCGGGGATGTAACAGTAAGAGATAGATCAAGTATCGACCATCATAAAGACTGAAAGATAAAATTGACAAAGATTATTGCTTAAGGTTGACGGACACACATGTCTCAATTAGTTTTTTTTTGGGGGGGGGAGTTACGAATTGGTCAAACCCAAACTCAAACAAAAACAATGTTTTCAATCGTTATGAGTCTATCGATTGGATAGAATTTTATTATAAACAATTGTTTTGTAAACGTAATTTTTAAGGCATTCTGAATGTAAAAATAAAGAAAAAAGTGTGCAAGACAATAAGAAACACTACCTGCCAAAAAAAAGTGAAGTTTTGTTGAATTCGGCTGAAAAATGTAGGAAATCCGATCCCATACATAAACGAACACACACAAACACACACACACACACACACAAACAACCTGGGTTTTATAAGTATAACTCGATATGAGTTGTCCCCCTTTCATTCTCGCGATGCCTCTTAATCGTGTTTTCAAATTGATTTCGTACAAAAACAATTGCGTTTTTCCAATTTTGGGCGCTGTCAGAACCACTGGAAGGTAATTTTACGTAGTCCTGTGAAGTTTTGTTGAAATCGGTTGAAAAATGTAGGAAATCCGATCCAATATATAAACGTACAGACACACACACACACACACACACACACACACACAACCTGGGTTTTATAATAAGTATGATATACTTGATGTAACAGCAAAATTGTCCAAATCGTTTCACAGCATAATTGTCCATCTCACAAAATGTTTAATATCTAAAAAACCAAAAAACTAATTGAATTTCCTTTTTCCTGGTTTTCCAAAAGGAGGTTTAGCATTTCTTGGCACCATTTTTCGTAAGAACCACTGAAAAACCCTTTGTGTTATTCAGCTAGAAAGTGAATAGGTTAAAATTGTTTTGTGTCAGATCCACTCTGAAAAAGGTCATTCAGGCCGACAGTTATGGTGCCAACATCCATATTCTGACTTCCATCTTCAAAGTCCTTTCAAGAACCATCAAGAGAATGGTGAATAAGTTTAAAAAAGAGGGAACAGTAGAGAGGAAAACTGGATGAGGAGGTCACAACAGGAAGAGAGGTCATGATTTCAAATTAGAGCTAAGAGATCAATTAGAAAAAAACCCAAGTCAATCCATATGACGCTTGGCAAGTGAGAGAAGAATTTCAGCTATGACAGTTCAAAGAGCAGTGAAAAAAGACTAGATGAAAATGAAATCCTACGTGAAAGCTGTGAGGCACCTTGTTACTCCAGGACAGAAAGTTAGAGAATAAGTTGGAAAATGATCATAGAATATATATATATATATATATATATATATATATATATATATATATTAAGTGTTTCACCCCAAGCGAGGCGGGAAGCCACTAGGACGCAAGGGGTTACAGAAAATTTGGAGCAAGATCAGATAGGAGTGATAGAAGAAAGGATGAGGAGAAGGGTAGTGGGTAGATCAAGGCAACTGGAGATGTCGATTGACATTACATTTGAATAGCTGGAGATTATAGCTCTCAGGGAAACTGGAATAGGGAAGGGAGTTCCACAGGCGAGAGATGCGAGACATATATATATATATATAAGTGAACATTGAAGTCAGGCTGTTTCATGGTAGACACAATCGTGCCAAAAATAAATATGATTTCAAAATTTAAAATATTATTATGGATTATTTATAATTGTCTGCATGAATCCCAGAATAAATAATTAGTGACCGATTTTATCATTGTGATATTTTTACATTATATCAAGTATTAAGAATATAGTAACTAGGGTCCGCAAATTGGAGGAGAGCGTTATCAATGATAATGTTCTAACTTAGAATCCACCGTTATCTCCCTTTAACCCTCTCTCCGTATTTGTTTTTGTTTTGTTTTGTTTTTTCGTTTTTTTGTTTTTTGTTTGTTTTGTTTTTTTGTTTGTTTGTTTTGTTTTTTAATGTACTTTCTATCACATAAAATATGGTGAGGTGCGAGCAAATTTTATTTTATTTCCGAAACTGCGGCCTAAAGAAAAAAAATTTTGGGAGCCACTACCCTAAGGTAAAAGGGGAATCTAACGTTCAATCCCTGCTGAGAGGTAGTTTTTTTTTTTTTTTTTTTTTTTTTTTCAAGAAGAATTGCTGACATTTCTATGATGTATCGGTACATAACAATTTCACTTTTTGAAAGACAGGGAAATCTACTAATTTTTAGTGTACCCAGTAAAAATTATACATTGAACAATTTCTGACGGAATTCCATCCTTATCTGAAAAGGATTATTTGGAAAAGACGATCAATAAAATTGGTCGATACAAAATGTCTGTTGTTTTTAACAATATTTACCTTAAAGAACATTTGTTATCTATTAGGTTGGTGCAAAAATAATTTCGTTTTCTCACATAGTAACATATGTTAAAAAACGAAATTATTTTTGCACCAACCTAATATTACGTTGGTGCAAAAATAATGACGTAATAATGTCGTTTTTTGACGTTAATACGACATTAAAAAACGACATTATTACGTCATTATTTTTGCACCAACCTAATAATTACAGAGAATATATATATATATATATATATATATATATATATATATATATATATATATATATATATATATATATATGGGAAGAATGATGACAAGATGAAAACGTTTTCATGTGATACCTATTGTACTTTAGGACATCATTGAACTAAATTGATGTTTTCATTGATGGGACTACACATGCGCACGAGCGAAAGAGAGGCACTGAGAATTTTTAATTTAATTTTTAATTTAAATGTTCGTTTTATGTAGGTTTGAACATAATCTGTTTTGATATAAAGAAATCTATATATCGTTTCTCCATATATATATATATATATATATATATATAACTGATCTAACGTGCAACTTTCGGATAATAAGTGTGCCATTACTGTAATTATTGAACAATATAGTTCATGCCATATTGACGTAAAATCTACCAGTAAAAAAGAATTCTCTTATTGCTATATTTGTACAAAAACGCACAGCCTTAAAATTTAAATTCAAACACAGCGTTGCGACCGCACGTTCCAAAACAATAACACATTTCTCATAGCAGTTATTCGGATTACATCTCTATTTTCGTTGTCCTCTTATTACCGAGAAGTAAAAACAAGAACAAAATCTACTTCCATACCTGATGATGTCTGTAGGAACAGATGAAAGCTTGTAAAAAATTAAAAAGACCTTATGCAACTGGAATTTATAAACGGGGTTCATATCATTCATATACAGGTTCGCGGTTGGTGTATCTTATTTATATTGTTTGCGATGATGTATTCTCGCCATTTAAATCATTAACCTCTATATTTATTTTTTGTATGAATGATTCATGAATTTATATATATATATATATATATATATATATATATATATATATATGTGTGTGTGTGTGTGTGTGTGTGTGTGTGTGTGTGTGTGTGTGTGTATATTAATAAAATAGGAATCGATACACACCCGCTAGCATGGGTTCAGCCATTACAGTATCGGCAGGCAGTAGATGCTAGTATTTATCGCCTGACGAGGTTGTAATGGTTGAAACTATGCTAGCTGTTGTGTAAGTGCTTTATGATATTTAATCGGATTCAATTTTTCGGATTGTGTATTGAGCATTATTTAATACAACCGTCCTCTGGTCAGATTCAACTATAACCAAGGATCGCTTATATATATATATATATATATATATATATGTGTGTGTGTGTGTGTGTGTGTGTGAGTGTGTGTGTGTTAGGGGGTGCTCTCATACAAGCTCATACAAGCATACACACGCACACACACGCACACACACATACACAAGCACAAAAGAATAAATCAACCTAACATCAATAAAAAGCGCACAGATTATATTTTAACTTAATATAAAAATAACAAAAATGTGAAAATCGGCAGACATTTGCTGATACCTCCTGACGAATGGACTGAATGATTACAAAATGGTGCGTCTACTAAACATAAACATCAATCAGCTAATTGACAAATTTTATATTACATTAATCCTCTCTCTGTCTCTCTACCTCTCTCTCTCTCTCTCTCTCTCTATATATATATATATATATATATATATATATATATGTGTGTGTGTGTGTGTGTGTGTGTGTCTGTGTGTGTGTGTGTGTATACCGTCATCCACAAATTGTTTCGCTGTAATAAATTATAACCATGGAATATTATTGTTTAAGTCTTTTTATTATATTCATACTCTGTCCTGGACATTGAGTTCTACCTGGATTCTATCCTCTTGGAAATTTTATATATATATATATGTATGTGTATGCATGTATATATATTTATATATTTTAGATCTATATATATATATATATGTGTGTGTATATTAGCCACTAATATTATATATATATATATATGTGTGTGTGTGTGTCGTATCAAAAATCTGGGACGGGTTACTCACACCAAAACAAGGAAAAAATCCACGTAAACATGTCCACAAATCCTTCCTTTTCGAGGTTTTAAGTTTAAAAAAAAACTTTGCTGTAGATGGCGCTGCGTTTAACGTGACTAGTAGTAAGTAAACTGAGTAAACTTTAACAATAGCAGGATATTCATACTGTGAGCAGGTAGATAGGATTTTTACATACAGCCACGTGAATGCCAATAGATATGAGGGTGCACAACTGAATCAGACAGAAGGCAGCCGAGTCATCCAACTTTTGCTACACAACCAACATTTGTGGGCGGATCTGAATCCCCCTGGTACAATACAGGCTTGACACCGGCATCAGTTTACGATTTATGTGTGGGCTGGAATTGTAAGGTGACTGTCTACTAGGTCCATGTGTTCTCCCAGCACGTCTTACAGGAGCTATCTGCAGGGACTTTATTCCGAACACACTTCCAGACCTGCTAGAGGATGTACTCTTGCTAATACGAAGACGAATGTGGTTCATATATGATGAAACTTCAGCACTTTTCAGTCACATGTTTCGCAATGCACTGACTGACATCTACCATGAAAGATGGAGAGGTAGGGGAGAGCCAGTTCCATGCCTTCACGTTCCCCCGACTTCAATCCATTGTATTTTTATCTGTGGGACACCTAAAACAATTGGTTTATGCAGCAGACATTAATAACAGAAAAATGATTTCTCAACGTGTCATGAAGGCCTGGGAAACTATTCTATGCCGTGTGGGAATATTTGAAAGGGTCCGCCAGTCAATGATCCGACGGGTGCATGTGTGTGTAGAAGCAAGCGGAGAACATTTTAAATATTTGTTATGAGCTACTGTGTTGAGGAAAAAACGATGGTCTTTTGGACATGTTTATATGGACATTTTTCCTTGTTTTGGTGTCAGAAACCCGCCCCCAAAGTTTGTAAAAATATTTTTGAATTGTATCTTGGATTGTTCATTTAACAGCGTCTACCGTAAACTTGAAACTTAGTAACTCAAAAATGAAGGATTTGCGGACGTATGTTTATGAGTACTTTTGTCTTTGTTTTAGTGTGGGGACCGCGACCCGTAAAAGTATTTTTGATACACATTGTATATAGATAGATCGATATGAACAGACTGAGATAGATAGATAGATAGATAGATAGATAGATAGATAGATAGATAGATAGATAGATATGAACAGACTGACATAGATAGATAGATAGATAGATAGATAGATAGATAGATAGATAGATAGATAGATAGATAGATAGATATGAACAAACTGACATAGATATGAACAGACTGACGTAGATAGATATATAGATAGATAGATGAGGTGAACATAGACAAGCCTATACTGAAATGGTTTTATCATTTATTCTCATGGAGTTACGTCCCCACATTACGTTTTTAAATACATTTGCGCTGTCAGTTGGTGCTTTTGACGACTTCCGATGCGTTGACGTCAGTCAAAATAAAAAGAAAAATTAAAAACCATGGAGATTTCCGAAATAAATATTTACTTGACACACATATTTCATTTTATAACAATGCATCCTTTTTTTTAACGGAGCGGAGGTATCATGGGAAGCGATTAGACTGACCTCTGCTCTTCGTCACCAGGATAAAAAAAATTACTTATGTATTTCACACTACTGACCACGATCAATTTTCAAAGCTATCATAGCCAGAATTTCGACTGCTTCTTTTAAAGACGACCAGGCGCATCCAGATTTAAAGACTGCCGTAACATAATCTTCCTCATTTCACCTCACTAAATAATTTAAATATAAGTAGGATGTCATAATACAATACTCCCTAAAATGAGTAGTGATAGCTCCTATTTTATGCCAAGACTTTTCAGGGCGTGGATGATCATGTCTCTCCACAATTTCCTGTCTTTTTCGCCCTTAAATTTTGTCTTTTCGCTATATCTACTAATACCTGTTCTGCCAACCATTTACACATCAGGTAAGTTATGCGTTGATTTCCATTCTCTCTTTTTCCTTCAATATGTTGTGTGAGTGTCAAATTCTCCAAGTCCTCTTTCCTCATCATGTGCCTTAGAAATCACAATTCGTTCTGATGATACGTATAAGTGTCCTTTTTTGTTTCTTTTTTCTCTAAAACTTCGTCGTTGCTCTCATGTTCGAACCATGGTATTCTCATCATCCTTCTGTAAAATCTCATTGTTGTTGCTTCAAGTCTCTTCATAATATGCTAGTCAATCTCCTCACGATTGTCCAGCATTCACTGCCATATAAGAGGACTAATATTACGTAACATTTCAGTACTCTTTACTTTGTTTCTGTTGCTTCAAGTCTCTTCTTCATCTGTGAGGAGATTGTCCAGCATTCATTGACATATAGGAGGACTGATATTACATAACAGTTCAGTAGTCTTTTCTTTGTTTCTGTTGCTTCAAGTCTCTTCTTCATCTGTGAGGAGATTGTCCAGCATTCACTGCCATATAGGAGGACTGATATGACATAACAGCTCAGTACTCTTTTCTTTATTTCTGTTGCTTCAAGGCTCTTCTTCATCTGTGAGGAGATTGTCTAGCATTCACTGCCATATAGGAGGACTGATATGACATAACAGCTCAGTACTCTTTTCTTTATTTCTGTTGCTTCAAGTCTCTTCTTCATCTGTGAGGAGATTGTCCAGCATTCACTGCCATATAGGAGGACTGATATGACATAACAGCTCAGTACTCTTTTCTTTATTTCTGTTGCTTCAAGTCTCTTCTTCATCTGTGAGGAGATTGTCTAGCATTCACTGCCATATAGGAGGACTGATATGACATAACAGCTCAGTACTCTTTTCTTTATTTCTGTTGCTTCAAGTCTCTTCTTCATCTGTGAGGAGATTGTCCAGCATTCACTGCCATATAGGAGGACTGATATGACATAACAGCTCAGTACTCTTTTCTTTATTTCTGTTGCTTCAAGTCTCTTCTTCATCTGTGAGGAGATTGTCCAGCATTCATTGACATATAGGAGGACTGATATTATATAACAGCTCAGTACTCTTTTCTTTATTTCTGTTGCTTCAAGTCTCTTCTTCATCTGTGAGGAGATTGTCTAGCATTCACTGCCATATAGGAGGACTGATATGACATAACAGCTCAGTACTCTTTTCTTTATTTCTGTTGCTTCAAGTCTCTTCTTCATCTGTGAGGAGATTGTCCAGCATTCACTGCCATATAGGAGGACTGATATGACATAACAGCTCAGTACTCTTTTCTTTATTTCTGTTGCTTCAAGTCTCTTCTTCATCTGTGAGGAGATTGTCCAGCATTCACTGCCATATAGGAGGACTGATATGACATAACAGCTCAGTACTCTTTTCTTTATTTCTGTTGCTTCAAGTCTCTTCTTCATCTGTGAGGAGATTGTCTAGCATTCACTGCCATACAGAAGGACTGTCAATACTAAATAAGATACAGAAGCCGAAGATAATGGATTAATTAACTATACTCTCCCGTTTCATTCCATGTTCTAACGACTGCTCGTCCCTGGACGACTGGCGGCAGGACCGTATTCTCAGTCTAGCTATACGCTGTTTACTGTTCATTTTCAGTGTTGAAATTATCATACTTCTAATTTACGAGTAATTTCTAAAATTTAATTTTCTACATCACCATGAGAGTCCACTACATACAGATGGGCAAATCTCTTCTATAAGAGATATTTATTACATAGGAGAGCCTTACCAGCGACCTTCTTATTATTCTTCTTGCCGCGAGCCTCCAGGACATTGGCGATCTTGACTCTCCACAACTTCCTATATTTTGTAGCTCTAAGTAAACTTCCATTTACACACATTTGTTCGATAGTTTATTTGCTGTTATCGTCCCCCCATCTGTTGTTAAAACTGTCCTCAAGTGATATTTTTTGTTCCTGTCTTTCTTTAAACTTGCTCGTTGTTCCCATCCTCCGTCCATGATATCCTCAGCATCCTTCTGTAGAACGACATTTCTTTTGCTTCAATGTTTTCACCTGTGACGAAAGTGTCTAGAAATAATTGCCATAGAAATATGAGCAATTACCCAGTGTTGATAGCAGACATAGAAAGGAAACTACAAGAATTCCCACAGAAGGTAGTGAAGGAAAGCGAGAAGAAAGGACTAAGCATCAATTGTAAGAAAATGTATGATTGTCAGCAAAAGGGACAGTGCCAAATGCAAATTCCAAATTGGAGATACCAAAAATCAAGCAAATAAAACAATTTAAATATTTGTTTATATTTTTAAAGGGATGGAAAGTGCGACGTTAAAATACGAAGGGACATTTGGATAGCAAAATATACCTTGAAAAAGGTAAGCAGAAAAATAGAAAAATTTCGTTAGAAACAAAGAAAAGACTACTGAACTGTTATATAATATCAGTCCTCCTATATGTCAGTGAATGCTGGACAATCTACTCACATATGAAGAAGAGACTTGAAGCAACAGAAACAAAGAAAATAGTACTGAACTGTTACGTAATATCAGTCCTCCTATATGGCAGTGAATGCTGGACAATCTCCTCACAGATGAAGAAGAGACTTGAAGCAACAGAAACAAAGAAATGTGTACTTACCAATGGAATGCAAAGTTTAGTGGTTCGCTATAGTGTTCATAGTATGCAGGGTCCTTTTTTTATCTGTTTTCGCTGATCCGGTAAGCGTTCGGATTGCGATGTCACACTCTCCCTCCTCTGTTAAAACACTTGCAACATATTTAAATTTATGAACTTGTTTGATGCTGACATTCTCATTTCGTAGTTTGCATCTTGAGCATTTTTTCTCTTGCTGACGATCTAATCCTTTTTTTTCTCGTTTTCCATTACTATCATGTCAAGGAGAGCTTAACAATTTATATTATATTATATTATATCATATTGTATTGTATTATATTATATTGTATCATATTATATTGTATTATATTATATTGTATTGTGTTATATTATATTATATTGTATTATATCATATTGTATTGTATTATATTATATTGTATCATATTATATTGTATTATATTATATTGTATTGTGTTATATTATATTATATTGTATTATATCATATTGTATTGCATTATAGTATATTGTTTTATATTACATTGTATTATATTGTATTATATTGTATTATATTATATTGTATTATATTATATTATATATTGGATTATATTATATTGTATTATATTATATAGTATTGTATTATATTATATTTTATTATATTATATTATATTATATTGTATTATATTATATTGTATATTATATTGTATTGTATTATATTATATTGGATTATATTATGTTATATTATATTATATATTGTATTATATTATATTGTATTGTATTATATTATATTGTATTTTATTATATTATATTGTATTATATTATATTATAATTTATATTACTAGAATTTTTCCTCACAGTATTTATTATTGTTGACGTTATCGCTAACATTTTTGTCTCGATTTGCAAACTCTACGTTTCATTCAATTTCGCAAAGCAATCGATGAAATTTGAATAAACTGATTTGTTTAAAAAAATACTTTGAGAAAACTCCTACTCCGCAGTTTAATAATTTCTTTAATTTAATTTAATTTTAGGGGACCTAATGATAAACAATATTTTTTAAGAAAATTTATTTATTTCCTTTCTAAAGATGTAGAATAAATCCTTATAATTTCTTACTCTTGAGCGTGCAACAGACAACTGGCCACGCGTAAATATTTCTTTCTGGAGCCAAGTTCCAATGTTTAGAAGTGTTTGTTTTGTGATATGTTCTCGCAAAAGCAAGGCGGACTGAAAACTTGATTCTTGTATATATAAAAACTTAAAGAAAAGATATGCAAAAAAACAATATTCCATTTTTATTAAAATATTTGTTATTTTAATCATTAAATTGTTTAAAAAATAATGAGAGTATTTTGTATGTTAAATAAAAAGACTTTATTTATAAAAAAAATTATTGTACTAAGCTACACAGGGTCATAAAACCATAAACACTTAGTATTCTTTTAACTGTTAGATCGGTCAATGTATGGCTATTTTAGAGGGTGTGGCGGACGAACGGACAGATGGACATAATCGCAGAATTTTATATATAGACAGATGTTTAGAATGATCTGATTCGCCGACTGACTAATTGCTCGCCTGGTTTAAAATGACGCACTCAAGTAGCTTATGGGCAAAGTTGATCGTGGCTTTGAATATTTATATCCAATTTAAACTGGCCAGGTCATTTTATTCTTTACTCTGCTAAACGTCACTCCTTACTTTACTGTCCTGTTTAGTTTTTAAACGTTCCAGCCGCTCTCTTTACCGCCCTGTAAAGCCTCTACTTCCTGTCATCTTCCCAATATAAACGCATATGTTTTTTGCGATACAACGCCAGACTAAGAAATACGACAACCAGCCGGTTTAAGGAAGCCACTTCCGCTGAAAGTTCAAACATGAGGAAATGATCCAATTCTTACCCTCAAGTGCGACATTTTTTTCTGTGAAATGCATTTACATAGTCAAATAGATAGATAGATAGATAGATAGATAGATAGATAGATAGATAGATAGATAGATATAAATAAACAGACTGGGATAGATAGATAGATAGATAGATAGATAGATAGATAGATAGATAGATAGATAGATATGAACGGACTGAGATCGATAGATAGATATGAACAGACTGAGATAGATAGATAGATAGATAGATAGATAGATAGATAGATAGATAGATAGATAGATAGATATGAACAGACTGAGATAGGTAGATAGATAAATAGAGAAAGAGAGAAAGAGAGAGAGAGTGCTGCCACTTATAGTCTGGTGCTCCTGCTATATATTTAGAGATTCCTGATAAAATCCAAGGAAGAATCTGTAATATTATTGGTCCACACCTGGCACATCGTCTTCAGTAACTTTCCCACCGCCGTAATGTAGCCTCCCTCTTCATTTTCAATAAATACTTTCAAGGTAATTGTTCTGATGACCTTTTCTCTATTGCACCTGGACTTGATGAATTTAAGCACAGTATCAACTAGACTGGCAGCAAGGTCTCATCATTTTGCAGTTGAAATGGTGAGATGCTACCATAAGTTCCATGCTGACAGTTTCTTTTCTCACACTTCTCGTTTGTGGAACACTTTTCTGGCTTTTTGCTTCGCAATCAAATTTGAGGTTTAAAAATGTAAATGTAATCGCTATCTTCAGTCTTCTTAATTCTTGTTCTTTTATTATTATTTCTCCTTAATAGTATTTTATTTTTTTCCACTCCAGTTACCTCCTGTTAATTTTCCCTCTGAAAGTTCTCCACTGCCTTAACCGGGTATTGAACTCACACTCTTTGGATCCTGTCACTGGATCTAACCAACGCCTTTATCCACTGTGCCATGAGTGTGAGTTCAATATCCGGTTAAGGCAGTGGAGAACTTGCAGAGGGGAATTAACAGGAGATAACTGATAATTGACATCCATTAAGCATGGCACGTGGAACTAGAACAGTCTACCCCAGTGAGCGAAAAAAAGGGTTCAGTTCGACATTCCAACCACCTGAAGAAGGTCGGAGCGTACAACGACCGAAACGTTGTAATAAATATGGCGACAAAGATGAGGACAATAGTCCGAATAATGTAAATAGTGTACATAATACCTCATCTCAGAAATATAGACAGATACTGAAAGGCCGAAACGTTGTAATAAATATAGCGACAAAGATGAGGACAATAGTCCGAATAATGTAAATAATGTACATAATACCTCATCTCAGAAATATACACAGATACTGAAAGGCCGAAACGTTGTAATAAATATGGCTACAAAGATGAGGACAATAGTCCGAATAATGTAAATAGTGGACATAATACCTCATCTCAGAAATATAGACATATACTGAAAGGCCGAAACGTTGTAATAAATATGGTAACAAAGATGAGGACAATAGTCCGAATAATGAAAATAGTGGACATAATACGTCATCTCAGAAATATAGACAGCAACTGCAGGGCCGAAACGTTGTAATAAATATGGCGACAAAGATGAGGACAATAGTCCTAATAATGTAAATAATGTACATAATACCACATCTCAGAAATATAGACAGGCCGAAACGTTGTAATAAATATGGCGACAAAGATGAGGACAATAGTCCGAATAATGTAAATAGTGGACATAATGCCTCATCTCAGAAATATAGACAGATACTGAAAGGCCGAAACGTTGTAATAAATATAGCGATAAAGATGAGGACAATAGTCCGAATAATGTAAATAATGTGCATAATACCTCATCTCAGAAATATAGACAAATTAAACAATGTCCCACTGGAAGTGAATCTTTATAACAGCAACTGTTCATTACTGTTATAATAATCCCATTTCTTTACATTCCTTACTGTTTGTGTATTCGTTAATTTAACAGAACAAAAAGGGCACATCGTTGCGCAATATTTGTTGGCGCAATAAATTAAAATCTGAATAAGACAATTTCCAGTCCAATCGGGCTGCCGCTTTCCAATTAAATATTAATTAAAAACTAATTGATGAAAATGCCTAACCAGGAGAAATAACTCCAAGTCTGTTAACTGCTAGTTACAGAGTTGTTTCCCTTGATCCTTCTGCTCGCTCCACTATCCATAAAGGTAGTTTTAAACGCGCTTTAAATAAGATCAAATTTGGATTTATTGATCAAGATTAACTTTGACACTGAGTCATATTCGGAGTACAACAATTATAGAAACACACACACATATATTTTAAGACATTTTTATGTTTATACATTCTTTTTTATAGATACAAATATTTAAGTAAATGCTCTGTTTGTAATAAATTATTTATTATTTAGAGCATTTGATTAAATGTTTGTATGTATCAAAAAGAATGTATAAACATAAAAATGTCATAAAATAATTGTCGGACTTTGTCCATTTCATAATGTGTGACGTCATTTGTTTAGATTTGGATACGCATCGAGCAGATATTAATTTACATGAGAAAATCATGTAAAAATGGTAGTTTAAAGACAGTAAAATCGACCTTGCTAACCGAACGCTCCTCTGTGGCTCAATCGGTAAAAGCACGTCAGGCTATATGACGGTTCCGCATAGGATACAGGTTCGATTCCTGTCGGAGGACTCATATTTCCTATAACAATTTCTCGGACATTTAGGCCGGTTAATACTGTTTATTATAATCAGAGCTATTACTTAAATATTTGTATCCATAAAAAAGAATGTATAAACATTAAAAAGTCTTAAAATAATTGTCGGACTTTGTCCATTTCATTATATATATATATATAAGGAGCAGCAGAAGCATATCCCACATATTTTTGTTTTAATCATTTCAACCCAAGCAAGGCGAGAATGCCACTGGTACACAGGATGAGGGACAGATAGTGAAGGTGGGAGGAAAAAAAACTGCGTATATTGGGGGATTGAGGAAAGGATAAAAGCTGAACGGGGTTCAAGAAGAAAGAAAATGGCGATTGCATTTAAATTTCTGAAGATTGTAGTTATCAGGGAAGCAAGAAAACGGAAGGGAGTTCAACAGACAGGAAATCCAAGAAATTAAACTGTTGGAATAGAAGCGACGTTTACATTTAACTATGTCAACAGTAAAAGGGTGGGACTAGATGCCAAAATGAAAAATAGTAAGACATTCGTGGCAATAGACCACCATTATGTGCGAGATATTTCTGGATGCTATATGTGGGAAGTACTTCTGCTGCGCCCTATATATATATATATATATATATATATATATATATATATATATATATGTGTGTGTGTGTGTGTGTGTGTGTGTGTGTGTGTGTGTGTGTATAAAAGTGAACATTGAAGTCAACACTCAGAGGCAACAGGCTGTTTCATGCTAGACGCAATGGTCAGGCAGCCTGACGATTGTGTCGAGCATGAAACAGCCTGTCGCCTCTAAGTATTGACTTCAATGTTCACTTTTATATTTATATTTACATACGCTCTATCTCTGACATTGAGCACTTTATCCCATAAATATAGCACACCTTAAAACTATATTTCTTCATATATATATATATATATATATTCTTCTATAAATTGCTTTGTATTATAACTTACATTAATTTTTATAAATATATGCATTGTGATTGCAAAAATTATGATGTTAAGTGATACTTAACGTGTACTTCGTTTTTATTTTCTTTCTTTTCATAATACTCAACCGAGTGGCCACCTTGATGTGGTCTATTGTTACGGAACGCGAAAGCCAGAGCCAGAATGTTCAACGACTGGACGGAATGCGTCGTGGGCGTGGAAATTTGACAGTGATGGATTGCCTTTCTCTGGGATTTGGATATAAGCGAACGGCCTGAATTCAACAGAGAGCCGCAAGAATTCTGAAGCGTCGATACGCCTCCCACACCCAGGTTACGAGACCGACCTAGACCACCCGCGAAGAGACGCTGTGCCAACGTGCGACATGCGTTCCTGTGATGTCATTCATCCCGATGCCTCTTAGAATTCAAGCTGTCACCACCCTCTGCTTATAAAACGAACAAGAAAAATAAAATGTGCTCTTCTTGATAGCATTTCATGTCGTAACGTGGGGAACCAGAAACGAGACAGAACGCAACATTAGCAAAGTGAGTTCGATCCTCACTGGGTGTTACATAGTTTTGACCTTGTGCTACATCTAAGTTATGCTTAGAAAATCGTTTAGGCACTTCGATTTGGTGTAATGGTTAACAAGCTTGTCTCGCTAAAACAATTACTACCGAGTAGTGAGTTCGATCCTCACTGGCTGCATCATAATTTCAGCCTTGTATCACATCTAAGCTATGTTTAGTAAATCATTTGGGTCCTTCGGTGTAGTGTAATGGTTAACAAGCTTTTTCTCGCTAGAACAATTACTACTGGGTAGTGAGTTCGATCCTCACTGGCTGCGTCATAATTTCGGCCTTGTGTCACATCTAAGCTATGTTTAGTAAATCGTTTGGGTTCTTCGGTGTAGTGCAATGGTTAACAAGCTTGTCTCGCTAAAACAATTACTACCGAGTAGTGAGTTCGATCCTCACTGGCTGCGTCATAATTTCGGCCTTGTATCACATCTAAGCTATGTTTAGTAAATCGTTTGGGCCCTTCGGTGTAGTGTAAGGGTTAACAAGCTTTTCTCGCTAGAATAATTACTACTGGGTAGTGAGTTCGATCCTCACTAAGCGCTCCATACTTTTGGTCTTGGTCCGCATTTCAGCGTGCGGCTTTTTTTGAAATTGCGTGAAAACCATACCCTCGGGCAGGCGCAAGCATAGTGATTGAAATTGGGTATACGGAACGTCGATCGATCTGCTAGCTCGGAATCAAAAGACATCGTATAATATGCGAAAACACAATGCATATATTTACTGACTTGTCTTATTACTTGTTTTGGGTTTCGATTAATGAGGCAGTGAGTTCGATCCTCACTCGAGTAATGAGGTAGTGAGTAAATATGCAAATCAAACAAAAAAAAAATGATGGCAAACAACTGTAATTTCGACGAATATCTTAAGATGCACATTCTGAAAAAATATCCAGAATCCACCGACCATTATCACTGTAATGATTGTCACAAGAAATAAACAGGTGAGACTTCTCGGGATTTAAATAAAAGATCATCCAAACCTTAAAACGCGTGAGGATAATTACGTACGCAAACTAGTACCTTCCCGTGGGGGAGCGGTGATGAACAAAATGAAAAGAGAGTTCTATAGGATTTATATTAAGCTGTTTGATTAATTCACGTTTAACCCATGGCGGTATATTCGGTGAGACCAGACTGAATGCGACCAACTCCCGAAGAACCCCAACGGTGGAATAGGCAAAGATCTACACAATCTCAACGGCCAAACTGTCGTAAGAGGGCAGCTAATAACGTTAATGCAACTAGACACATAATAAAAAAGTAATTATTATAAAACAAAATAACAAAACCTGATGCGGGTATTTAACACTATAGACTGTAATGATTGTCACAAGAAATAAACAGGTGAAACTTCTCGGGATTTAAATAAAAGATTATGAGTTGTGAGCAAATATAGATCAAATATGGATCGGGATCCGACAGAATAATAAGATAATGAACACATAGGAAACGTTTATCAATCTACCATGTTTCACTTTTATTAAAGCTTCATCAGAGAACGAGATATGGAAACAGTATGGTATTTTTACTTTTGCGTTGTTTAAATATCATTGGTTAATCATGTTTCGCGTGTATTCGATTTTTTAAAACAACGTTAATATAATTTATGGCGTTCCGAATTCAAGGAGAGACAACACGTCCCTTCGAAGTTAGAAGAAAAACCGTAAATATTGCTTTATGTATGTAAATGTATGATTATTGTAGTTTGTCTATGTGGGATTCAGATGATAATATGTATTCGTGTGTGTGTGTGTGTGTCTAGTAGACAATATATTTTTACGTACATACCGTTTGTTTTAGATAAATATGTCAGATTATTTAAGAATGGATTCAATAAAGGTTGATGATGTAATATAATGTTTTTGATGCTTATGTTCTGTTTATAGTTGGTCAGTTATGTGCCATGGGTGATACACGCTTAGACAATCATGTATCTTTCGATACCTGAATGACGAGGCAGATTTTTTCCCGCAGTAAGTTGCCATTTCTTTCTGCGGTAGACCAGTTACCATGCAAGGCTATAGAACCCAGTCATTAGTTAAAACAGAATTCTTTGAAGAATCTCAATCAACGATTTTTTTTCCAACATCAAACTCGTCTTACCGAATATCTGTTCTGAATTGAAAAATAAAAAAAAGCAATAAAACTAAAACATTAATTTATTAAAGAAGCTTTTAATTGCTTTCATGAATAATAATATATTAAAAACAATATTGAGAAAGAAATTTTTTTTTGCGATGAAAAATAAATTTTTACAAGATTTACAGGGAGCCAACTTTCGTCCACCACAAGTATAGTTGGCTCCCTGTGCCGCCCAGGAAATCTTTCTCAACGGAGTCAGATCGTCTCCGTTGAGAAAAATTTCAAATTTACAAATCAACCATTCGCCCTTGCATGGAGTATTGCTGCCATATATGGTCTGGTGCCCGTTATGCTTGTCTCAGGGTTCTTGATAACATCCAGAGACGGATATGCAACGTAATTGGCCCTGATCTGGCATCTCGTCTGCAGTCGCTCTCTCACAGAAATGCCGTCGCCTCCCCCTGTCTTCTTTACAAATACTTTCATGGTAACTGCTCCGAGGATCTGCTCTCGCTGGTTCCCAAACTTCATGAAGCGTTCTACTAGGCTGGCATCTCGTTCAGGCCCTTTCATTGTCGAAACTGTTAAATGTAGCCGTCTCTTCTACTCCAATAGCTTCATGTCTTGCACCTCTCGCCTGTGGAACTCCCTCCCCTCTTCCTGTTTTCCTGATAGCTATAATCTCCAACTATTAAAATGTAATGTCAATCGACGTTGCCCTGCTCTATCCCCTATCCTTCTCTTCATCCTTTCCTCTATCACTTCTCTTTGCTCTCCCTCCAACTCTCTGTAACCCCTTGCGTGCTAGTGGCTTCCCGCTTTGCTTGGGGTGAAATGCTTAAAGAAAAAATTGTTTTCATTTTTTTTACAATTTTAAATTGAATAATTTATAAAGATTTTAAATCTTTTAAAATTCATTTTCAAAAGTTCTCAGAAAACATTGCTATTAAATAAAACGATAATTACTAATCATATATTGTAAAGCTTATTACAATCTCACGACTCGGAATATTTTTAAAAAGAATTTTGAGGTTTTGTATGCTTAAACGTCATAATTTTATAAGTATACGAATTCGTACATGACATTATCATTAAAAGGTATGTGTTTTAAGAGTTATCCCCCTTACAAAAAAAAAAACCCTCATATAAAATTTATCGTCTGCTATCATCAATTCTGCGTTACCATACTTGTCAACACTTTATGCTGTTGATATATAGATCAAGACATCTGAAAAACAAGACCCCGGGGTCAAGAAATGCTTGTATACAACATTTTATGCTATAAATAAGTAATATTTATTTCAAATCAAATTAATTTAACTTTAAGTTTGATAATTTTCCTCAAATAATGTTTCCAAAAGATGTATTCTATTTTTGCAAGATTTGTAAAACAGAGATTTAACTTTTGTTGACAAATGTTACAAAATGGCTGATTTTATTGATATTACTGATAAAAAAAATTGATTACGATCAATATAATTTCTGTTTGATATAAACCATGGAGAATTTTGCTTACTGGAAATGGTAAATTTTAAATCCTTTAGCTTCAATTAAAGATAAAATGAAGCTTCAAGAGAGCTTTTTCAATTTAAAAAAAAAAACAATATATATATATATATATATATATATATATATATATAAAGAAATATAGTCTTAAGGTGTGCTATATTTATGGAATAAAGTGCTCAATATCAGAGATAGAGCGTGTGTAAATATAAAAGTGAACATAGAAGTCAACACTTAGAGGCGACAGTCTGTTTCATGCTATATGCAATCGTCAAGCCAAAATATATGCGTGGCTTGACGATTGCATATAGCATGAAACAGACTGTCGCCTCTAAGTGTTGACTTCTATGTTCACTTTTATATTTATATATATATATATATATATATATATATATATATATATATATATATATATATATATAGGTAAATTTCTATTTTGTTTCCAGAGCGCTAATAACCCTTCAAACCTTTCCAAAATAGTTTTATTTCCGTGCAAATGTACATGCTGAACTCAAATCAACAATTAGATCATGAAGAAACCTAACTTTTTGGATGTTAACGACAGGAAAAAAATCGGACTTCTTCTCGGTCTTTCGTCAGCCATTACCGGCTTATTGAGAAGTAATTCACTGCAGAACGATTTTTGGCGGAGTCATAAAATTTGGGCCTATTTACTTCCTTTACAGAAAATCCTTGCAGAAATCACTACGCGCTCCCGTAAAGTCATTTTTTTTTTTTACATTTTTTTAAGAAGAAAGTTAACTTTCAAATATATGAAAATATCGACAAATAAAAGAATAACAAACTAAGTAGTACAGTAAAGCATTTTTTTAATAGTTAAAATTTTCATATCTGTCGAAAAAATGACATTGACAATTTTTGAAAAGTGAAAAATTTGAAGGGATATTAGCGCTCGGGAAACAAAATGAAAATTTATAATGAAGTAGAAACTTTTAACGACTCAAAAACTACTTAAGTGGAAATGGGGAAAAAAATTAATGCACAAACTTGGTAAAGTAGAAGGGTTGATTGTATTATTTAATCTTTTTTAATTTGTCCCCTTTTCTACACAGAAAACCCCCAACCCTAACCTTAACACCTAACCCTAAAGTTAATCTTTTTTAATTTGTCCCCCTTTCTGCACAGAAAGAAATCCCCAACCCTAACCTTAACGCCTAACCTAAAGTTAATCTTTAGGGTTAGTTGTTAAGGTCAGGGGTGGGGTTTTCTGTGTAGAAAAGGGGACAATTTAAAAACAAATGAAATAATACAGTCAACCCTTCTACTTTTACCAAGTTTGTGTATTCATTTTTGTTTTATTTTCAATTTTACAATATAAAAATGCTTTATTTTTATTATTTAATTTGTTCTTTTAATTTGTCATTGCTATTCAAAACGGAAAAAAAAGTTCTATTCTATTATTTAATTTATTTTTGCTATAAATAAAACTAAACTTACCAAAAAAAAATTTACATTTCTTTACGGTAGTGCGTAGTGATTTTCTGCAAGGAAAGTCTGTAAAAGAAGTAAATAGGCCCAAATTTTATGACTCCGCCAAAAATCTTTCGACAGTGAATGAGGATTCATGATGGCAGTAATAAGGGACGAATGACCAACAAGAAGTCCGATTTTTTCTTGTCGAAACTCCAAAACGGTAAGGTTTCTTCATAATTTAATTGTTAATTCGAGTTCAGCATGTACATTTGTACGGAATTATGACGATTTTGGAAAAAATTGAAGGGATATTAGCGCACGGGAAACAAAACAGAAATTTACCTATATATATATATATGTGTGTGTGTGTGTGTGTGTGTGTGTGTGTGTGTGTGTGTGTGTAAAAATATATAGAAAATAGGAAAGAACTCGTTAGGCAAATAATCCAAAGTTCTTTAGTATTTTTGTTATTATTTTTAAAAAAACAGTGCTCGATACAAAAGTAGAGCCTAAATATAATTATTTCTTTAAAAATATGATTCCAACGCTACATAGGAGTTCTCATGTTTCAAAACAAGAGCCGGAAACTTCAATATAATTATTAAATTAAAGTACCAAGCTCTGTTCCATCTTCAAGCGAAATTTTCATATTTTTAAAGAAATAATTATATATGTATACACAGACAAATATATATATATATATGCGTGTATGGGGAGGTGGATATAGTTTTAAGGCATGTTATATTTATCGGGTAAAAGGCCTCAATATTTGAGTTATAGCATGTGCATATCACCAGAGATCAAACAGAAAGCCGATGGAGATTACGTTCAAGTATGAAACAGACTGTCGCCTTTCGGTATTGATTTTCTATATCCACACAGCTCATATATATATATATATATATATATAGTGTATTGAGGTAGCAGATCATTATTCAAACATATATTGTCAAATATAACAGACCACGAATGTCTATTATGTTTGATCACGATACATACATACACACACACACATATATATATATATATATATATATATATATATATATATATATATATATATATATATACGTATGTATATGATATATATATGATCTTCATTGTTCATTATATATATATATATATATATATATATATATATATGATCTTCATTGTTTTAATTAAAGGCTCCTAAGAAACACCAAGCTCACTTCAAAATATTATCCTGGTATCATGTAATTAAGCTGGTCGCAGATATTTGGTAATCAGCGGCATCTAGGTTAATACGAGCCTACGAGCTGTTCCTGAAGTAAACCGGAAGTTTAATATTTTGGGGTGGGAAAATGAGGGTCTCTCATACCATAAATTGCGACAGATTGAAGTATTAAGTCAGTTATGTGCCATGCATGACACACGCTTAGGCGATCATGTATTTTTCGATACGTAACTGACGTGGCAGATTTTTCCCGCAGTAGGTTGCCATTTCTTTCTGCGGTAGACCAGTTGTCATCCAAGGCTATAGAACCCGGTCTGTCCTGCTATTTACCCATAGCTGGTGGCCGAAGAAGAGGACTCATACCTTTCCCAAGGGTATTAGCACGTAAGTGAATGTAATGGATTCGACTGGAATTCGAACTCGTCTCTCCGGACCATGGAAAGAAAGAAAGAAAGAAAGAAAGAAAGAAAGAAAGAAAGAAAGAAAGAAAAATCAATTCCGCGCAATCAATACCAATATCTGGGTCAATATTAGCCTACGAGCTACAATAAGTAAACGGAAAATATATTTTAGGGTCATTTTTTGGTGAGTGAGGATATTTTATTCCATAAAATACGGCAGATTAAAAGATTACTATGTGAAAGAAAGAAAGAAAGAAAGAAAATAAAAGAAGGAAAAAAGAAAAAGAATAAAATAAAGAAAGAAAGATAGAAAATAAAAAACAGAAAGAAAGAAGAAAGACAATAAAAAGAGAAAATAAACAAAGAAAGGGAATAAAATTAAAATAAAGAAAGGTAGGGAAATAGAAGGAAATCGAGTAAAAGAAAGAAAGAAACAAACAAATTCCGTGTAATCAAAATTTACTTACATGGGGTCTTTTCCATGTTATATTTGGATTAATACCTCTTCGTTTCAATGACCGATGATTGGGTGGGAAAGCTTTGTCTTCGAATAGTTTGCCACTATTCAGCAACGTTTCTTGAAGTTTTTGGTAATTTTCACTCCCACCGTCCGACATTTCGTATACTTTTTTTTTTATTTTTATTTTTTGTCACCTGTTACAACCGTTAAAAGTGCCGAGAACGAATTTTATTGTCGCTCTCTAGTTTCTTTCGCTGATTCGAGCTTCCCCAGTTCGCGAATGAAGTAGCAGGGTTGCCCAGCAAAATGCCTTCTTATCTCCCAGGCGGGCCAAAGACTAAATGAATGCAACTCAGGCGACTTCGTCAAAACAAACGAATTATGCGCCTAGTCAAACATGAGAGAGAAACTGAATATTTTCCTATCGCTGTCTGTATTTAAAAAGGAAGGAAAGTGGGTGTATTTCTTTTTCTTGTTAGGCGAATACGTCAAACAAAAACAGTTATTCCTGTTTGTTTTATATACAAAAAGTTTTCCCGCCTACGAGTTAAGAAGTAATAACTGTATCAGCCCCTTCTGTGGATGTATTTTATTTTTAATTTTTTTACAAATAGGTGATTAGCTTAGGAAGGAGAAAATGGCAAACGTTACGGTTACGAAAATAACTGGAAAAGATCGTGAAAATGTTTTACATATTTTTTTCTTCCGAGGGGATTGCACATTCGTGTAAACATGTTGAGAGATATTATAAGCCTTGTGTCAAACCTTATCGTTGATAACACGATTTGCGACATGTTTTCCTGAAAAGATCTTTGTATAGAAATTTAAAAAGCCATCTCTGAATACTCTTTAAGAATTTTTGCATACGCAAAATAAACGCCGATGAACAACAGTTATTTTTTTAAATTTGCTTCTTCTAATCTATATTTATGGATCTGCCTATTGTTTCATATCTATCTATCTATCTATCTATCTATCTATCTATCTATCTATCTATCTATCTATCTATCTATCTCAGTCTATTCATATTTATATATCTAGCTAGCTAGTTATCAATCAGTCTATTCCTATCTAGCTAGCTATCAAGGTCTATTCATATCTATTAGAGTCTATTCATATCTATCTATCTATCCCAGTCTGTTCATATGTACTTATCTATCAGTCTATTCATATCTATCACTGTGTATTTCTATCTATCTAGTTATCTATCCGTCTATCATAGTCTATCAGTCTATTTCTATTTATCTATCTTTCTATCTATCAAAGTCTATATATCTGTCATAGTCTCTTTCTTTCTTTCTCTCTCCCTCTCCCTCTCTCTCTCCCTCTCTCTCTCTCTCTCTCTCTCTCTCTCTCTCTCTCTCTATATATATATATATATATATATATATATATATATATATATATATATATATATATATATATATATCAGTCTGTTCATATGTATTTATCTGTCAACAAGAGTATTCTGAAACATTTTATTTAAATTTATTTTTAGATTCCTTTTTCCTGGTCGGCACAAGACATTCTTTTGACATTACTTTATCTATCTATCTATCTATCTATCTATCTATCTATCTATCTATCTATCTATCTATCCCAGTCTGTTCATATCTATTTATCTATCAGTCTATTCATATCTAGCCCAGTCTGTTCATAGCTATCTGTCTATCTATCTCAGTTTGTACATATCTATCTATCTATCTATCTATCTATCTATCTATCTATCTATCTCAGTCTGTTCAAATATATTTATCTATCTATCTCAGTCTGTTCATATCTATCTATCTATCTCAAACTATTCATACCTATCTCAACCTATTTGTTTGGGTACCTCCACCTTTTTTGCTGAAAAAAATAAAACAGCATAGAATGATGAAAAATGGCACCAAAGTTATTAAAAACAAAGTTTTGTCGTTAGAATGTTTATCTTGTTATTAATAGGAAAGTCCAAAGTATTTTGTGACTATTTTATTAAATTTTTTACTCCTTTCTAGCAGGTTCGAAATTTTGCTTAAAAATCTTTTGTTTTTTTTTCGTCTGCGGTCGACGTAATATTTTCGATTACTTATAATGTTTTAGCGCCTTTTTTTTCCCGTGAGAAACACATTTGGAAATTCTTGTTAGATTCTCGTCAAATTTTACTGAAACTTTCAGGACGTATTCATAAATAAATTAAATTATTTTTGAAATTTATTTTTAGAAATGTTCACAACACCCCACACTACGCCACTTAATTTCATGAAATTTCGAGAAATTAAATTTTCATCCGAAAATTTGTTTTATTAGTTAAAAGTAAGACATTCTTGGAGAATCTAAATCATCGAATCTTATGTCAATCTAGAACTCATTTTTCGAAAATCAGCTCCGAATCGTAAAAAAAAAAAATGGAATAAATCTATAACATTATTTAATTAGAAAACCTTTTAATTGTTTTTATGAATAAGATTTATTAAGGACACTACTGACTTAAGAAAAATTTATTTTTCGATGTATAATGAATTTTTACAAGAATTGTTTTTCATTTTTTTTTATTTTAATTATAATAATTTATGATATATAAATCTTTTAAAATTTTGCATTACTTTCATCCGGCTGGGTGATTTTGTTATTAAATGAAAACTAATTTACTAATCAAAAATTGTAAAGTTTAATACAAATCATTTTGCACCAAGATTTTTAAAATAATTTTTAATTTTTTTATGCATATAAAATATTATGTATCGTGACTTATTTGAAAGTATGGTCGACCATGCACGATATTATCAGAAAATAAGAACAATGAATAAACATTCACAACATTAGATTACTGAGAATATTTTCCAATTTTTTTAAAAATTACTGAGTACTTAAAAATTAGATAAAAAAAAGGAGCTCACGTCATTTTCTTAAATTATGTTTTACAGATAAAGTCTCTGTAGAACAATCATTATGATATGACCTATCATCACCTCGTCAATTATGGCGATGTCAGTTAAAAACACAGCTACTGTTTTGTTTTTAAAATGCATTTCTGTGTTATTTTAAATTTAAGATAAATAATTTTTTTTTCAAATCAGATTAATTATACTTTAAATCAGCTACTATTCTTCAAATAAAGTATCAGAAAAGTACATTTTATTTTTGGAAGATTTTTTTAATGCAGAGAATTACATTGAGATGAAAGACGATAAAAAAGGACGCTAATCAGCTATTTTATTAAAAGGTTTTAAAACATTGATTCCAATCAATATAATTCCTGTTGAAATACACCAGAGTATTTTGCTTGCTAGAAATAATAATTTTAAACATTTACAGCTAAAATGACAGTTTCAAGAAAGTTTTTTTATTTATAAAAATTAATTTTAAATTTTAGTTATCGAAAATTAGTGGAGTTACCTAGTTTATATCTATCTATCTATCTATCACAGTCTATTCATATCTATCTCTCTATCTATATATTTCAGTCTGTTCAAATTTCGATCTATCTATTTCAGTCTGTTCAAATATCTATCTCTTTATCAATCACAGTCTATTCATATCTGTCTATTCCAGTCTGTTCAAATATCTATTTACCTATCTATTTATCTATCTATTTCTGTCTGTTCAAATATCTATCTATCTATCACAGACTATTCATATCTATCTCTCTATCTAAACCTGTTCATATTGCTCAGTTCACTTCTGTGTATTTCAACGAGTACATATATTTTATCTAAAAGCTGAATTATTATATTACAATAAGATTATTATTATTATTATTATTATTATTATTATTATTATTATTATTATTATTATTATTAGGTAATTTCAGCGGCGATTAGCCATGCCTTATTTCATGCTTAAAATGTGTGAAAGGTGAAATTTTACATTAATATTCTCTCAAAACATCAGCATTTCGCTTCATGTTGAAGATATGTCTAATTTTGGGTCTAATCTGATCCATGCCATGTTTTAAGCTTATAAAAAAAACAATGTATCGCCCCGTTTCGCTCTGATATTCTCTACGCGGGAGATATTGTAGAAACTTGTTCTACATTCTTTTTCTATTATCAGTCAAATACCTCGTCCTACAAACATACAAAAGTTGTCATAGAACGTTTCTTAAAATTTCTGTATAAACAACATTTTCAACCAAACAACTATTTTCTAAAGTTCCTTTTGTCGTTATAATAATTCCACTTGAGTTTCCTACTTTAGATTAGTCAGATTAGTATTTAGAAAAATTTCCTCAAAATTTTTCGGCTCCATTTTACTAATTTGCATTAATATGAAATATCAGACGACAACAATGCTTATTATTACAAACGCTGTAGGTTTGCTAACTTATTACTGAATTTTGGCAAAACAATTTTTTTCTATGCAAACACGAATTTGTAAATGAAGCTTTATTGTTAAAAATATGATTTATATATATATATATTTATATTTATATATTATATATATATTATATATGCCAATTTTTAAAATTTGAATAAAAATAAATAACACAAATTAAATATTTATTAAAATATGATTTTAAAAATTGTCATGAAAACTAAATATTACCGGTAATTTCGAGAGTAATATATATATATATATATATATATATATATATATATATATATATGTGTGTGTGTGCGCGTGTGTGTGTGTGTGTGTGTGTGTGTGTGTATATATATATATATATATATATATATATATATATATATATATATAGAGAGAGAGAGAGAGAGATAATATTAGTGGTCAATATATATATATATATATATATATATATAAAAATTTCCAAGAGGATAGAATCCATGTAGAACTCAATGTCCAGGACAGAGTAAGAATATAAAATGCTCAAAAACTAATATTCCATTGTTATAATTTATTATAACCAGGGAATATTAGTGTTTGAGCCTTTTATATTATATATATATATATATATATATTATTATTATTATTATTATTATTATTATTATTATTATTATTATTATTATAGATTATAATAAAAAAAATTTACATCGCTACACAAAAGCTTTCATGTTTCAATACTATGATTGTACTTCCTCAGACGATTGTAGATAACTTGTGATAAAATGATTAGGGAAATTTAAAAAAAAACGAAGAGGTAAAGATTCATTAGGGAAATTTAAAAACAATTAAAGAGGTAACGATAATAAAATCCCCTTCCTTAACATATTGATAAACACAAATAACAAATTTACTATTTCGCCATACAAAAAACCTACAAGCATACATTCATGTACACTTAACTACAAGAGTGAATGCCCATATTGCTGCAAAATAACAGTTATAAAGAATCTAATATATAGACAGATTTTTTACAGTGAACTGAAGAATATAAAACAAACACTTATTAATAATAGCTTTCCAAACTTTATAGTTGATGAACAAAATGATGCTTTCTTAGAAGTCTCAAGACTAAGCAAATAGAACATAATACTTCTTCAACTAATCTCGAACATATTAATCTCCTATATCGTAATCAAAAGCATACTAATTATAAACAAGATGAAAATATACTAAAAAAATTATAACACAGGCAATGTTGGTGTCAATAATATTTTCTTTAGTTTAGAGTGTACAGAAACAAATTATGTCTGCCTTGTAAAAGTTCAATCATTAGTTAGAAATTCTGTATGGATAGTGTTTAGGATCAAGGGGTCATAATTAACCGGCAAGTAGGAAGTTGGTTTGTAAGGTTCCGTTCTGGAGAAACATCTTTCGAAAATGAAACCAGACCGTGGCGTTCATCGGACTTTGATAACGAAGCTATGGTAGGAGAAAGCAATCCGCGACAATTAATCGAGAATTTACAAAGATGCTAAACACATCACAATCTACCATATGCCGACACTTAAAAAAGACAGAGAGAAATTCAACAAGCTGGGGGTTCTAGTTTCACATGCTCTTAACGAAAAGAAAAAAATTGAATCGTTGATAAATGAAAAGGAAAATTATTTATAGACTCTACCTTATCTTATCGACGGACAAATACCGTGGCCAAACTGAGCAAGTACGGGGCTTGTAGCATTTGTTAAAAAGGGACCACAAATTTAAAAATGTATATACAGTCAGAATAGAGAATTTGAATTTCTCTCAACATAATATACACGCCCAGAAGAAACACAAAACGAAATATGGTGTGTTTATTTATTTATCTCTATCTATAAAAGACAGGATGTGTGTGTGTGTGTGTGTGTGTGTGTGTGTGTGTGTGTGTGTGTGTGTGTGTGTAACGAATGCACGGCCGCAATTTTCGACGGATTTGCACCAAAATTTACATGCACATTCTCCAAGTTAGCGGGAAGACCAAGACCGACTTTGCATTTCCCATCTCCCATCGATAGTGGAAATAATTGATGTTTTCATGCTTCTACGTCAATTTTCATGTAGTTTGCGGCCATTTTGTACTGGCTAGAGTGAGATCCTATAGCTGGCTGCCACGAATAGGCAGGAAGATTCTACTGACCAGCGTGAGAGCCAACAGCTGACTAACACGAATGTTAACTAGTATGCTAACATGCAAAAAAAAATCGATAGCTGCATTCATCACAAGTGAGAAAAATTTAAATCTGCATGGCACTTTACTCCAATTGGCTCATTCGCTTTCTTTAACTCAATGTTGATTCTGATTCCGCAGAACTGGGTTGGGTGTGAAAAAAGTATTTGTTGTTAACATTATTTTTTCATTCGGTTTTTCCAGTTACAAGTCCTTTTTAAAGCTGATTGTTTTGTGTTCATTTTGTTTTGTTCTTTTTTCGTAACAAATTTAATGTTTAGTATAGAGCTTCGAAAAAATTCGCAATGTGAGATAGGCAAGAAGTAAGGCGTGTAGCAACATCAGCACGGCAAAGGGAACTCCTTTAAAGGCAATGAAGGGCAAAAATATTGTAAGTCAAGGGATAGCGATTGTTGTATGAGTCGTACGATTTTTTAATCAAGCACGGGCAACGTCGGGCCATGCTGCTAGTTTTTAAATAATAAAGCGTTAAGAAATTATTTAGCCCGGATCGCCTGAATTTTCGAAATGCTTTCCCGATCACTACAATCTTAACCTACTGCTGTTGGTAAAGTTCAAGTGATGTGGTTTCTTTTATTTGGTACAGTTCTTTACTTGTGATTATACTGACTGAATGTTTTGACTTTAAACATGATCATGAAAAATAGTAAAGAATAACGAAGAGCTTTTTGACAATGTCAAACCAAATAGAATTTTACAATCTTTAAAAGACAATTTCTTTTAATATAGTTTTCACGTTTATATACACATAATTTTGACATGCAGTGCGCGGCAGCAATAACTCGCACGTAATGGTAAAATATTGTCAAGATAAAGATACCATTGCCACTAATGTCATACCATTATGTGGAAAGTATTTCTGTCGCATCCCGTATATATACAGAAGTACCTCGATTAGTGCGGCTAATTTGTACATCGGTAAAAAAAGAGCAAATTGAATCGTTGATAAACAAATCGAAAATTATTTATAGACTTGTCGGAGTTAGCCTTTCCTTAATTCCCAAATTATCACTAGGAGTCATTCTCCCTACACTATAAATCTGGGCGACTTCTCGCCTCGTTCTCTTTTTCATTTCTTTATTTCAGCGATTACAATATAAGCTCTCTTAGGAAATCCGCGTCTTCCCATTTGAGGAAGACGCATGAACATTATACACACATACACACGTACGTACGAACATTCACCAAAGAACAGACACCAATGTTTACACACAACTATTATTGTCTATGTCCATTGTAAAATTGTTTTGTTTAATACATATTTGTTATATATATATATATATATATATATATATATATATATATATATATATATATATATAGTTAAATTTCCAGATCAATTCTGTGGACAAGACAGATTGGTATAAAACGACAATTGGAAAAAAGATCTTAGATTTTGCCGACGCGTTTCGTCTTCCGACTTTTTCAAGGCAAAAATGAAATCGAAATGTTCTTGTTGTTATAGTTACATTAAAAAAATCCAAATTTAAAAAGAGAGACTTTTCTGTCTAAGATTTTTTTTTTTATAGTAAAAGATTTTCTTTTTTAACTATAATTTAATATAATTAATAAATTAATATAATTTAACTATATTGTTGACATGGGGAAAAAAAAATCTCTTACTATAAAGGTAATTTACATTAACCAGAAAAAAAAGGCTTACACGTCTATCTTTTTTTAAATTTGGATTTTTTAATGTAACTATAACAAGAACATTTCGATTTCATTTTTGCCTTGAAAAAGTCGGCAAAATCTAAGATCTTTTTTCCATATATATATATATATATATATATATATATATATATATATATATATATATATATATCGGTGTTGTTTGTCTTCTTTATCTTCAGTTGAACTTAATTCAAGTCCGGCCATTTTTCTTGTAGTTGGACCTTTTAATATTCTACCAGGAGTTACACACGTGTTTCTAATACAACACATAAATACACACACGGTCGCCTCAAAAGACACAGCCATATCTTATCAGCAGACATTTTGTATACCATGAACGAACTGAGCTAGTATGGGTCTTGTAGCATATGCTAAAAAGGGTCCACAAATTTAAAAATGTAGAAACAGATAGAATAGAGATAAATTTTAAATCATAAGGCATACGATTCGAACGGAATATTTGAGTAGATATAATCGCTTCGATATAAAAGAAATCATGAATATTTTTTTAATCATTTCACCCCAAGCAGGGCGTAAGTGGTTACTGATTGAGAAAATAAGGAATATATACAGGAATCCCTCGATGAATGTGGCTAATGTGTACATTGGTAATTATAAAAAAAATCAATTTTCAATTACTATGGTTAAACAGAAGAATTTTTTACCCCACTAATCAAATTTTGGTATAAAAATTTTTAGTGCACTAATCAAAAACGGATTAATCGAGGGGATGCCTGTATAAGAAAAATAAAACATTGAGTTTGACCGTTGATGTGACTATTAAATGACTTAAAATTAATTCCATACAAGTAAAAAAAAATGCCGGAAATTACCAAACACGTTTTGATAAACAAACTAATAATACACGATTCTTGGTAACTATTCAAGTGACAGAAGAATTTACTTAGATGCAAAAAAAAAAAAAAAAAAAAAGAATTCAATTTTAATCCTGACATAAAACAAACGAATCGGAAATTAAAAAAACTAAATAAAATATTGGACAGAGAGAGAGACCTTGTTAGTATTGTTTAAATAGACATGTTTGAAAGAATTATCCGTGTATTTAACACATTATAACACATTAGCAAATTTAATAGGGCGACTTCGTTTAATAAGGAAATGGATAGGACAGACAAATATATATATTTTTTATATTCCCGGCAATAAGCAACATCGGTAGATAAAAATGAATATTAAAACAATTTTAAATAAATAATCGAAAAATAGTGAAAAGAATTATTTGAAACAAAGTTTGATATTCATTTATTCAAATACTAACGCTGTACCATAATTACTTCCACACACACCCCTCGATGATATTTAGTAACTGCCCCACGCAGTCACATGTGGCACAAGGCCGAATTTAATGTGGGGTTCCCGAGCCCGTAGGCTCGGCTAAAAAATTCCCGTAGATCCCGCATAAACGTGATTGGGTCTGTCTATCTCCCCGGATGAAACTCTGCCCTTCGGCATAGCCTCGTCCGGGTTCCTCTCTGCTTTCGGGCAGAGAGTTCGACTAGTGCAGCTGGGAAAGACCCCAGCGTGACACACACCCCTCGATTAGTGGGGCTAATCCACATCGGTAACTATAAAAAAAATCAATTTTCAATAACTATGTTTAAACTGAAGAATGTTTTACTGCACTAATCGAGTATTATGTATGAACTAATCGAATTTGGGGATATCAAAATTTTAGTGCGCTAATCGAAAACGCATTTAATGAGGGATCCCTGTACTGTTAGGGTAAAAGGACAGAAAAGAACAGAAATTTAGAAAACAGAAGAGAAAGATTGACATTAATTTTTGAAGGTCAAATTTGACAGGGATGCTAGAAGCCGGAAGAGAGTTCCAGAAGCGAGAAATGCTGGAAAAGAAAGTTAACATAGAACTTACAATTACATCTAGCCGTTTCAACTGTAAAAAGATGAGACCTTGCCGCCAATCTAGTACTGCCCTTAAATTCATGAAGTCCAGGTACCATAGGGGAAAGTTCACCAGAACGATTAGAATGAAAGTATTTATAGAAAATACACAGGAAAATGACTGAAGCTGAGATGCCGGTTCAGGATCAATAACATTGCAGATTCTTCTTTAGATTTTATCAAGAATCTATAAATATATATCAAGAGCACCAGACCAGATGTGGCGGCAATATTCAAAGCGACGACGAATGGTAGATTTATAATCAAAACCGCAGCTTCCCCTGATATGTAAGCATTAATATTGCCAGGTCGTAGGTATATATTTTCTCTTATACTGAATATTTCTGTCACTCCTGTTCTGGCGCTTCTGCTATGTATTTAAAGATTCTCGATAAAATCCAAAGAAGAAATTGCAATGTTATCGATCCTGACCTGGCATATCGTCTCCAGTCACTTTCCTATCGCTGTGATATAGTTGTCCTGTGCTTTTTCTATAAATACTTTCATGGTAATTGTTCTGATGAACTTTCCTGTTTGGTACCTCAAACTTTACGAATTCAAGCGCAGTACTGGATTGGCAGATAGGTTTCATCATTTTACAGTTGAAATCGCTAGATGTAACTGTAAGTTCTTTGCTAACAGGTTCTTCTGTCGCACTTCTTGTTTGGGGAACTTGTAGGGATATTATTATTATTATTATCATAAACAAATGAAAATAAAATATAAAATAATATTAATAATGAAAATTATAAATAAAAAAAAAACAATAACATAAAAACGTTGTATAAAATAAGATAATACAAAAATTAAAAATAATAAAAATACTCCCAGTATGCAACAACAACTTTCCTGCCTGAAATACAGACATCCCGCCAAACCTCTTCGCCACGAACCTTGGTACGGGCAACATGTGTCCAAATTCTCTCTCTGGTATGGTTATAATACTACGAAGTAAATTCTCCCTTTTATCACATGTACCATAAAACAATTGTAGTCTAAAAATACACACGAAAATTATACATAAGTTGTATGAAATTAGCTTACAATTTACCATGTTTTCCTGTTATTTGTGTATGTGTCAAGTATGCATTTATCTCCGTGAACACAAGGCTAATTTCTGATGCTATGATGTGGGTGATGACCCCCCCCAAAAAAAAAAACACTCTACTGACCACTTGCTTGGAAGTCAACGTTGATCTTTAAAAATTTAAGTGCAGTGTCAATCGATATCTTGTCTTCTTAATTTCTGTTTTTTTATTTTTTCTCTCCGTAAATTTTTTTTTTCTTTTTCTCATATTATTTCACGCTCAATGACCCTTGCGTCTAAATGGCTGTCCTGCCTTGATTGGGGTGAAATGATTAAAATAAAAAAAATCCAATAAAAAAAAAAAACACGTAAAATACTGATTTCATCAGACTGCATTCAAATTATTTCATGCGGGACCCTCGAAAATGTGGGGCTCGGAGTATTTGCTGCTTTTGATACTAGGTTAATTCCACACTGCTGCAGTCGCAGTCTTTATCAGTCAGTTATGTGCCAGACTTAGGCGATCATGTACCTTTCGATACATGACTGACGAGGCAGTAGTCTGCAGTAGACCAGTTGCCATCCAAGATTATAAAACCCGGTCTGTCCTGCTATTTACCCATAGCTAGGGGAGAAGAAGAGGATTCATGCCTTTTCCAAAGGTATTAGCACGTAAGTAAATCTAATGGATTCACCTGGAATTCGAACCCGGCTCTCCGAGATTACTCAATCCGAGCCGCTATCCATTACTCCACCGTGCCTCCTCTGCAGTCTTTATACGTGTGCATTGAAGAAGATATTTGAATAAAATATGCAATAGAAAATTTCATGTTCTAATCGGAGAATCTACAAACATTATTTGGCACTGTAAACATTTTTAGACTCTCAATACTATTTAAAAAATGGATATGCCTTCTGAATAGATAAGATAAGCAATATCTACCCCCCACCAATAGAATTATAAAGGCTGATTATCTATCAGTCTGTCTATCTCTACTAAAAATCTGTGATTGCGCGCGTGCTTGAGTACTTGTGTGGTACGTCCGTCCATGGCATAATCTGATTTCAGTGAATAAAATTTTAAAATACGATTTATTTATGCAGTAAGTATTTTTATTCTAACTTTCTTCAAACAATTTTTTAATTAAAATATTTTTAACTTAGACAGTCACAAAGAGATCCCGCTTTGCTGTTTCGTCCATTTGTTTGTAGAGTAATTATTTATATTTCAGCTTTCTTTAAACAAACAATATTTAAAAAAATATTTTTAAGTTAACCTGATTGAAAAAATATTTTAAGCGGATAAGATTTAAAAATACGAGTTGTTTATACAGTAAGTATTTTTATTTTAACTTTCTTCAAACAATCAATTTTTTAATTAAAATATTTTTAACTTAGACAGTCACAAAGAGATCCTGATTTGCTGTTTCGCCCAGTTGTTTGTGGAGTAATTATTTATATTTCAGCTTTCTTTAAACAAACAATATTTTAAAGATTTTAAAAATATTTTTTGGTATGTTTAAAAAATATTTTCAAGTGAATATAATTTTTAAATATTTTTTAGCATATTAAAAAAATATTTTTAAGTTAATCTGATTTAAATTTCAATCTTATCGCTGAAGTTCTGTTTCTATTAAATGCTGTAAGCAATCAGTAAAACATTAAGCATGAACTTGTAAACCAGAGCAATGGTGACACGAACGAACTGAAATATTTAACTGAATCATAATAAAATTAACATTCAATGGAATGTTGAAATTTAACTTCAATGTTTTATAATCTGAACGGTCAGTGACCCAACGGGTCACGGATAGTCTAGTTAAATATGAAGTATAAAAGATTAATTCCTTGTAGATTTTGTGTGTCGTGTTATCTCTGGCTTCGTGTTGTCTGTCAGTAATTCCTCAGTCCCCAATGTTGTATCACAGACCGAATGAACGGCGAAAAAAAAGGAGAAGCGATTCTTCTTCGCTTTGTTTCGGTGAGGAGACGAAGTAGTTGTCACATTGTTTCTTAGAGGAAGCCAGAGCGAGAGGAATTACGGATGTCAACAGGTTGGCTAACAACTCATCAGCACGTTGGGGTTTGTCGCATTAAGGAAATTGTGGGTGGCAAGGCGTTTTCATTATTCCATTCTCACGATTGTAATCACTGTACCCGAATGTTTGATTTTCTTCTATTAATATTTAAACAAAGATACTCCATCATTTGCAGGATTCCATGCCCACGAGGTTCAAAACACCCACACTCAATTCGAGTCGTCAAACCAGTAAAACAAGGATGTGTCTTCCCGCCGGATTTGTTCAACCTATACAGCGAGACAAAATTGAGAGAATTAGACGTCCTACCAAGATTCATTATTGGCAGCCACAATCTTAATAACAAAAGATATTCATATGACACAGTGTTGATAGCAGATACGGAAAGGAACCTACAACACCTCCCACAGAATGTAGCGAAAGAAAGCGTGAAGAAAGGACTAAGTATAAACTACAAGAAGAGAGCAAAACGATAAGCCCAATAAGCAAATTACAAATTGGGGATGCTAAAATCAAACAGGTACGACAATTTAAATATCTGGGAAGTGTTCTGAGGACAGAAATTGCGGCACTGAGATCCTAAGACGTATTGGGATGGCAACGATGCATTAGAAAAGCTAAGCAGAGTATTAAGAAACGGAAAAATTTCGTTAGAAACAAAGAAAAGTGTACTGAACTGAAGTACTGAAATATTGTGTTATCTGTCCTCCTCTATGGCAGCGAATGCTGGACAATCTCCTCAAAGATTAAGAAGAGACTTGAAGCAACAGAAATGTGCGACACTGAGATACGAAGACATATTGGGGTGGCAAATATGCGTCCCAAAAGCTAGAGTATTAAGAGACAGAAAAACTTCGTTAGAAACAATGAAAAGAGTACTGAACTGTTACGCAATATCTGTTCTCCTGTACGGCAGCGAATCTCTATCTATAAAAGACAGGATGTGTGTGTATAACGAATGCACGGCCGCAATTTTCGACGGATTTGCACCAAGATTTACATGCACATGCTCCAAGTTAGCGGGAAGGCCAAGACTGACTTTGCATTCCCCAACTCCCATCGATAGTGGAAATAATCGATTTTTTCATGCTTCTACGGTAGTTTTCATGTAGTTTGCGGCCATTTTCTACTGGCCAGAGTGAGAGCTTATAGCTGGCTTTCCACGAATAGGCAGGAAGATTCTATTGGTCAGCGTGAGAGCCAACAGCTGACTGACACGAATGTTAACTAGCATGCAAAAAAAAAATCGATAGCTGCATTCGTCACAAGTGGGAAAAATTTAAATCTGCATGGTACTTTACTCCAATTGGCTCATTCGCTTGCTTAAACTCAACGTTGATTCTTATTTCGCACAGCTGGGTTGGGTGTGAAAAAGTATTTGTTGTTAATATTCTTTTTTCATTCGGTTTTTCCAGTTACGAGTCCTTTTTTAAAGCTGAACGTTTTGTATTCATTTTGTCTAGTTCTTTTTTCGTAACAAATTTAATGTTTAGTATAGAGCTTTGAAAAAATTCACAGTGTGAGATAGGCAAGAAGTAAGGCATGTAGCAACATCAGCACGGCAATGGGCACTCCTTTAAAGGCAAGAAAGGGCAAAAATATTTTAAGTCAAGTGATAGCGATTGCTGTATGAGTCGAACGATTTTTTAATCAAGCACGGGTAACGTCGGGCCATGCAGCTAGTATTGGATAATTTTCTCAAAAATGAAGAACAGACCTGAAGCAACAGAAATGTGGTCTTACAGAAAGATCCTGAGGGTACCATGGATCGTACATGACGAAGTTTTGGAGAGAATGGAAACAAAAGGTAAACTTATATTTAACATCAAGAAGAGACAGTTGAAATTTCTGATGCACGAAATGAGAAAGGAGGGCTTGAAAAAATGATACTCACAGGACAGATTGAGGGCAAGAGGGACAGAGGAAAGTTGTGTGTAATGGACTTGGGCAAACGGATGGTAGAACAGGTTTTGGGAGAAATAACAAAAAAACAAAACTTATTAAGGGTCAGGAAGAAATGGAGGGCTATGTTCGTCTATGTCCTGAAGGGACACGGCACATTTTGGGTCAGACTGCACGATATAAATAAAAGCAGAGACAATAGGAAAACTTAGCAAAAATGGACATTCATGCGTGTAAAAGAAAGTGTGTCAAAAGGATGATTTTATTTCAAGTACCTTCACTCCTTGGCAGCATTTATTGATCTAATATATATTAATAGGTATAAAATTTAAACATATGTTAAAAGTGAATTTATCCATTTTTTTTTTTTTTTTTTGGTCTTAGGAATTTACGAAAAAAATATTAAACACTATTTATTAGATTGTTTATTTACGAGAATAATTTTATATTTATGATATTCTAAAAACTAATGCAATGCAATATTTATCATTGACCAATTTATAAAGAAATACATATGGAAATAACTTTATAAAAATTGACCAAATTATTAAAATATATGAACAAACGATGAGGAAATCCTTATTATTTACCATTTAATGAAGTTCAAATCAATTGGCAATATGTTTTGCCAACCATTCCAATAAACAATTTAAATAGTGTTTATTTTTGTTGCCAATTCGTATGAGCAAAGAAAATTTATAAATTCATTTTCATTATGTTTTGATTTTATTACAATTCTAATCATCGATTTTATTACAATTCTAATCGTCGATATTATTACAATTCTAATCGTCGATATTATTACAATTCTAATCGTCTTAATAGCGGTGTCAATGGAAAAAACAGCTCTTTTGAAAATCCACCCATTTTTTTTTTTGTTTTTTGCGGGCACAAAGGTCAGTGTTTACTGAAAAGCTTTTAAGCTAATACGTTTTGTTCTTTAAGAAAACCTATCAAGGCAAATGGAGGAATTTTATTTTGTAATCTGCGTTTAAGCAGTAACACGAGGAAAAATAAAATAACGTTAAGGTTTCAAATTTGGATTTCGAGAATGTTCTAAAATATTCTAAAACTTACTGTTTAAAGGAAAGATAAACTATGGGGGACGCTAAGTGACATGTTTTTTTGACCGATTAAACGAACGTGAACAAAGGTTCTTACTGTTGCTTATGTTATTGATATTTTGTATATACATAATTATTATTTATTTATTTTTATACATTTTTATTATATTATACTTTGTTTATATAACCAATAATGTTTTTTTAATGTTCATGAGTTACCCATTGTCTTTTAATTTAAAAAAATGTTTATAGTCATGCATAAGTGTTGTAGCATACCTACGGACGATAATGGATATGTCCTTATTCACATAAATACAGTAGTAAATACTGCATTTTGGTCTGCAGTTGGAGATTCGTCTCCAGTTGTGCTGGTCAAACTCTCTACCTCCAAGCAGAGAGGATCCCCAGACGAGGTTGTCGAATGGCAGAGTCTCGTCTCGGGAAACAGCTACCCGACCCTGTTTTAAACGGAGTCGACGGGGAAATTTTTGGTTGAGCCTACGGGCTCGGATACCCTACAATAAACTCGGCCTTGTGCCACATCTGACTGCGTGGGGCGGTTGGTAGATATCCTGCAGTTGGAGATTCATTGTGGAATCCACTTGACTCACTTTTTGAAGTTAACTACTACTTCTACGCGCCGCTGGCGAATCTTATGTCTTGTTCTTGTCCTAAATATTATCGTTTGATTATTCTATTCAGTAACTAGGTTACAACAATAAGTATGTTGGCTTGAAAAAGGAGCATAGATTTTAAGAAAGGAGAAATTCGGAAAAAAAATTCAGTGTAATTAAATGTTTTGGCAAGAATCAGTAATTTCACTTTCAAGAACTTTCCCTTTAAGTTATTTTCTCTTTTGTTAAATAAAATATTTGACTTGGCGTTCTACTATTCAAAATGATCTATCGAATTTTAACAGTAAACTAATAACACCTACATCTATAACTATTATAAATACAATCAAAGATGCCCGTAATGACATTAATAGTGAAGCAGATACATATAAAAGAAATTGTGAAAAAGAAGAACGAGATTATGTAAATAGATGGCAGAACAAGTTTTAGGAGAGATAGCAAAACGACAAATTTTACTAAGAGCTACACCATACAGGAAATTGTGGAGAGCCATGATCGCCGACGTCTTGAAGGAACACGACACAAAAAGAACTGGCTTGTGTAACTGTATGGAAGAACAGGATTTAGAAGAGATAGCAAAAGAAAAAATTTGCTAAGAGCTACAAAAAAAGGAAATTGTGGAGAGCCATGATCGCCCACCTGATGAAGGGGTACAGCACAAAAAAAGAACAACAAGCTTGTGCAAATGAATGGAAGAACAGGATTTAGGAGAGATAGCAAAAAGACAAAATTTACTAAGAGTTACAAAGGACAGGAAATTGTGGAGAGCCATGATCGCTAACATCCTGAAGGGACACGGCACAAAAGATTAAGAACGAGCTTGCGTGAATGAATCGCAGAACGAGGTTATGGGGAGATAGCAAAACGACAAAAAAAAACTACAAAAACAGGAAATTGTGAAGCGCTATGATCGCCCACATCCCGAAGGGACATGGCACATAGACAAAGAAAGATTCGAAAAGCATAATTCTCTCATGCCTTTCAGTCTCATGATATATAAAATACAAATTTTCGAAGAAAATGAATTGAAAAATAAACAAAACTAGAAAGGACTTCTTACCAAAACTTACCCGACCTATACAGCGAGGCGATTCTGAGATAACTACACGTCCTACCAGGATTTATTGGCGAACACAATGATAACAAATTATGCGTAGATTAGGAAAGAATAAGGAATAAATATAAATTATTACAATGTTGGTTGTCAGCAAAAGTGGCAGACCAAAATGCGGGAGACGAAGTTACAGCATGAAGCAAGTATGAAAATCTAAGTATGTAGAAGTTTGTTTTTCGATAAATGACAGAAAAATGTCCACACCGATATCGCATAGCAAAAGATTCCGTCTAAAACCTAAGTAAAGTATTAAGAAACAGGAAAAATTCGTTAGAAACATAGAAAATAATGCAGAATTACTATGTAGAGGGTGAGTTGGGTAAATTGTCGCCATTTTATATTTTCAATTTCGCGCATGCGCGTTGTTTGTTTGTTTTTTTATTTTGTCGACTGTACTATATAGTTGGGCAACGTCTGTAAGAAAGAGAGCACCATGACACAATTCACTCTGATAGAAATTTGGAAACGGCATGCTGCATTGCTTAGTATTCGTGCTGGAAGTTCCAATACGAGCATTGGAGTGTTTGGGTGTCAGTCTAAGGACAATGTGGAGGATTCGGAAAGAGTTGGATGAGTCTAATGGTGATTACGAAGTTATGGCAGCTCGGAAAACTGATTGTTCTGATAAGAAAAGAACTCCTGAAATTGTTGGTGAGGGCCTCAGAGCCGGGAGCCTACATCGTGTCTTGATATTGCTGCCCTGGGCCAGGGTTCCTGGAAGAACCTCAGTCTGGCAACAGGATTCTGCACCATACCACACAAGCAGGAGAATTCAGTCATGGCTGTCATAGACAATTTCTGCGACTACATCATCCCTTACATCTGGCCACCTCACTCCCCAGACTGCAAACCCCGTGATTATTATGTGCGGGGAGCAAAATACAAACAAAATTCTTCGTAACATCAAAGATGAACTGAAGGCAAAGATTATGGTAGCATTCACCAACTTAAACAAGGAGACCGTCCAGAATAGTTGGAGAAAATCCCGAAGTCGTCTGGAGGCCATGGTTGAAGCCAATGGCGATTTTCTGGAATAAATTTATTCTTGAGTATTTCAAGATATTTTGATGTAATTTTGGTAAATATATCTGTTAAAATCAGTGTTATTATCATTTTTGTACTATCAGCATTCCTATGTAACGGTGAATGCTGGACAATCTCCACACAGATGAAGAGAGGCAGCAGAACTATAACACTACAGAAGGATGCTGAGAATACCATGGACTGAACATGTGAGTAACAAGGAGGTTTGGAGAGAAATCAAAACAAAAAAGGACATTTCGCTGACTTCCCCTGTCAAGTTTAGAAGATATAGCGAAAAGACAAACTCAGAGGTACACTCAGAGTTTTACTCAGACCTACAAAGGACAGGAAATTGTGGAGAGCTATGATCGCTAACGTCCTGAAGGGACTCGACACATAGAAGAAGAAGAAGAAGAAGAAGAAGAAGAAGAAGAAGAAGAAAAATGAGTTTTCGTAAATGGTTGTCAGAACAGAGTTTAGGGGAGATAACAAAAAGACAAAATTTGTTAAGAGCTACAAAGAACAGGAAATTGTGGAGAGACGTGGCAGTTGAGAGAGCATAGGGAACCATAGAGCCTCACCGGGGGGGGGGATAAAGAACACCAACGGCCTGCACGTTTTCCATTCGTGAAATCGATTTGTAGGGTATATAATGAGGAAAAAGGGATTGGAGAATCTAATACTCACAGGACAGATTGAAGGCCAGCAGGACAGGGGGAAGCAACGGACAACATCGTGAGCTTGAGTAAATGGCTGATGGAATAGGGTTTAAGAGGGATAACAGAAAAATAGAATTTATTAAGAGAGATACAAAGGACAGGAAATTGTGGAGAGCCGTGATTGCTAACGTCCTGAAGGGACACGACACAAAGAAGAAGAAGAAGCTCTCGTAAATGGGTGGCAGAACAGTGTTTAGGAGAGGTAACTAAAAGACAAAATTTGTTAAAAGCTACAAAGAACAGGAAATCGTGGAGAGCTATGATCGCCAACGTGATGGAGAGACACGGCACATAGAAGAAAAACGAGCTTGTGTAAATGGAGGGCAGAACAGGGTTTAGAAGAGATAACAAAAAGACAAAATTATTAAAAGCTACAGAGAACAGGAAACTGTGGAGAGCCATGATCGCCAACGTCCTGAAGTGACAGATCATATCGAAAAAGAAAAACGACCTTGTGTAAATAGATGACAGAACGAACAAAAAAATTATTATTAAGAGCTACAAAGCACAGGAAATTATGGAGAGACATGATCACCGATGTCCTTAGACAGCTAATTAGTTGTCCTTTTACCAGACTAGCTCTAGTTTTAAAAGTAATATGTAAATTATCAGCAGACATAAGCGGACAGAAAAACAATTCTACTAAGTGACTTTATACAATGTTTCCTTGTGTATTGGGAAGTTTATATTTCAATGAGTTAAAAATTGGGGACAAAATACGTCTTTCTAAGCAGTGCTTTTGTAGTCCGTGTTGTTGTAAATAGATTTTAAACAAAAAACAAAGTCGTAATAAAAGTAATCTTCAACCAACCATAATGTGCCGACTACCTAAGTACAAAAGGAAATGGTGCTTGACACAAAATAACTTAAATATCAAAGACCTACCGGAAAAAAAAAATCAGGAAAATACTCAAATAATTCTTCTGCATCGGATTCATATACGCCTACCTATAAATATCTGCAGACGATTAAGCGTTTTATGACGATTATTGTTTTCACGGCATCCTTTTAATCATTTCACCCGATGCAAGGCAATAAAGCCACAAAGACACAAGGGGTTACTGAGTGTGAAAGAATACGGAAAAAAAAAAGAGAAACATTATTAAGGATAAAGTATTAGACACCAGAAGTAATTTTTCTCTGGCCACCTGACCATCATTTTATTCGGGACGCTATAACCAAAAGTAAATTTTATCCATTATTCGAAATAACTTTCTTTTTTAATCATATCACCTCCAAGCGAGTCGGGAATCCCACTAGCACGCAGGGGTCACAGAGATTGAAAGTGGGAGAAAAGACCGGGTATCGGCGGGATTGAGGAAAGGATAAATGATGAAAAGGTTTCAAAGCAACAAAAGATGGCGATTTAAATTTTTAAAGATGGTTGTTATCAGGGAAGCAAATAAACGGAAGGGTGTTCCACAGGCGAGAAGCGCAAGAAAAGAAACTGTTGGAGTAGTAGTGGCGGTTGTATTTAACTATTTCAACGGTAAAAAGGTGGGACCTAGCTGCCAATCTAGTAGCACGCTTAAATTCATGTAGTCAGGGCACCAGGAATAAAAGCTCAGCAGCGCAGTTGCCATGAAAAGACAAAGGGAAACCACGTCACGTCCGTGAGAAAGTGACTGAAGTCGAGATGGCATGTCAGGATTGATTACATTGCAGATCCTATCTTTGCATTTTGTCAAGAACCTTGAGATAAAAACAGGGGAACCAGACCAGATATGGCAACAGTGTTCAATGCACAGACGAATGGTAGATTTTTAAATGTGCAAGATGGACTCTGACAAGAAAAACCTTCTGGCACGGCACAATGAACCAACTTTCCTTGCAGTAGATGCAGCTATTGATTCAATGTAGTTGGAATAATGCTTTGAAGCACTTGAAATCAATAACCAATCACCGTTTTTCTTTTCTCTTTTTTTAATAATTCACATTGATATGAAACCCATTTTAGTCCGCTTCTCTGCTATCAGTGTCAATGTCGACGTCACGACAGCTTTCATCTATGTTGTACTCCACAGAGTTGTTTTGTCCTTCTTTCTCAAGAAGTACGGTAATTTTATGGGAAAAAAGAGACACATTACTAAGAAACGAGAACATTAAAAGAGTAACCAGGAAGACAGTAGATAACGATTGACGTTGCATTCAAAATTTTGAAGATCAAATTTGACTGGAAACCAGGGATATGGAAGAAAGTTCCACAAGCGAGAAGTACAAGAAAAGAAACTGCTAGCATAGAACTTACGGTTACACCTAGCCAATTCAACTTTGAACTAGTGGGACCTCGGCGCCAATATAATGCTGAACTTAAATTCATAATGTCTAGGTACCATAACAAAATAGTCATTAGAACAAATACCATGAAAGCATTTATAGAAAAGATACAGAGAAGCTACGTTACGGCGGTGGGGTAGTGACTGAAGCCGAGATGCCAGGTCAGGACCAATAATATTGCTGATTCTTCTTTGGACTTTATTAAGAATCAAGAAAAAAGAGAAACTCTATTAAAGATCAAGGACAATAGAAGATTAATGAAGACACACAGAACCGGAAATGTGTTCCACAAGCAAGAAGTGCAATAGAAGAAACTGTTAACATAGAACTTGCGATTACAAGTAGCCAATTTAACTGTAAAAGGACTAGACCTTGCCGCTAATGTAGTACTGCACTGAAATTTATAAATTTTAGTTACCGCAGTTACCAAAGCGAAGAGTTCAGCCGAATAATTACTAATTATAATTACAATTAGTCACAGGGAACCTATATTATGGCCGTGGCAAAGTGACTCAAGCCGAGTCACCAGGATCAATAATATTGCTGATTCATCTTTGGATTTTATCAAGTGTCACTAAATGTATTGCAAGAGCACCAGAGGATATATTGTAGCATTATTCTAAGCACGGACGAATGGTAGACTTATACATATGTAAGACATCAAAAACAGACATAATGAGGAAATAGGGCATTTACATTATTCGGACTATCATCCTCATCTTTGTTGTCATATTTATCACAACATTTCGGCCGTTGTACGCTCCGGCCTTCTTCAGGTAGTTGGAATGTCGAACTGAACTCTTTATTTCGCTCACTGGGGTAGACTGTTCTAGTTCCACGTGCCATGTCTAATGGAAGTCAGTTATCTTCTGTTAATTTCCCTCTCCAAGTTCTCCATTTCCTTAACCTTAAGAACACATGGCACAGCGGATAAAGGCGTTGGTTAGATCCAGTGACAGGACCCAAAGAGTGTGAGTTCAATACCCGGTTAAGGCGGTGGAGAAATTGGAGAGGGGAATTGACAGGAGATAACTGATAACTAACATCCATTAGATATGACACGTGGAACTAGAACAGTCTAACCCAGTGAGCGAAATAAAGGGTTCAGTTCGACATTCCAACGATCTGAAGAAGGCCGGAGTGTGCAACAGCCAAAAAGTTGTGATAAATATAGAAACAAAGGTGAGGACAATAGTCCGAATAATTTAAATAGTGTACATAATACCTCATCTCAGAAATATAGACAGATACTGAAGGGCCGAAACGTTGTAATAAATATGGTGACAAAGATGAGAACAATAGTTCGAATAATGTAAATAGTGTACATAATACCTCATCTCAGAAATATAGACAGACACTGAAAGGCCGAAACGTTGTAATAAATATGCCGACAAAGATGAGGACAATAGTCCGAATAATGTAAATAGTGTACATAATACCTCATCTCAGAAATATAGACAGATACTGAAAGGCCGAAACGTTGTAATAAATATGGCGACAAAGAGGAGAACAATAGTCCGAATAATGTAAATAGTGTACATAATACCTCATCTCAGAAATATAGACAGATACTGAAGGGCCGAAATGTTGTAATAAATATGGCGACAAAGATGAGGACAATAGTCTGAATAATGTAAATAGTGTACATAATACCTCATCTCAGAAATATAGACAAATATTGAGGAAAGAGTGTTTGGAGAATTTGACACCAGATCAGGACCAATAATATTTATATATTTTTTTCATTTACGTTTGCATTTATGACGTGCTGCCACGGATAGGCGTCTGTTGTGATCGGAAGTGTCACGTTGGCATAGCCGGAAAAAGTGTTTCCTGTGGGCTATACCAACTGAACTTATCTGTTTGCTGCTATAAGGGTTATCCGTGCTAAAAGTGGAAATCCTGCGCTCGTCAGTCCTGTTCACTTCCGAACTAGTATATTAAGAGAAGCTTTGAATCCATCTTGTACACTCACTCACGGGTTAAATCATCGGTCAGTCTGTACTCACTAGCCTTTGCTTGGCAACCAATCTCAAGGAAGGACTACTGTGAACTCCAAACCGCAGAGAAGGAGTTTCCGGTCATATTGTATTGAAACACCGGCTGCGTACTGAAATTAACGCTTTAATAACATCAATTATTAACACGGTCAAAATGTACTGGCGGTATTCGGAAATTAGTAACATGTCTACTTTCAGTAATTTTATAACATCTAAAATAGCACTTAAAACTCCATTTATTATAGTCTTATTTGTGTGCTGTGTCCCTTCAGGATGGAGGAATCATGGCTCTCCACAATTTCCTTAATAAATTTTGTCTTTCTCCTAAACCCTGTTCCGCCATCCAGTGACTAAAGCTCAATATAGTGATGCGTTGTTTTCTTCTGTCCCTCTTGCCTTCAATATGTCCTGTGAGTATCAGATTTTCAAGTCCTCTTTCTTCATTATGTGTTCTAGAAATTTCAAGTGTCTCTTCCTGATGTGAAAAGTTTCTTTTTTGTTTCTGTTTCTCTAAAATTTCGTTGTAGCTCACATTTTCGGCCAATGGTATCCTCAGCATCCTTCTGTAGAACTACATTCTAAGTCTATTCTCCATCTTTGAGGAGATTGCCCAGCATTCATTGCCATATAAAAGGACCTTTCTCACATAATAGTTCAGTAATTTTTCTGTGTCTTAATACTCTGCTTAGCTTTTGGAAGGCATCTTTGACTAACCCAATGCGTCTTCGGATTTCAGTGTCATTTTTTCTATCCCTTGTTAAAACACTTCAAACAGATATTTAAAAAAAAATTATTTGTTTGATTTTGGAATCTCCGATTTACAATTCGTACTTTGGGTTCATCCTTTTGCTAACAACGATACATTCTGTCTTTTTGCTGTTGATGTTTAGTCCTTTCTTCTCGCTATCCTTGCCCACCGTCTGTAGGGGTTGTTGTAGCTTTCTTTCTGTGTCTGCTATCAACACTATATCATTGGCATATCTTATGTTGTTAAGATTTTAACTGCCAATAATGGAACTAAGTAGGTTTCCAGTTTTGTCAAAGGGCTTTTCATTCTCTTTCGGTCCCAGTAGCCTGTTGCGTCTTAGTCTGATTAACGCCTTACTTGGGGTGAATTGATTAGAAAACAGTCCAAGGTTAACAGTTATCTTCCCCACATATCCACATAAACTCTGCTTCTTACTCCTTATTCCTCGACCTTGAATGGTTCTTGAGCTTGTACAGGGTGAATATAATTATTTTTTTAAAAATATTAGAAAATATGGCGGCAAGTGATCTGGGAAAATTAAAATTTATAATACTTTTATTTGATCATATCCATAGATAGAAAATCGGTAATATTAATATATTAATATATATTATAATTATTATTAATATTAATATTAATAAGGTTCTTGCGGTGTTGTCTCATTGAGCTGGGATATTTTCTTGTGTTAGAAGGTGATATATATTAATACGATAGAATGTTATATAGATGTTATTGCGGTCAAAGGAGGTTTTAGAACAGAAGATAGTGCGCTGTGTGTATGCGACACGTGATTTACATGGGCGCTAACAAAGCTCCCATCGACTGGACGGAAACGATTGGCTGAACTGAGAAACGTTTTTTTTATACTTACCTTTTATACTGCTTTATATACAATGCCATCTAGCGGGATTTTGGAGGAGTCCCCTGACAGACAAAGTGGGGTAAATCCACAATGTTTTTTTCTTTAAAATGTACGATCCGTACGTTGAATCTACAATTATGTTTTTTACCAAAACTCTACTTTTCATAAGTAGCCTTTATTTTTCTTCTCCTGAACCCAAAATACGACACATCTGTTCTTTAGGGTCGGGTACACATATACATTTTTGTGTGATGAGGGTTTAAAAAAATTGAATAATTTCATCAATATTTACAGCAGACATTGGGACGTGTCCCTGATCCAACCCGCTTTTTAGAATAACAAGCTGCTACCTCGTTAACCAGGCATTGTAATTTTTTGATGGGTTTCCCTATCGTCCGATTCACACTCCTCCTATGTCTTTCGAACAGGAGTAGAGGTTCATCGCTTGTTTCCTGTTTAGGATTGGGTTTCCGGTTCCTTCTAAAGTCTACTTCAACTCTATACTCCTAACGCCCCCACCCCGAACTCTGAAATTTTATTCGCTAATTAAATCTTGACCTCTGCAAGTCTAGAATTAGCTAACTTTCCTGATATCTTGCCCTTATCTTACATCAAAAGCCTCGACTTTCTCGTCTTGCAAGATCTTCAGATTCACTCCTTTTATCATTTAGATTGTTGATGAAGCTAAATCTGCTGGAAACAATCCAAAAATGGACAAATTCTGAAACATGTCTCTCAAATACATTTAAAAGTAATCTGTGAAAAAATGCAACAATGAATTGTAATTTGAAAAAAAAATTGTAATTTGAATTAAGTTTATAATTTCAAACTAAATGCACAGATGCATTGTAATTTTTCTGTTTCAGAGAATAAATCTTGATTAAAATTGTTAAATCTTTCTCCATCTATAATTATACATACATAATATACATACATTATATACATATATTAAATATATATACATATATTAAATCTAATATACATACCTAATATACATACATAATATACATACCTTATATACATACATAATATACATACCTAATATACATACATTATATACATACCTAATATACATACCTAATTTACATACATAATATACATACGTAATATACATACATTATATACATACGTAATATACATACATAATATACATATCTAATATACATACATAATATACATACATTATATACATAATATACATAAATTATATACATACATAATATACATACCTAATATACATGCTAATATAGATACCTCATATACATACCTAATATACATACATAATATACATACCTAATATACATGCTAATAAACATACCTAATATACATACATAATATACATACATAATATACATACATTATATAGATACGTAATATACATACATAATATACATACCTAATATACATACATAATATACATACCTAATATACATAAAATATAATATACATACATAATATACATACGTAATATAATAAAAATGAGTGTATGCAGACCGTGCGCTGGCCAAACCTTTCATTTGTCCTTGAAGTTGTAATCCTTCCGCAAAATGGTAAAAGCTAAAACCTTGAAGATATTTCACAATTATTATCCGAGTTTGATGAAAAGCGGGAAGACATTAGTGTTGAATCTTCTTTTTTCGAAGATGATGATGAAAGCGATAATGTCAGTATTACTTATTTATAATCAGATGATGATATGAATGATGACAACAAAGCTGACAGAAATGATTCTTTAAACCCTTCAAAAATGAATGAAAAGTATTAATCGAAGGAAGAATTCCATCTTACAATGGTTTAAAAGCTTGGACCTTCACATTTTTGCAAGATCTTGTGATTCAGCTCTGACATCATTTATGTCGTTCTTGTAGCCAAATCCCCCTGGAAAGAAGCCAATAAATGGACAAATACTGAAGGAATTCGTGTCTCGCAGGTATTGGTACAAATACGAACTCTAGTGAGCAATATACTTCTCAGTAAACATCAAATGAAAGAAAGAAAAAAGATGCATATTGTGTGTTCCTAAAATGGATAGAAAAAACGCAAATTGTCTGTCATATTTGCTCAAATATCTATCTCAAAGACATTTGGAAGTATTCTGTACAAAATGAAGCGTTGAATAGTAATTTGGAAAAAAAAAAAGTCTGCGAATAAACACTGAAATTTAATTTACTTATTATTTAGTTATTTTCTTCTCCTCACTAGGAATAGACAGGTCCTGTAAACAGTCCTCCTTGGAGTGAACAGGAGTAAATGTTTCCTTGTTTCCTGTTTAGGATTCGGTTTCTGGTTCCTTTAACTCTGCAATTCTGACGTCACCGCCTGAACACTGAAATTTTATTCGCTAATTAAATCTTGACCTCTGCAAGTCTAGAATTAGCTTTCAATGTTCCTTGTTATTTTCCCCTTTCTACGCTAATACAACTCCTCACTGTAACCCTCTACCTTGAGTGGTTCTTGGATGTTTTACTGTGGGAACTTTAGTAAAAATAAAGGTCTTGTTTTGATCTTTGACAGCTTCAAATAGATTGCAATCATTAAGAGGAAAAACTCCCTTGAAAATTTCAAAAGTTGCTTCCCTTGAGTAAAATCTTTATTTTATTTTATTTTTTTTTTTTAGTATGTGGATGGTATAGTGTTATTAACAGGCATTGAAAAACAACGGCAGGAACTCCTACAAATAATAATAATAAAATGTGAAAAAAAGACTAATCCGCAATTATGAGATAGAATATAACAGGTCTTCTGAAAAGTAACGGGACTACTGTCACAGAAAATTTAAATTCCAAACAAGAGACAACATGGCTTTCCCTTCAAAGTAATCCTCCTCAAGTTTAATGCATTTTTCCATCCTTCTCTGGCACGTTTCTATGCGCTGAGGGAAGGATTCTTCCTGGATGTCGCCCAGTTCCGTCTTTACGTCCCTCTTGATGTCGTCTATGCCATCGAAACGGGTTCCCTTGATGATCTTGAGTTGGGGTAAAACTAGGTAAATAGAGATGTTGTTCCAGTACGGCGATGTTCTTCTTGGCCGGAGCTGCCGGATGCTCAGGCCGTTTGTGAGCAAGTACATTGTCATGGTGAAGCAGCCACAATTTATCCTGCTACAAAACATATGAAAAAAAAATTTTTTTAATCGGAATATATATAGATGAGTTCTGTCTGAAAAGTAATGGGACTGGTATCACAAAGAATTTATTTCGATTCCAACCAACAAACTACACGGTTTTCTCTTCAAAACAATCGCCATTAAGTCTAAAGCACTTTTTCATCCATCTCTACCACGCCTCTATGGCCTGCTGGAAGAATTCTCCCTGGATGGAATACAGCTTCATTACGGCCCTCTTAATGGCTCCCACGTCTTCAAAACGGGTCCCCTTGAGTTTGGAGAAAAGGAAAAAAGTCACACAGAACAAGATCAGGTGAATAGGGATGTTGTTCCAGTACGGCGATGTTATTCTCGGCCCGGAACTGCCGGATGCTCAGCGCGTTGTGAGGAAATGTATTGTCGTTCTGAAGCAGATACGATTTATCCTACCACAAAATTATGTGAAAAAATGCAATGTATTTTTTTTTAATCGGAATGTATTTAGATGAGTTCTGTATGAAAAGTAATGGGATTGGTATCACAAAGAATATATTTCAATTCCAAACAACAAATTACATGTGTTTCCCTTCAAAGTAATCCTCCTTGAGTCTAATACACTTCTCTATCTTTCTCTGCCACGCTTCAAGAAGGGTTCTTCTTGGATGCCCCTCAGTTCCGTCGTTACCGATCTCTTGATGGCCTCCACGCCTTCAAAATGGGCCACCTTGATGATCCCCTTGAGCTTGAGGGAAAGAAAAAACTCCAACAGAGCAAGATCAGAGGAAAAGAAAAGTTGTTCCAGTACCGCGATGTTCTTCTCGGCCAGGAATTGCCGGATATTGAGGTCATTGTGAGCGAGTGCATTTCGTGGTGAAGCAGCCACGATTTGTCCTGCCACAACTCTCGTCTCTTCTCGCGCACTGAGCGAAGAAAACGACGCAGAATGTCTTTGTAAATTTGCTGATTGATTGATTGCCTGTCCCTGTGGCAAGAACTCACCGTAGACGATGCCTCTCACAGCGAAGAACGGATAAGTGCCGTTGCTTTTCAGACAGACTTCGTATGGTTGTCGAATAGGAAATACCAAAAGATGAAAATTCAAATTGCAGATATGATAATCAAGTGAGAAAATTTAGATTTTAAAAATATAGAACAAGGGGAATTCTTCCGTCGTTTTTCGACGCATGAGGGTCTAACAATTCAGGTCTTAGAACCGAACAGCCAGACTGCTCGCACATATGATTTGGTTATAGTGATGAAGGCTTTTGAATAACCGATCATCGCTATTTCCGTGGAAATTGTTCAAACGAACTTCATTCCTTAGTTCCACCTCCTTTAGCCGCAATAACGTATATAAAATTCTATCGTATTATATATCTCCTTCTAACACAAGAAAATATCCCAACCACTCGTTTCCATCCGCACTAGGGAAGCCTTCTTAGCCCCCATGTGAATCACGTGTCGCATACAAACACCACACTATCTCTTGTTCCAAACCTCTTTTGACCGTAATAACGGCTATATAACATTCTATCATATTAATATATATCTCCTAACACAAGAAAATATCCCAGCTCAATGAGACAACACCGCGAGAACCTGATAATATTACCAGTTTTCTATCTATAGATAAGATCAAAAATAAGTATTATAAACTTTATATTTCTCTGTTCACTTGCCGCCATATTTTTTTATGCTCACCCTGTACAAGGCTCAAGGAGTAAGAGGCAGAGTTTATGCGGGTATGTGGGGAAGATAACTGTTAACCTTGGACTATTTTCTAATCAATTCACCCCAAGTAAGACGATAATCAGACTAAGACGCAATAGGCTACTGGGATCGAGAGAGAATGAAAAGTATTTAGACCCACTATGCAGCGTGCATTGTAGCGAACCATCCTCATTCCTTTCGTATCTGCTTTGTGAAACCACCTCCCAAGAGGATACTTCCCCGATCACTACGAATATAACTAGCGTTAGCTGTATTCTTCCCCCATATCTCTATATGCAGTACCTCCAACTCGTTCTGGGTAAGACGTTAAACTACACCAGCGACCTGGGTAAGACGATAATCTACGTCCAGCAGCAAGGCCTCTGATCAGGAGGTTTTGAGGAGCGTGGAACCACCTCTTAACTGACGGTGTTCCCAGGTTCACCCTGACCCGGGGTGGTAGCAACTGTTTGGGTCCCAGCTATAGGCAAATAGATAACTATTACCAGCAATAGTTTTTTGAAAAAAATATTACCAGCAATAAAATTTTGAAGGAAAAATATTACCAGAAATAGATTTTTGACAAAAAATATTACCAGCAATTAAAAATTTTGTCTGCATTAAATAATCCATTGAGGTTGATATGCCGTAAAACAAAATAAACCAAACCAAACCAATCCTTCTCTAACCTTCTACCACGAGTGCAAAAATAAAGCTCAGAATTCCGAATCTAGTCCCCAATCTACGTTCCATGTTTCTCAGTCGCTGTATGAGGATCCCTCCTTTCTCGATTGTTTTATTCCACATTTGAATGACGACATGAGATATTCTTGTCTTCATGGCTTTTATTCGGCTTGTATCTTTGATCCTTATCTGCTACGTACGTTACATCTTGTCATTGCCTCAGATAAACAATGAATCATTTATTTGATTGCGAGGATATTTACGTGATTGTTTCTTGTCCACAAATGCGCTGTTTGTTTTTAGAGAAATAAAGAAAGAAAGAAAGAAAGAAAGAAAGAATGAAAAGACAGAACGAAATAAAAAAAGAAAGAACAAACGAAAGGAAGGAAGGAAAGAAGGAAGGAAGGACGAGTGCAAGAAAGAAACAAACAAACAAATAAAGAAAAAATAAAGGACCAAAGAAAGAAAAAAGAAAGAACGAAGGAAGAGAAAGAAAGAAAGAAAGAAAGAAAGAAAGAAAGAAAGAAAGAAAGAAAGAAAGAAAAAGAAAAAAAAAGAACGAAAAGAAAGAAAGCACGAAAAAAAGAACAAACGAAAAGGAAGGAAGGAAGGAAGGAAGGACGACCGAAAGAAAGAAACAAACAAAGAAAAAAAAAAGAAAAAATAAAGAACGAAAGAAAGAAAAAAGGAAGAACCAAGAAGAGAAAGAAATAGAAGGTGATAACATTCTTATGCGTTTTACATCTGCTTCAGTAAAACGGAAAACCTTGTCACATTTTAATCTTTTCATTTGTACCCTCTTACTTCTTTAAATAATGACCTGCTTTCATATTTATCATTGTTTTCGGAATGTTTTGTTAAAGTTACTAAGTTCAGATATTTACCAAGCCAATAAGGGAAATTTCCACGGGTGTTTTATAGTTGTGGAACTCTCAAAGAGTTTTATTCAATCACTGACTTGAGAATTATAATTCATCAGAAAATTAAAATAGGGAAACCGTGACGTTTTCACACGCATTGCTATCATGTGTTATTATTCGGACCAATGGGCTCATCTAAATTGTTACACTCACGAGGCTTCGTCCGTTGCGCCCTCCTTCAGTTATCTCTCGTGCTACTCGATGACCTTTTATTCAATCAACGATTTTTCTCATTCTTTTTCCTTTTATTAGGGGAGATAACTCGTATGATTACTGTGCCATGAGAGAAAATTGGGCCTCAAACCCGACCTATGAAACTCTTATATACAATCTATCCCTAAAGATGCAGGTAAAATGATCGGCTCTCTGTACCGCTCTTGTACGTAGCTGACCCCTCATGCTATCCTGAAGTTAAAATCCAGATCAGGTCGAATATAGAGTACTGTTGCCATATTTGGGCGGGAGACGCCCAATCCTCACTTTCCAATCTTGATAGAGTTTCAAAACTTCTCAGAGTCCTTGTTGGAGAAGAATTATTTTCCACCCTCCAACCTCTTTCTTTCACAGGCGGGATGTGGCGAGCCTTTCAATGTTCTATCGTTACTTCCACGGAAAGTGCTCAGACGAACTATATTTCTTGATTCCGCTAGGTCTAACCTTAACGGCTAGAACCACCATGCCATTTACATGGTAGCAAACCACCCTCATTCTCTCCTTATTCCATCGGCGAGAATTGAATACCACTCAACTTCTTCCCGCGAACTACTGCTCTATAGAACCTAATCCCAAGAGTCCGTTTTCCTTGATCACTACAATCTTAACCTTTTCGATTCTAGAGTTAACTGCCTCTTAATGTAACCCTCTATCTCGAATGATGCAATGCAAGATAACAGTTATTAGACAATTTAACAGAATGAAAGTTTAAGGCAACTTTTTTTTGTTAGACATAAATTGTATACATAACGAAATTTTTACTGATATGTTATAGTGGGAACTTACTTCATTGGTGTCTTCTAGTGTGGAAGTGTTCACAGCCCTTTTAGCTTCAGCGTAGAAAGTTCATGGCACTAGTTCGAAAGAGGTAAAACCCGGAAGTGAGAGAGAGAGAGAGTTACTTTAAGGTTCACGTGTTTTTTATATTCGAGAGCTGCTGCTGATAAGTTCTATTTTAGAGCTACAGCTGCCACTGTCTTTAAGGTCACTACAAATGGCTCCGGACTTTGTACAGGGTGAATTTTACTGTAAATTGAAGAAAAGTCATGCCGGTCTTATTCAGCATGGCCAAAAATATTCTCAGTTCGACCCATTTTATCAAAATCTGACAAAAGAAACAAATGTTGTCAGCGGGGTAGCGGGGGGGGACATTTCGGGACCCCTCAGAAACAAACAGGAAAAAAAACTTAAAGAGTATAAGAACTGAACTTTATTAAACGTTATTATGAAATGTAATGATTGTTACAGATATTTGATAGCATTAAAAATCTCAGACCCAAAGTTGCATTCTAACTTATAATAATAATAATAATAATAATAATAATAATATTTTTTCTCACAAGTACAGCCCGCACCTGATGAAGAGCTTTATCTATGTAAAATATGTGTGTGTAAATGTGTGTAAGTGTGTGCCTGTGTGTGTTTAATTGGTTAGTGGAAAATGTCATGATGCCATTTCTAACCTTAGGTCACTGGACGGGACACGGAAAGTAATGTGTACACACCAGAAATCAAAAGATAATAATAATAATAATAATAATAATAATAATAATAATAATAATAATAATAATAATAGTGGTACATGAAGCAATAATTTTAGTTGTGATTGGTGTCCTGGGTTTGAATGGAAAAGGTTCTAATAGATTCACTGAAGAGATCGCTGGCTGTCTACGCCTTAAAGAAATACAAGACCTTGTTTTCACAAGTGCAGCTCGCACTTTACAAGAGGCTTTTTCTGTGTAGAATGGCTGTGAGATTTTTGTTGTTTTTTTTTTTTTTTTAGTTTTACTTGTTTTACCAAAATTGTTCAATATTCTACATGTCATGATGCCTTTTCTAACCTCAGATCGCTGGTTGGGACCCGGAATGAAATGAGTATATAAAAGAAACCAAAGGAAACAACAACAACAACAATAATAATAATAATAATAATAATAATAATTGTTATTGGTGGCGGTGGCGACGGTGGTAGTGGTCCTGGTGGTGGGGTGGTGTTGCTGCTGTAGTTGTCGACAGTTACAGGAACACGGTGATAAAACATGCGCCATTTTGAATATAAATAATGGAAATGTCTAGTGAAGCCTCATGGGATACCGTCATGTATGCAAATAGCATTATTCACCGGACTGGACAAATTTCGAAACTAATATAAAAGTAGAGCAAGCAGTGATTTTTTTTATTCCACACCAAGCAAGGCGGAAATACCATTAGTACGAAGGTAGTTGCAGAGAATGAACGTGAGAAAAAAGACTGGGTGGTGATGGATTAAGGAACGGGATTCAAGAAGTCAAAAAAGGCTGACTGACGTTGCATTTAAATTTTTAAAGACTGTAGTTTTCAGGGAAGTAAATAAACGTAAGAGAGTTGAACAGGTGGGAAGTGCGAGAAAAGAAACTGCTGGCGTAGAAGTTTTGGTTACAATTACCTATTTCAACAGTAAAAGGGTGGGACCTAGATGCCAATCTAGTAGTACGTTTAAATTAATATAGTCGGGGAACCAGGGGAAAAGGCTCGCCATAGGAGTTGTCATGAAAATATTTTTAGAAATAGACAGACGGAATCTATGTCAAGTCTGTCGAGATGCCATGTCAGGATCATCTACATTGCAGATCCTTTTTTGGATTTTGTCAAGAACCTCGAAATGAATAACAGGAGTACCAGGCCAGATATGGCAACAGTGTTTAATGCACGGACAAGTGCTAGATTTGTAAATGTGTAAAATGGACTCAGACGAGATTAAAAAAAAAAAACTTTTTTTCTTTCTGTCGACAGAATTTTCACATAATTTCCTTGGAAAGACGGCATTTTGCCACAGTTATTAAAGAAAGAATACTCACTGTTCTCTTTGCTTCGTCGGAATTAAACGAAATTAAACGTTACAACTACGTCTGCTTTGTTTTAAAATAAAATAAAAATGGTATATTACAGATTAATAGATTTTGCCCCAAGCAGGTAACATTAATAATGTCGTTTTCTCACATATTAACATATGTGAGAAAACGACATTATTTTTGCACCAACCTAATATTTTCGTCTTGTCAGTGCTTTCGATTCTAATGTGATTCAAAACAAATGAGGTTATGTTTGGAAATAATTAAAGTAGAATTAAAAAATGAATTGAATCGTAAATCAAAACATTTTTACGCCGGCAGTAATGGCCGAAATTTGGAAATTATTCTAATGGATAAAGAATTGTTACGATAAGAAATTTATGCTGATTGAGCACATATCGTCTGCTTTTCCTCAGAAAAGCAGACGCTGTTTGGGCCCCATATTTTTTTTTTTTTTTAAGCGTTTCACCCCAAGCAAGGCGGGAAGCCATTAGCACGCAAGGAGTTACAAAGAGTTAGAGCGAGAGCAAAGAGGAGTGATAGAGGAAAGGATGAAGAAAAAGTTAGGGGAGAGATCAGGGCATCTGGAGACGTCGATTGACATTACATTTCAATAGTTGGAGATTATAGCTATCAGGGAAACAGGAATAGGGAAGGGAGTTCCACAGGCGAGAGGTGAGAGACATGAAGCTATTGGAGTAGAAAAGACCGCTACATTTAACAGTTTCGACAGTGAAAGGGTGAGAGAGGGATGCCAGCCTAGTTGAAGGCTAAAGAAAAATGTGGAAAAATAGCGGCGTGTGATTTATCTCAGCAGCAATCAGAGGGCTTCTCTCTAAATCCCGATACACAATCTGGAGGAGCCGGTCTTGGTGAATAAAAGAAAAGTATTCGATTGAATCGATAGGGAGAAAAGACGACATTTTCAGTTGTTAATTGAATCCAGATCACTCCGGTCAAGAACAACGATATAGAAGAAATTTGATACCGCCAGCCGAAGATTGAAACGAATCAAGACTGCTCCTTCATCTAAGTAAAATTCAATGACTGGTATATATTTTTTTTTCTTCACTGTTACCAAGAAAGGCCTCTACGGATATTGTGCCTACTATTTGAAAAGCATTCAGAGCTGTAGTACCTTTCAATTTCTATATTTGTTATAATGTCGTTTGACTTTCTTGGGTCCTTCTGCAGCATATTTTATATTTTGATTGTAAAACAGCATACTTTGTTTGAAGTATATCCTTTATTGTAGACGGTATAGTTTTATATCCTTTATTGTAGAAGGTATAATTTTATCGTTTAGGCATATTTTATTTGCACTATATATTGCAATATGTTTTCTATTTTGTATATATGCATGTTACTGGTCATTATTGGCACACAAAGTACCTTATTTGTGTAATTTTCTTTTCATTTTCTGTGTTCAATAAATTGAACGTACTTCTTTTTTTTTCAAACTCGGCTCGTGTCGTCTGTCTTTGTCGTGTGCTTCGGCTTTAACATCAAAGTTACCGCAAACATTTGTTTGTGCAAAGATGATTTCTTTTTTCGTAAGGTTTTTACCTTATAAAATCCTATATTATTAAATCGGTTTATCAAACTGTTTTTATTTAATTCAAATCTATTGTACAGAAGAAATATCTACAAGCGGTCTTAAAAGTCTCATTACGCTTCAAATTGATTTGTTGACTTTTTAAAATGTATTGTAAACACTTAAACGGGTTTTCAAACACTCCATTTTAAATATTTGGGATAATTGTTGTGAATACCGATAAAGAAAATACAATGAAATAAAATATAAAAATAAAAAAAATATGTCACTCGAAAGGGCAAAATTTTCTTTCTCTTTTTGAGGGCTGTCTTTTTATTAGTTGGAAGAGGTGTATAGAGAAATGTATAGAGAGAGGTATATAGAGAGATGTTTACAGTGAGAAGTATATATAGAGAGAGATGCTTAGAGTGAGAAATATATGGAGAGAAGTTTTAAACGAGAATTATAGACAGAGAAGTTTAGAGTAGAAGTATATAGAGAGGGAAGTTTAGAGAAAGATGTATAGAGAGAAGTTTAGAGAGAGACGTTTAGAGAGAGGAGCATTTAGATAGAAATAGCGAGAAAGAGAAGTACACAGAAATAAGTTTTGGGAGAGAAGTATAGAGTGAGAAGTATATAGAGAGAATAAAAAGAGAAATATATACTATTTACATTATTCCGACTATTGTCCTCATCTTTGTCACCTCTATTTTTACCAGTGCTCATATTGCAATTTTTGCTGTTATCATTGCATTTTTTTTTTTACCATATTGCAATTGTTGTTGTTATTATCGCTTTTCTCTGGCACTCCTTATTACTGGTCCCCATATTGTATTCATTTCTATGCTTGGTCGGCTCAGGAGATTTTTGTGGCCGAGGGGAATTAACAAGAGATAGCTGACATCCATTAGACATGGCTCGTGGAACTAGAACAGTCTACCCCAGTGAGTGAAATAAAGGGTTCAGTTCGACATTCCAAACCACCTGAAGAAGGCCGGAGCGTACAACGGCCGAAACGTCGTGATAAACATGGCGACAAAGATGAGGACAATAGTCCGAATAATGTAAATAGTGTACATAATACCTCATCTCAGAAATATAGACAGATACAGAAATATAGAGAGAGAAGTTTAGAGAGAAGTTTAGAGAGAGTAATGTGGGAAGAGAATTTAGAGAGAGATTTATCGAAAGTGGAGTTTAGTGAGGCAAGTTTAGAGAGAGAATTATATTGATAGAAGTTTAGAGACAGACGCAGAGAGAGAGAGAGAGAGAGAAGTATAGAGAAAGAAGTTTAGAGAGAGAAGTATGGAGGAAGAAGTTTAGAGACAAGAGTAGAGAGTGAGTAGTATAGAAAAAGAAGTTTAGAGAGAGAAGTATAGAGAGAAAAATTTAAAAAGAGAGTCAGATATAAGGGTTTTAAAGGAAAGTAAATTGACTTATTTTAATTTTAATTCTTTTATATATATATATTTTAATTTCATATATATTTTTTTTATCGGGACTCACTACAATATATCATTTGACATTTGAACTATTTCAAATCGGACTCTTATCCTCATCTTTGTTGCTATTATTATCAAAACGTTTCAGCCGTTGTGTTCTGTTATCCAACCTTTTTCAAGCATCTCTCGATCAAGGTGACCTTCAGAGAATTTCGAAGTGTACCCTTTATTTAATCTTCGGCGGTAGATTGACCTCGTTTCACTCTCCATATCTATGTCTTGTTTCATATTTAGTACATCCCAGTTATTGAATCGCCCTCTTTCCAGTGAGTCTGCACTAGTCGACCCGTAAACTTGACTCAGTGGAAGAAGGGCAAGCAATAATGAGGCAATGCTAAATAAGAACAAGGTGAGTTATCTCCCTTAGAAATAGACAGCGGAACGAGAATAATCTGCCTCCGTAGACTAAATAAATGGTTCCGTTCGAAATTCCTTATTGTTTATCCGATCGAAAATAATCTGACGAAGGCCGGAGACCCAACGACTGAAATGTGATAACTACAAAGATGGGGGAAATAACTTCTTATCCCAGAAATTCAGACAGGAAATCTAATTTAGTTCTTAATTTTCTTACATATCATCCGGCATATAAATAAAAAAAAAAGGATTTTATTTTGAATGAAAAAAATCGAGTTAAAAGGCCAGTATTAAAAAAAAAATAAAATCTGTGGGCGCGCGGCTGTATTCTCGGAATTGTTAATCGGAGAACCGTGTTCGAATTCCTGTCGGGTTCGCTACATTCACTTACGCGCAACAACCCTTGGGAAAGGTATGAACCCATTTTTTCTCCCTCAAGCTATGAGCAAACAGCAAGACAAACTCGGTCCTATAGCCTTGGTTGACAGCCAGTCTAAGTGAATCAAAACAGAATCAAAACCACACTGGAAACGGTTGGGCCCCATCAGTCTATCTTGCCATTGACATGCCACCGCTTTTGGAGTATGTACGATGCCCCTACAACATTAATGGGTCAAAGAAGATGAAACCGATTAAAAAAATTAGTAGGGTTCAAATATGCAAAAACAGATTTCATTTTACTTTCAATACGATCTTGTAAAATAATTTAGAGTCAATTTAACTCCTCTTCAAATGTTTTTTTTGTTTTGTTTTTCACATTAAAAGCAATGGACAAGAAGGTTACAGTGATACGCTTCTACGACCGATTATTGAACAAAGGCAAGTACACTCAAACTCTCGGTCACAATGACTTGTGACTTCGTGCTAGCACATCCCTGCACGCTCTACCAGAAACTGTAACTGAGGTCCGCTCAGCATAGTTGCAGTACAAACCACAGGGTGGGCTCTGTGGGTGTTGAGCAAACAGAAATGTGCCTAAGCAGATGTCTGCAACAGGAATTGGATAGCCGTCCTGGTAGACAAGCATACTCGGATACAAGTGACCAGCCATTTAATAATTTTTATTTTTTTTTTTTATTTATTTATTTATTTTATTTATTTATTTATTTTTTTTTTTTGACAGTAAGATTCACTTTGTACAATACCAGGGACCACTTGAGGGAGGTAAAGGGTTGCTTCAAAGATTAGTTTAATTGATACCTCAATTATTAGACAGTCTTTACTTTAGGGTCACGTATTTGTAATTCACACACAGCCAGAAGCACCTTACTTTACAGGGGTATTCAAAAAGCTACCCGACTCATCATTAAAATGTGACATGCCTATGACTAAACATTAAGGAAAAACAAATTGTGGGGTATTCAAATACCCAGGGTATTAACGGATGTTTAAAAGAAGCATTTGGGATTTGTCACTTTCGACTGTAGGGAAAAAATTCCTACTACAGATTTGTCTTGGGTATGACGATAAACTTCATCCGGCAGCAAGGCCTCTGGTTGGCGGGTTTTGAAGAACGTGTAACGACCTCTTAATTGCTGTTGTTTCCAAATTCACTTTGACCCAGGTGGGTAGCACTTGTTGGGGTCCCAGCTATGGGTAAAGAGTGAACTCCCAAACTGGGGTCAAAGCTTTAAAATATAAAAAATTACCAGCAATGCATCTTCATAATAAAAGAATAAAAAATTACTAGCAATGCATTGAAGGGAAAAATACCAAAGCTCACAAGAAAATAAAATTTCGGCATTAAATGACCCATAAGAAGTTGATATGCCATTAAACAAACAAACCAAACTTACTACAGGTACTAATCAATTTCTTTCTTACAGTGTACACACTGTAAATGGCTCGAAAGCCACATGAGGTAGAGGTAGAGAGTTACATCTAGTGGAACAAAAAAAAAACTATTATCTAATACATAGGTCGGTAACTAGGGCACCCGTGCCAAACGTGGCACGCCAAGCAATTTCCAATGGCACGCAGCCGAAAATGAACTCACGAAATCCGAACAAATAACTACAACAACGCAAAGAAGATATTTAGCTATTTCAATTTTAATATATACTAATGTATATATACTATATATTACTATGTAAAATATATTGTAGAACATGAATATTGGCCTTTACTTGCATAAAAATACGTATACTATTGACACACTGAACGATTTTAAAACCCTAAGTGTCAGCACATAGTTAGCAAAAGGTTGCCGACCCCACATCTAATAGAACCTTTCGCGAGATAGTTTACGAATAGTCGCCATTTTGTGGTTGACAAAATAAGGAAGAAATGATCTCAATGTGATATGATGAACGGAAACTTTATCCCATGACAGGCATATGCGTGTAATTTACAGAAATAATATGGCTGAAGCCAGAAAATTTAGTTACTTGACAGATATTCATAAAAGCTACTTGACTAATCATGAAAATTTGACGTGTCACTGAGTAAATATTAATTTTGCAGGACATTCAAACGGTTCTAGAAATAATGCCCGTAAGCCTGGGTGTTTGAATGCGTATACGGAACATTTGACGCAAACAATTTTTTTTTTTGCCATAGGAATACTCAACTCAGGAATTTTCACCGTAAAAAACTTTACCGTCTAGGATTTTTGCCCTAAGATAATTTCACCGCATTCTTTTTTAATAAACGAAGTACCTTGTTATCAAATGTATCTGGCTTACACTATTGCTACTTCGATTTAAACATTTTAATAAGTGAAGTTATGGGATCAGAATCCTACATCTTTCATCCTCGTCTGTGAGGAGCACAAAAATGTCAACTTTACACTAGAACCTGCGTGACGCAATTTAGATTTCAGGCTTAACGTTAAACTTTCTGTTAAGATAATATCAGTCTGCCAATAATTCATACTCAAGCAATATATATTATTTCAAACAAACTTACTTGAATACGCAACCAACTTCAATATAAAATATCTGAGCAAAGAAAAATAAGCCTTTCAAAATCTCAGTCAGTCTTTTGAAATTTACACAAATTATTTGCAAACATAAACTGTTTTAAATTCACTATAAATACGTAAATATTGAAATATACTTTCTTATATTTGCATTATAACAACACACCACCTTTTGATCCAAAGTATAATTGACATTCAAATTCATCAAACACAAAGATATTTAAACAATTTAAAATACCACCTTGTTATATAATTTGAATACCCAAATTGAATACCTAATTTGAACACTCAAAGGAGATTGAACATAACTCTAAAAGGGACGTCCATAATAAAGGTATCGAAAGCAAAATGCAGCGAATTTTTTTTTACGGCAAAAATCCTATAAGGCGAAGTTTCCTACGGCGAAATTTCCTGAAGCGAGTTTTCCTACGACAAAAAAAAGTTTACGGCGAATGTTCCAGATACGCATTCAAACACCTAGGCTACCAACCGAAGATTAGAAAAAACATTTTCATTTTGTCACTTTCAACTCTGTAGAGAGAAGAGACTCCTGCTAGGGATTTTTTTTAATCATTTCACCCCAAGCAAGGCAATAAAGCCACTAATACACAAATGTGAAAGAATAATAAAAAAAAAACATTATAAAGGAGAGAGAGAGAGCACTAAAAGAAGAGGAATTAAATAGACAGGAGATAGCAACTGACGTTAGATTTAAATTTTTGAAGTTCGAGGCAGAGTTTCGATTAAGGGAACACACGAGTTTGTATGTGTTGCTTATTACTTAATAAGTAGACAACTCGTTATCCAAGCGACATTAAATCGGCTTCAAACCCACCACTCACTACTAGTTTCAACCGTTGTACGCTCCGGCCTTCTTCAGGTGATTGGAACTTCGAACTGAACCCTTTATTTCGTCCACCGGTGTAGATTTTTCTAGTTCCACGTGCCATGCCTCTTCCGAATGTCTCAGAATCAGTTCTCTCCCTTTAACTCAACTCTCCAAGATTTTGTTCACCTCAGCTGTAGACAATTATTGAACTCACAACTCTTTGGGTGAAGTCACTAGATTCAACCAACGCTTTTATCCACTGGCCTATGAACACATGGGTTCAGTTCGAAATTCAAAACACCTGAAGAAGGCCGAGCCATACAACAGCCGAAACGCCGTGAATATGTTAACAAACATGAGGACAACAGTGTCCGAACAATGTAAATAGTGTAAATAATTCTGAATGAATTTGGCGCCATACATCATCCGGTTATCGATATTTTAACACAATAGGGAAAATTCAAAATATTAAATGAGCATTGTAAGACTTTGTTTTCAGCTGTCACTTGGGCATAGTGGTCATCTTTTTTTTTTCTTTCATTTTTTTTTTAATTATATCACTCCATGTAAGGCAGTAAAGTCACTAAGACGCAAGGGGTTGCGAAAGAAAAAGAAAAATGAGAAACATTATTAAGGAGCGATAACAATAGAAGAGTAATCAAGAAGACAGTAGATAACGATTGACATTGCATTTAAATTTTTGAGGATCAACTTTGGCTTTGGCTCCACAATTTCCTATCCTTTCTAGCTCTTAATAAATCTTGTCATTTTACAGTCTCTGTTAAACCCACTTACACAAGGTCGCTAAGGATGTTTTGCGTTGTTTTCTTCTGTCCCTCTTGCTTCCATCTGTACTATGAGTGTCAAATTTTCCAAGTCCGCTTTCCTCGTTACGTGCGATAGAAATTTCCACTCTTTCTGATGCTAAGTATAAATTTCCTTTTTGTTTCCATTTCTTCTAAAACTGATTTGTTGCTGACATGCTCTGTCTTTGGAATTCTCAGCATCCTTCTGTAGGCCCACATTTCTGTTGCCTCAAATCTATTCTTCATTTTGATGAGATTTTACAGTATTCCCTGCCCTATAGGTGGATCTATATTATAAAACAGTTCCGTAATATTTTCTTTGTTTCTAATAAAAATTTTCCTGTTTCTTAATACTCTGCTTATCTATCGGAAGGCATCTTTCTCTTACCCAGTGCGCCCTCGGATTTAAGTCTCACAATCTCCCCCCTCCCATTTCCAATGTATTTAAATTTTTGTACTTGTTTAATTATCGCACATTCAGTTTGGAATTCGCAGTTTGGTTGACTTTTTTTCCCTAGCTACTGTATATTCTGTTTTACTTACAATTGATATTGAGTTCTTTCTTTCTTTTCGCTTTCCGTTCTTACCGTCTATAAGCATCTTTCGATATCCAAGCCCGCCTTCGGATTTCAGTGTTGCACCATTGTTTAAAAAATTTCTGCACAAATACGTGCGTCCACTAAACGTAACATTTGTTGTGGGTTGGTGCAAAAATAATGTCGTTTTCTCACATAGTAACATATGTGAGAAAACGACATTATTTTTGCGCCAACCTAATAATAAGAAATAATGTCGGACTAAAAATACATTAATTATTTTAAATTTAATTAACCCAAGTATGCAGTTATTTAGTAACCGTATATGATAGAGTCATAAAATGCCGACATTTCAATGATTTACTTGTAGATTAGCATAATGGCGTGATAGACGAATTCTCTTTTAAATCGGATCTATTTGCAACAACTGTTGTATGGCAGATAAACATAACTTTACATTCATTTAGTTCTTTTTTTTTGTATGGGACGTTAGCGATCATGGCTCTCCACAATATCCTTTGTAGATCTTAAATTTTTTTTTTTTTTTTTGTTATCTCTCCTAAACTCTGTTCTGACATCCATTTACGAGAACCTCTTCTTTATGTCATGTCCTTTCATGGCCTAGGTGATGATGGATCTCCACAATTTCCTGTTCTCTATAGTTCTTAACACGTTTTGTCTTTTTGTTATATTAGGTTGGTGCAAAAATAATTTCGTTTTCTAACATATGTTACAATGTGAGAAAACGAAATTATTTTTGCACCAACCTAATATCTCCTAAACACTGTTCTGCCATCCATTTACGAAAACTCGTTTTTCTTCTTCTTCCATGTGCCGTGTCCCTTCAGGACGTTAGCGATCATAGCTCTCCGCAATCTCCTTTGTAGCTCTTAACAAGTTTTGTCTTTTTGTTATCTCCCCTAAATTCTGTTCTGACATCCATTTACGAGAACTTCTTCTTCTTCTTCTTCTTCTTCTTCTTCTTCTTCTTCTTCTTCTATGTGCTGTGTCTCTCCATGGCCTAGGCGATCATGGCTCTCCACAAATTCTTATTCTTTGTAGCTCTTACTAAATGTTGTCTTTGTTTTCGCTTCTAAACCCCGTTCCTCCATCTATACTCAATAGTCTCCTAACAGTCTTTGATCACGTAGAAAGACATAACAGAGACGCTACTTGGTTTCAATGAGAAAGAAAGAAAGAAAGAAAGAAGTGTTTAACGTCTCCTGTCAATATCTCATACATAATGGACTATTCCGTTTTGATCTCACAGAAAGAGGGAAAAAGACAATACTTGGTTTCAATGAGAAAAAGAAAGAAAGAAACGAAGATAGAAGTGTTTAACCTCTCTTGCCAAATACCTCATAAATAATGGACTATTCTATTTTGATCTATTTTTATGAAAGAAAAAAGGGAAGATAGAAGTGTTTATTTCTGTATCTCTTGTGCATACCTCATAAATAATGGACTACTCAAGCTCACTAAGTAATTTATGCGTTGTTTTCATCTGTTCCCCTTGCCTTCAATCTTTCCTCTGAGTATCAGATTTTCCAAGCCCTCTTTCCTCATTATGTGCCCCAGAAATTTCAACTGTCTCTTCTTGATGTTAAATATAAGCTTCCTTTGTTTCCATTTTCTCTAAAACTTCATCGCTGTTCACATGTTTCGGTCACGGTATCCCCAGCATCCTCCTGTAGAGCCACATTGACTCAAGTTTCTTCCTCGTCTATGAAAAGATTGTCTAGCATTCGCTGCCATGCAGGAGGACTGATATTACATAAAGTTTCTTTTTATTTGTTTCTAACGAATTATTTCTGGGTTTTTTTTTATCTATTTTGTTTTATTGAAATTTTATGCTATTCTAATATCAATGTTCAATCATTTAAGCCCATCTAACAAATATGAAAATCTACCGGAAATGTTAGTTGCGTCTTAATGTACTTATGCTAAATGGGGATCAGCAAAGTTGGTGGCCAAAGCCCACTTCACTTGAAGACTTCCCAAACCTGTAACAACTGAAATGGATAGTAACTTGAAGAGAAACTAGTGACGCAAACAAGATTTTGATCTTCCACACTACCTCAAACAAAAGGTTTGGAAGGAAACTCATATCAATATTAGGAAGAGCAGCCAGTGGGCATCGGTAAGTTATTTGCTATAAAGATGTATTGTTGCGAATTTTTTTAATAAAAACGTATTGCTGGTAATTTCAGTGTAAACCACGTTGACTCTGTGGGTGTTGAATAAACAGAAATTGCTCTGAACAGTTGGCTGTCCTTGGAAATGATCAGTTATACTGGAGATGAGAAAGCACACTGATTTAAAGTGTACCTTCAAAGAGAAAGAGAAAAAGAAATTGAATATAAAATAGGCTGTGCCAGAGGTAGTTTCACACAACACCGCAAGTTGCTACAAAACCAATACATCAACTTGAAAACTTGAGTCATATTACTAAATAGCCTCGTCAGATCAAGACTTTCATATGGATGTCATGCATGTCACCAGATCCGTTCAGAAATATCTAAACTGTCAGCTGTATACAGCTACCTTCTAAGATCAATGGTTAAAATCACTTTGAAGCCTGAGAGTCTTGGCAAAGTCCATCCTGATTTGAAAACTGTCGGCTGGAGCTACAGAATCACGAGCAAAGAACTGTAACATATAAAGAAACTACATACCTTGAGGACTACCAACAGCAGCAACAATGAAAATGGATAGCAGATGTAAGTCAAAGAAAAACTAAAGACGCAATCAAGATGTTGACGTTCCACGCTACCTCAAACAAAAAGTTAGAAAGGAAACTCACATCAATACTAGAAAGAGCAGTCAATGGACTTCAGTAAGTTATTTGCCTGAGAAAGTGTTTTAAGAGAAAGATTTTGTAAATTTCAACCGACAGCAATACTCACAATTAATAATAATTCTGAATGTTGCCTGTATGGAAAGGGTTGACATTGCCAGCCGCTTCCCATTTGTCCACAGTTTTTGTCGCTTTGTACGGAACTGGGGGCAGGGTCTTAATAAAGGGAGAAAGACTCCTAAAAGCGAAATGAGATAGGAAGTTGAGAGACAGGATCGTCTATATCTTGAAGGGAGTCAGCACATAGAAGAAGAAGAAGGAGAAGAAGAAGAAGAAGAAGAAGAAGAAGGAGGAAAAGAGGAAGGAGAAGAAGAAGAGGCAGGAAGGAGGAGGAGAAAAAGGACAACAAGAATTGAAAGACGAAAAAGAAGAAGAAGAGGAGGTAGGTGAAGAAAAAAAAGAGGAAGAGGGGGAAGGAGAAAAAGGACAATAAGAATTGAAGGACGAAGAAGAAGAGGGAGGAGGAGAATGAAGGGGAGTAGAAGAAAAAATAAGAAGAACGAGAGGAAGAAGGAGGAGAAGAAGAAGAATCAGAGGAAGAAAGAAGAAGTAGGAGGAGGAGAAGTAGAAGTAGTAGTAGTAATAGAAGGGGAAGAAGAAGGGGAGGAGGAGAAAAAGGATAACAAGAATTGAAAGACGAAAAAGGACAAGAGGAATTGAAGAAAAAGAAGAAGACGAAGAGGTAGGAGAAGAATAAGGGCAGAAGAAGGAGGAGGAGGAGAATGAAGGGAAGTAGAAGAAAAAAATAAAAAGAACGAGAGGAAGAAGGAGGAGGAGAAGAAGAACCAGAGGAAGAAAGAAGAAGAAGTAGGAGGAGGAGAAGAAGGAGTAGAAGTAGTAGTAGTAGTAATAGAAGAAGAAGAATGAGAGCAAGAAGGAAGAGGAGGAGAAGGAGGGTGAGGAAAAGAAGAAAAAGAAGAGGAAGAAGAACGAGAGTAAGAAGACGGAAGAAGAAGAAGAGGAAGAAGAAGATCCGGCATGTAGGCTCTCCCATAAATTTGAAAGTTTCCCCCTAATGAATTTTTTTTAAAAATATCGACACCCGCTATAATTTACAGTCAATCAAGTAGATAAAAAGACTTTTTGGTTGTCTTGTGGATATTTTCATTGTGAAAACCGTTTTCTTCGATTCGGTATCACCTCGAATTGTTTTTTGAGTTGATATCGTAAAAGTAAAAGTAAACATTCCTCAGTTGTCCTTAATTTTTGCCTCAATCCAATCAGTAAAATATCCGACGCGTCCATAAACCCCTGGAGCCTCGCCACATTTGTACCCTGCAGATGTCACTCCAGTTAAATACCAGCGGCCATTTCGAAAACACTGTAAGGGACCACCGGAATCACCCTGAAAAATAAATCAAAGAAGGAATCACAGAATGAAAAAAATTGGTAAATTTGCAGTATTAATACCAAAATCCCCCGGTATTGAGAAGGTACTATTCTGGTGCGAAATTGTCTGGTTATCTCGAAAATGACATTTCGCTCTATTACCGTTTAGAAGTTATGGACAATGTAAGTTCGACTTCTTTCTCGTCGCGTACACAGAACGTCCGCCATTACTGGCGTTGTTTACATACGTTTGCCTCGAGTCATCATACGACGCGGAAGGTTTACTTGTCTTGATTACTGCGCAATGCTCGACGTTTGAAATGAATGCGCGAAATAATGCACGAAAAACGTAAAATCCGACAATTAAAATAAAATAAAATACGTGCCTGAAAAATAAGAAAAGGATTTTTTCCTTTTTTTCAACAATGTTTTTTTTTTTGTGTCGTAAAATTTTCTTAAATTTAAAGCTTCAAAAACTATATTTTAGTGTGAGATTCTGTTTCATTAGCTATAAGCAGATTTATTAAGGACAATAAAGAAAAAATACTATTCATTTAAAACTTCATTTTAAGCGCATTTTAAAATAACATCACGAAAATCGCGCAGTAATCAAGTCCTGTAAGATACGAAAAGCCGTTAAAATGCCGTTAACTAAGTAAGCTTTCGCGCATTACGTCTGGAGGAAAACGCATGTAAACAACGCTAGTAATGGCGGCCGGACAACGCAAAAAAGATCGAACTTACATCGACGATAAATCAAAAACGGTAATCGATCGCAATGTTTTAATGCCATTTTCCAAATAATTTCACAACAGAATGGTCAGTCAGTCAGTTATGTGCCATGCGTGATACACGTTTAGGCGATCATCTATCTTTCGATATATGACTGACGAGACAGATTTTTTTCCCGCAGTAGGATGCCATTCCTTTCTGCGGTGGACCAGTTGCAATACAAGGCTATAGAACCCAGTCTACTATTTACCAATAGCTGGTGGGAGAGGATTCACACCTTTCCCAAGGGTATTAGCACGTAAGTGATTGTAATGGATTCGACTGGAATTCGAACCCGGCTCTCCGATTTCTCAGTATAACAGAATGTACCGGAATGGTACATGCTCAATACCAGGGGCTTTTGGTGCTTATACTGCAAATTTACCAAAAAATCTTCGAATGAATTTAGACTGCATGATAATCATTTTATATAGTGTGTACATCAGGAACTGATACGATGTAGCGTTATCAGTGACAGCTGATATCTTGTTAAATTGTGCAAAAATTCTTTCAGAATGTTTATCAGCTAAGTGAAGTGAACCTCACAAGGACCATTTCAAACGGCCCTGACAAAAAAGGTCAGCGAATGAAGTTAGAACTTGATAAAATTTCTTTTTTTTTCTTTTTTTTTTTTTTTGGACAATAATGATAAGACAAAGAACAATGTGGTCACGACCAACGGAAAACGGTGGAAAGGCACGGAGATTGACGAGAGACCGCCTCGCAGTGACGCGAAAGGGGAAGACACGACCGATAAACTGTTCGTCTCCCCTCACCTCGCTTCATCTCTGCCTCCAACCAGAATAGGTCTTGTGGTTTTATTTCGTGGGTGAAGATTTGGCGGAAGGGTTATTTTAAGCCACAAGTTTTTGACTGGAAAAAGCTGCACACTGAGAACAAACCTGGTGTCCGGTCTTATGTCAGAAAACAGATAAAAATGTGACTTAATATCTGTGAATATTTTTTTGAAAGCTAATACACTGTTTTATTAACGTTTGAAACTCTTTATTATGAAAGTGCGTTGTGGCATAGTGATTACTGGCTCGGAATGTGAAATTAGAGAACCAAGTTCAAGTTCCAGTCGAGTTCATTAGAGTCACATACACGCAAATATCCTCGGGAAAGGTATGAATCCATCTATTATCCCCACACTATGGGTTAAATAGAAGGACAGGCTGGGTTCTGTAGTCTTGGTTGGCAACCAGTCTACCGAAGGAAGAAATGACAACCTACTGCTGGAAAATCTGCCTAGTCAGTTATGAATTGAAAAAGACATGGTCGCCCAAGCATGTATCGCGTATGGCACTTACCTGATTACGAATTTGTTATTAGGTTGGTGCAAAAATGATGACGTAATAATGTCGTTTTTTGACGTTAAAAAATACGTCAAAAAACGACATTATTACGTCATTATTTTTGCACCAACCTAATACTTTAAACCAAGGGTGGGCAACCTTTTTGAAAGTGTGCGCCAAAACCGGCCAAAGCTCCAACACATTTTCCCACATGCCAACAAAAATTTTTGAAACCTCAAAACTAGCAACAAGTTGGAACTGGGTCTACCTGAAATAAAGTTCATAAAAGTATCAACCTGTTGTTTTGTTGTTTTTGGTGGGGGTGGGGTTGTTTTTTTTTTGTTTTTTTTTTGTCTTGCTTAGTTCACGAGAAATTAATTCTCTTTTTTTTTCCTCTTCAGTCTTATTGCTTAAGGTCTTATAAACACTTTCAAACTGTCCCTTATGAGAAATCCTACAAACGATTTTTTCGGAACAGACAATGCATAAAGCTTTATTTTCTTTATTAATCAGACCAAATTTTTCAGTCCAGTATTCTTTAAATTTACTAATATCTTAATCATTTGAATGAAACCGTTTCTTAGCTAACGATCGTGACATTCTGCACAATCTGTAAAGGGAAGAAAATAAAAATACATGAGATAATGATATACACTAGAGGAAAAGAATAAAAGGGAATTTGACGAATAAGTTTCGCGTGCCAGAAACAAGTCATCAGTGTGCCACGTTTGGCACGCGTGCCAAGGGTTGCCGAACCCCCTGCTTTAAACCATAGATAGAACTTTCGACCAATTCCCTACCAAATATGGCGATACACGTAGCCGAAAAAAAGTTTATATTTACTTCTCGTATTTAAACCGTGTAGAATGGGGCACCTCGAGGTGGTGCAAGGGTTAGCGACCTTGTCTTGCTCGAACAATTACGACTGAATAGTGAGTTCGATCCTCACTGAGTGCCCCAATACTTTCGGCTTCGTGCCACATCTAAGCTACACTTGGAAGACTGCTTTAAAAACTGGTAAAATAAATAAATGCGTATTATAGGCAAATAATTAAAGTATTTTTTTTTTAAAAATGGATCAGGATCATGAAATACTTACATAACACGTGTCGTTTCCTTTGTCGGATTCGGCACAAAATGTGGTTTTCGAATTTGAGTAAATATATCTCACTGATTTATGAATGTCTTTGATTCTGTCTTCACACTGAGATTTCGATAAAACGTTTACTTCCGTTTGAAAAGGGTAAGCGGATCCATTTCCCTCTGCAAAGAGGCAAAAAGCATTCAGATGAAAATTTTATTTAAAACAGAGTTTTTCGTGGCCTTGTTAGGGCCAGAAATAAACCCAAAAAGAGACTAACGGGTAAATTACCATAACAGTTTATATATATATATATATATATATATATATATATATATATATATATATATATATATATATATATATATATATTCAGGTTTATGTCGTGGCCTTGTTAGGGGCCAGGAATAAAGGCACAAAGAGAGGAATTGAGTTAAACATCTCGCAAAAATACATTTGAATGCTTAAAGGTGGTCATCAGTGATGAAAGCCGTCTTCATCGCTGATTTCGGGGTTCTTATTCATCATATCAGCTCCGACAGCCACCCCCGACCTGTTATCTTATTCTACAGGTCGCCACCGTGTAAAGAATTGTGACAGTACTCATGACAGAATTTATACTTTCAGCTCTTAATAAAAAATAAAAAATAAAAAAAAATAAAAACCCACGGAAGCGTCCATAATTGCTTGCTCTGTCCCAATTAAAATATTAACGATACATTTAGCTGTTCACTAAAATGGGCGCTTTTTTTTTCTTTTCTTTTTTTTTTTCCCTTCTTCTCCTTCTCTTTCCCTTTTTTTCTTTTTCCCTTTTCCTCCTTCCAAACTGAATTATATAAATTGCTTGCTTCGCACCTATTAAAAAATGTAATCTTTTTTCCAAAAATAACTTATACTATTAGGTTGGTGCAAAAATAATGACGTAATAATGTCGTTTTTCGAAGTATTTTTTAATGTCAAAAAACGACATTATTACGTCATTATTTTTGCACCAACCTAATACTTAATTAAAAAACATTAACAATATGTTTGGGGTGGTTAGGTTTTAACTTGTTAAAGTTCTTATTATCGTATGGAATGGATTGATTTTACGTATTTACAGTTAAAACATATCAATGGTACCGGGAGGGACAGATGGAATATTAAATTAAACTATATAGGGACGGATGAAATATTGATTTGAAATAAATTAACAATCTATATGGTAGAAATGGACCTTAACTTGATACTATTGAAATATATTACTACTATCGTATGAAAACGGATGGATTCTAAATAATTAATTTAAAATAAATCGACGATATCGTCCGGGGGCTAGAATTTTATATTATTAAAGTTAAAATATATTATCAAAACTAAGAAAGAAACGAATTAATTCTAAATTATAACGTTTAAAATAAATCGACGATATTGTGGCGTATGGTATAAATCGATTTTATTAATGTTAAATTGTGTGGATTGATTTTCAATTATGTTACATTAAAATATAATAACATTATCGTATGAAAAGGATAAATTCTAAATTATGAGAAGTTCCAGTACCTGAACAATATCGGATGTTAAGTTACAATATTTTATGTTTCATGAAAAATTATCGAGAGTTTTTGAGTCAAATTTTAACTAATAAAACCTACTAAAAACCTCTTTATTCGCAAGCAATGTAAATCCAGATACATTTTATCAATATTGTGGGGTGATTTTGTATCTAGCTTTTTAGGGATTGTTTTCCATTGAATTATTCCACCACTGCTCGGATCCTTTAAGCCATATCCATTTAGAAGCCGTCAGAGCTTCATTTGAAATTTTCTTAACGGCTTTGATCCCACAATCCCTATTTTCCTAAACGCTTTGCATAATGACTGGCCTACAAAGCCACGACATCCTACTTCCGCAGAGTCATATGCGACCTTCCAGGAATTTTGTTGACACTTTTCAATCAATTCTTGATATTTTGATCGTTTCCTTTCGTTTGCTAATGTCAGGTGTTCTTCCCAGTGGACTGTGAGCTTCCATATTATACAGTGTTTATTGGAGTTGGAATAAATAATCAAGTCTGGTCTGAGTGGTGTTTCCGCTATATGTTTGGGGAACTTTAGTTATGTCTTCAGGTCTGTATCCAAATGCCAATCATTTGCTGACGAGAAAACAAGTTTGTTTTGGGGATCGTTTGTTTTTTCTTCTTTGTTCCCTCTTTAACGAAGGGAATTAATATGAACTTCTTATTCGGTTTGTATTTAGAAGTTCTCACTGCTTCACTGACTTCATGTGCTATTGCCTTTAGGACTTGGTCGTGGCGCCAACGATATCTACCGTCACTCAAGGCTTTAGCGCAGCTACTTAGGATATGTTGCAGTGAAGCGCGTTTCCGACATAATTAGCAATTTGGGGTATCCCTTTTGCCCCATAAATATAAATTGGATGGGCTAGGTAGCACATCGTATACTGATTTTATTAGGAAACTTATTTCACCAAAGTTTGACCGCCAGTAGTCTGACCAGCTGATCTTTTTCTGTTCGACACCCTGCCATTTTGTCCATGCTCCCTGTGAACTAAGTCCCACCATCTTGCAGTATCTCGTTTCTTCAATCCTTGCTCGCACTTCTTGGATTAGTTGACGTTTTTCTTTCCCTTTGGCTCTGTTTATTTGGGGACAAGGAAAATAACCTTTAGCGATAGTGCCAAGAATTACTTTATGCCGTAATCTATCCTCTGCTATCTCCAACTCCTTTTCTGCACTCCATTTTCTCCCCGTTCGAGATTGAATACATGCTGCAATCACTTTTGGGTCTTTTGATTCTTTATATTGCAGCTGTTCTCTTACTCTTGTGACTTTAAACTCCTCTACAAGACTATTGAAAGGGAGCTGAAGAGCATTACTCCTGCCGTAGAGTGCTGCTGTGCTCAGACACTTCGGAACCTCCCACCATCTTCTCAGGCGCCTAGTTATAAATTTCTCCAGTGATTCTACAATTCGTACATCAAAAGTGGCCATAATATTCTGGGTAAAACGGCGTGCTGGAATAACCAGGCTTTAAATCGACCTGGTAAGCCTGATTTATCAATCTTATTGAGCCACTGTGTAAGGTCTTTAGTTGTCTGTTCAATAGCCACAGCGTCTCTTAGACTGTCGTCAAAAAACTTACCCAGGCTCTTAACACGTTTTTCGTTTAGGGTTGGGATAGTTACACCGGATATTTTAAAATGATATTTCTCCGTTATTTTTCCTTTTTTAATGACTAATGATCGGGACTTGGCTGGCTTAAAAGTCATTCTGGCCCATGTAATGTTTTTCTCTAAGCCCTTCAAGAGCCATCTTCCTCCTGTTACGGATGTGCATGTTACGGTTAGATCGTCCATGTATGCTCTAATGGGGGGCTGGCGAATTCCTGATTTAGAGAAGGGGCCTCTACACTCTACTTCAGATGCTTTGACCAGCATATTCATAGCCAGCGAGAACAGTACTGCGGACAGCGTGCACCCCGTGATGATGCCTTTCTCCAGGGTGTGCCATTCCGATACTATTCTTGCCGATACTCTAAGCTGAAAGTTGTTATAATAGTCTGAAATTAGACCACTAATTGAAGAGGGAACGTGATGCCTTTTTAGAGCTTCTTCCACGAGCTTATGAGGCATGGAACCATACGCACTGTCGAGGTCTAACCACAGTACTTTTCTTTTCTCTCGCATCTCTTATCAGCTGCGTAAGTACGCCTGTGTGTTCCAGGCACCCTGGCATTCCTGGGGTACCATCTTTCTGGACAGATTTATCGATGTAATTGTTCGCCAATACGTATTTAGTAATACGTCTTGATAATACACCAACATATATTAACAGAAATAGTAATACAAACATATACAAACGAAATTGTTACAGCAGGAATGTTCGGTCCGACAGTTAGAGCTGACTGCTGGAAACTTACCTCTCCAAAAAGGCAGTACCTGCTCCTATTTATAGCTGGTAGAGTTCGTGCGAGGGTAAATTACTATAATAGAGTTCTAAGTAGAAACGCTTAAACTTCTTGCAGATAAAAAAAAAACTTTAAAGAAATTACAAAATATAAAGTAATTACGGAACCTCCTACACAAGGTAGCGAAGGAGAGTGAGAAGAAGGGACTAAACATAAACTACAAAATACAGAATGCACGGTCATAAGTAAAAGGATGAACCCAAAATGCGATTTGCAGGTCGGAAACGCTAAAATCAAGCAGGTGCAGAAGTTTAAATATCTGGGAAGTATTTTGACAGAGGACGGTAAGTGCGACGTATTGAGACGGCCAAGGACGCCTTCCAAAAGCTGGAACTGCAAGACAGGAGGATTTCTTTGGTGACAAGAAAAGAGTACTGAACTACTACGTGATATCTGTCCTCCTTTACGGCAGCGAATGTTGGATGGTTTCCTCAGAGATGAAGAAGAGACTCGAGGCAACGGAAATATGGTTCTACTGAAGGATGATGAGGATATCATGGACCGCGCATGTGAGCAACGATGAGGTTTTGGAGAGGATGCAAACAAGGAGGAGACTTAACATCAGGAAGAGGCAGCTGAAGTTTCTGGGACACGTAATGAGAAAGGAAGGCCTGGAGAATCTTTAGCATCTCGCTATCACTTTCTTCTCAATGTTGAATTTTGTACAAATCTGTGCAAAAAAGCGAATCAAAAGCTTACCCAGCTTCATACAGATTTTCAGGAAATATCAACTTCTAATTGGTCAATAAACACACAAGAGAGTGTTGCAATCCGCCAACGTACAAATAGTTATGTTTTCCTGCCATTTTCCTGGGAGCCTGTCACGTGATTACATTAGTTATAAATAGCAGATACTAGCTTGCTCACTCTCTTCTTTTTCCTCTTCTCTTTTCCTGCGAAGATGTAACCTTCAAGGATTTCCGTCTCGACGATGTGCGGTTAGACGTTAAAAGTATATTCACGCATGCACGTACGTACGAAAATTTTCCAAACTACAATGCAAACATACGAAACATGTCCAAAGAAGCAACAAAAATATTTCTCTTTGAAATACTTTTCTAGAGCTCAAAGTTTATTCAGCATTTCTCAGCTTTATAATTCATTCAACTTTTGTGAGCTCAGATAAAAATATTTCAATTCATCAGTAAAACTTTAATTCAGTCAAAGCGACATAAAACCAACAAAACAGTAACCTCTACGGATGTACATTATTACACAAAAATAAATATAAATGTTGTTGTTATAAAAACCTATTTTGTTCCTTCTTGTGTTTCATATTTTGTGGTATTTACGTTAAATATAAATCATGTTATGTTACTAAACAGACATCTACAGATGGTCATAAATATTAATACAAATCTGATACTCACAGATCGAATAGAAAGAAAGAAAGAAAGAAAGAAAGAAAGACAAGAGAAAACAACACATCACATCAAATGCAATTGATATAAAAAAAATCCTGTTCTGTTACCCATTTACATGAGCTCATTCTTCTTCTATGTGTCGTGTCCCTTCAGGATGTTGACGATCATGGCTCTCTACAATTTCCTGTCCTTTGTAGCTCTTAATAAAGTTATCTCTCCCAAACCTAGCTTATTCATTGTGTTCCTCTGATCCTCTTTCATTCAATCTGCCCTGTGAGTATCAATTTTTCAAGCCTTCTTTCCTCATTATATTTTCGAGAAATTTCAATTGTCTCTTCCTAATAAGCGGCATCCATATGCATCCATTTTCTTTCAAACTTCGTTGTCGGTCATATATTCAGTCTATGGTATTGTCAGCATCGTTCTGTTCAACCACATTTCTGTTGCTTCTGTGATGAGATTGTCTGACATTCTGTTGTATCCAGAAGGATTCTAATCGCCAAATTGTTGTGGCCTTGTTTGGACCAGAATAAAGACACAAGAGTGGATTTGAGTTGACAAAAATATAAACGAAAATTGATATGACAATAATATACAAACGATCAAGAATGTAAAGTCCGAACTGTCAGAGCTGACTGTTGGGGGAAAAAAACTACTACTGACAAAAAGTCGTACCTGCGTTTATTTGTAACTTGGAAAAGTCCATTCGTGTATGGATACTTCACCATAACACATTCACTGCACTATAGGGAGACTGATATTACGTAACAGTTCAGTACTATTTGTTTCTGATGAATTTTCTCTGTTTCTTAATACTTTTCTTAGCTTTTGGGAGGCATCTTTCGCTGTGTTGAGCCAGATTCAACAGCAACTCTTCAGAACAACAACGCTATCAATGTTTTGGTGTCACGAAGTCGTGGGGTACCCTCTTATTGCTAAGAAAGCCCTTGAGGTACTCATACTGTTTGTTACAACTTATCTTTACGAGCAATCCACTTCCCGTAATGAGATAACTTACGCCCTGCCCCAGACACCAACACAAGCCCCTTATCAAAAACAAGACGTTTCTCAGAGGAGGACTGATATCGAAAATAAATTCAAAACCCCAATTCCAGACAGACACTTAAAGGCTGAAGACGACTGGAGTCGGACCAGCTTGAAATAGACTATACCTATGTGAGATAATATTGTTTTCTGCTGTAAAAAATATATATGCTCTGTTATAAAGAACACGTTTAGCTCTCTGTAGATCAGTTTTAATATTTGTTATTACTAGGATACACCTGGATTATATACCAACGGATCTATTACCTGTACGATGTATATATATATATATATATATATATATATATATATATATATATATATATATATATATTTAGTTGGATTGATGTGAGTTTGTGACTCTAGCTTTCACGGCCTTGCGATCATCAGACAAACATGAATATGCTTAAGGGATCAAACCAACATCATAACATTCTAGATAATTTACATAAATCAGTCCAAGTTAGATTAGCCATCAACTCCAGCAATAAGGAAATATTTAATAATAATAATTTTAAATAAAAGATTTAGAACTCAACAACCATAAAGTAAATTTAGAGTATTAAAAAAAAGTGGGGAAAAATAAACAGAAACACTGTAGGTGTAACAATATATTGTTTAATCCACCTTTTGATAATAATGTTCAAACGAGCATTAGAAGAATTTTCCTAAATTTAATTTATAAGCACTTTAATCATGCACCTACACTAAAAGATTTTTAACAAAAATAATGTTAAGATCAGCTATAGCTGCATTAGTAACATCGATAAATCTTTATCCCAACATGACAAAATAAAATTTGACAATGTTACTGGAATATATGGTGGCTTGGTAAACAATATCATCAGTTATACATTTTCCATTTAAGGGACAGATCATGTTTTTTCAGCAGTTACATTTAAGATTTTTTTTAAAATTACCGTTATCTTTCTTGGAAATATATTTAATATAATGTCATTATATAGATTTATCGATGTTACTAATGCAGCTATATCTGATCTTAACATTATTTTTGTTAAAAATCTTTTTTAGCGCTGGTGCATGATTAAAGTGCTTATGAATTTAATTGTTAAAGTGATCAACTTTCTCGATGTGACTTTGGACTTGAATACTGGTTATTACAAACCATATACCAAAGATCTATATAACCATAGATACATCATTAAGGGATCAAACCAACATCATAGATAATTTACATAAATCAGTCCAAGTTAGATTATCTACTAAAGTCCAGCCATCGGGAAATATTTGATAATAATTAAATATAATTAAATATATAAAGGATTTAGAACTAAGCAAAACATGAATTAAATTTAAAGTATTTAGAAAAAACAAAGGGGGTAAAAAATAAATAGAAACGCCGTTATATATATATATATATATATATATATATATATATACAACATCATCATCATTATCATTATTATTATTATTATTACCATCTGTGTATTTTACGTTTCCTGCTTTGTATCCTGTAGGGCAGGGTCTGAACTATGGTCCTTAGGCCTTATAGAAGAATAGTCATTCAATGGCTAGCACTTTTCTTAGTATATGGGATGTTCCTAGTAGGGCGATCTTCTGAGCAATTTGTATGTTGATGCTACCCAGGACACTATTAGTAAAATTGTCCATTCCTTTTCTCACGAGGCCCAGTGCTCCGATTACTATTGGTACAGTCTCAGTCTTCCTTCTCCACATCTTGTTAATCTCGATCTCCAGGTCCTTGTATTTGGACAATATCTCCATAATTTTCATGGTCGGGTTTCTCTCAGATGGTACTGCTATGTCAGTAAGCATTCACTTCCCGAATTTCTTGTCTTTTATCATTATTATTATTATTATTATTATTATATAAAGTTAATATTGAAAATAAAAAAAAACTGATGTTTTATTTTTATTAATACAGTGAAACATCGGCTCACGAATTTAATTCGTTCCTGAAGGCCGTTCGTAACCCGAAATGTTCGTAACCCGAAATGTTCGTAAACCGAAATATTCGTAAACCGAAACTATTTTTCCAATAAGAATCAATGTAGAGAAAAAAAAGTCACAGTCAAATAAAATTGGAAAAGAAAAGCACGCTGCAACAGACGAATGTATATAACATGACGGACGACTCGGAAATTATTCCGTTTGGCTAAACTCGGTTCGGCAATGTTGTTCGAGAACCGAAATTTTGTACACGTAAAAAAATTAAAAAAAAAAAAGCAATAATCAGGATACTGGTTCGAATAATTTATCAGTTATTGAACAGAATATTGACCAAAGATTTCTTTACTCAGATTAATTTTACTTACCATACGAATGCTCCCCCCATCCGGCTACTGTGCAAATTTCGCCCGGAAAGACAATTTTCTCTCGATCCAGACAAATCAACTTAATATAATCCGTTTCCATCACTGGCTCAGAAAGCTTCAGTAAAGAGATGTCGTATTTGGTATTCCCAGAGTCTGAAAAATTAGATTTGATGCTAGTAAATATCGTAAAATAATAGGAAAACAATAAGATCGTTTGAGGCGACGAGTGTACAGCAACTAATTGACGCCAAAATGATTACTTCCTTTTATGCTTCCATATGAATACGAAGTAAAGGTGGATGAGTTGACCCTGAGAACACGGCCTTTGTATTCCATTTGCAAGGGAGAAGTTCCCCTCAGAAGACTTATCAAAGTTTTTCATGCATTTTAAATCCAGAAAATATTTTTAGATTTTTAGAATTTTGGGGAGATAATTTTGATTTGGTTATATAAGTCCTAAAAATTATATAAGTCCTTATAAGTACTTATAAATCCTATTACTTTACTCAGCGGCGGGAGCCTTTCTGCTCTTGACTAATATGTCATTGCCATACAAACAAAATCGAACGAAGGATTAATGTCGACAATATATGGATTTGTATGTTGATCTGCACAAAATTCTAAAAATCTAAAAATATTTTCTGGCTTTAAAATGCATGAAAAAGGTTAAGTTGTGTGATGGGGATAGCTGCCTAGAGCGTTAGACCGTAAGCCTTAATAATTATGGAAGCTGTGGATTCAAAACCTTCCGCAGGATATTTACACGTAAGTGAATATACCGAACCCGATTAGAATTGGAACGAATGGTCATATATATATATATATATATATATATATATATATATATATATATATATATATATATATATATTCTTATGGGATCTTACCCATAATAATAATAATAATAGACTATTTCATACTTAATAAATACTGCGTCTCAGGAGTAGGCAAGGGAGTCAGTAATTCACTACCGACTGTTCGGTTAAACTCTCTTCCTACGGGTTCAATGGGCATATTTTTGACCGAGCCCACGCGCTCGGAATGCTCACGTTAAAAAGGCCTTGTGCCACATGACACCCTCGTGGGGGGGACTGAATATCGTCAGTAGTTCAGAGTCGAGTCAGAGGCAGTCCGAAACAGAGTCGCGTTCAGACAATTACTGCAAGACATTGGAATAGTGATACTGGTCGAGACTACATTGTTTTCTCTACTAAACCTGATTGTTCGTAATAACACTTTCTACTTCTCTGTATATATTCCTGTTTGTAATATATCTGTGTTATTCCTTACCTGTGTTCGATTTCTTTATTGGTTCTACCTTGGACTATCACCGTAGTACAAGGAACCGGACCGTAACATATATATATATATATATATATATATATATATATATATATATATATATATATATATATATATGTATGTATGTATGTATATATATAATATGTATGTATATATATTATAATATGTATGTATGTATGTATGTATGTATGTATGTATGTATGTATGTATATATATTATAATATATATACATATATATATTATAATATATATATATATATATATATATATATATATATACATATATATATATTGTAATATATATCTAAACATACATACGTACATATATATATATATATATATATATATATATATATATATATGTATGTATAATATTTTTACTTAAAAAATGTTTTACATCGCAACATTTCTATATTTCGGAACTTAAATCTGTTCCATTATCAAGCGATGTTGGGTAATTTTTGATGAAAATGATTTCCTTTTGAAAACAGAAAGGTATTTCATTTAAGAGTTAAGAAGGAGGGAGGAACAAGATTTCAAATTTTTTTTTATAAGTATGTCTTCTTTGACCAACTTTCTGCTCTTGATTAGTATGTCATTTGCATACAAAAAAATCGGACGAGTGATTAATGTAGGCAATATGTGGATTTGTACGTTGATCTGCCCAAAATTCTAAAAATCTAAATATATTTTCTGGCTTTAAAATGCATGAAAAAGGTTGATAAGTTGTCTGAGGGAGAATAGCTGTCTAGAACGTTAGACCATAAGTACTTATATAAGTCCTAATAATTATGGAAGCTGTGGATTCAAAACCTTCCGAAGGATATTTACACGTAAGTGAATATACCGAACCTGATTAGAATTGAAACGAATGGTCATTATATATATATATTATAATATTTTTATTTAAAAAATATTTTACATTCTGACATTTTTATATTTCGGAATTTAAATGTGTTCCATTATCAAGCGATGTTGGGTAATTTTTGATGAAAATGATTTACTTTTGAAAACAGAATGGTATTTCATTTAAGAGTTAAGGAGGGAGGAACAAGATTTCAATTTTTTTTTTATGAGTATGTCTTCTTTGACCAATGAAAAGACAGGTCAAAGTTAAAGCCGAAAAGAGTAGCTATGTAGGTTAGGATGTGTGTGTTATTCAGAATTGTCGTGATGAACCGACATTTTTAGACGTGCCACCAATTACATCCGGGTTAAGAATATGATTTTTTTTAGTTACAAAGAGATGTGTATCCAACAAATTTTAGGATTTTATTTTGGGGGGAATTATTATTGTTCATGCTTTAAAAATATCTTAAATAGGCTTCTGATTAAATCAATTTTATATATTATATTATTTTCATACTAAAATTCTATATTTATTTTATTTAATGGGCTATAGGACATGTCGATATTAAAATTAAAATCAAGGAATTAAATGAATTTTATATGTAAGGCAGGGAATACACTGTAATAACAATGTTAACCCTTGAACTTATACAAATATTAAAAATCAAAAAACCTAATAATAAAACGATAGCATTATTTGACGTTGAAAATTCGTTCGCTAATGTTCCAGTTAGAGAAACCATTGACATTATTACAGTGCATTTCTTGCCTTATTTAATTGTAACATATTGAAAATATTCGCTCATATTAAAAGATTATGATAAAAGTAAGCAGACATAATATTTGTAATTTATTCATTCACACACACACACACAAATATATATATGTAGGTATATATATATATATATATATATATATATATATATATATATATATATATATGTACATTCATATCTGTTCATGGCGTATCCAAATGTAAACAAATGACGTCACACATTATGAAATGGACAAAGTGCGACAACTATTTTAAGACATTTTTATGTTTATACATTCTTTGTAGAGATATGAATGTTCGTGAGAGAATCATGGAAGATTGTAGTTTAAAGACAGTAAAATCGACCTTGCTAACCGAACGCCCCTCTGTGGCCAAATCGGTTAAAGGCACGTCAGGCTATATGACGGTTCCTTATAGGACACAGGTTAGATTGCTGTCGGAGGACGAATATTTTCTATGAAAATTTCTCGGCCGGTAAATATTGTTTAATACTGTTTTTTTTTTTTATAAACAGAGCATTTACTTAAATATTTGTATCTATAAAAAGAATGTATAAATATAAAAATGTCTTAAAATAATTGACGGACTTTGTCCATTTCATAATATATATATATATATATATATATATATATATATATATATATATATATATATATATATATATATATATGGGTTGAATATTTGTCATGGAAGCTTTAATGATATTTAAGAATTCTATTGACTTACAGGAATAAAGTTCATGGATGACGATTTTGTCGATTTCAACCATTTTTTGAGTCTCTTCCTGTTCACTCAAACTGTTCTCTCCGAGGACTGCATACCAGAAGTTTGTTTTGGACATGTTAGAATTTCCGGATAGGTTAACACTGTCAGAAAAATAACGTAACCATTTTATTTTTAAATACCTGCAACTTCATTTTTACACATGAAATCGGAATAGTCAAGAACCGTTCTTCACACGCACTCAGATTCTCATTAGATTCGTGAATTTTTCCAGTTTACAAGACGTTGCGGGTTGGAAGACGCACCCTAATATTGGAAAGAAATTTATAAGAAAAAAATATGTAATTCTCATGCAAAAACACATCCACCATGCGTCCCTCACATCCTGGTGCCACGTATTGCTTATATTGATCACTTTTCCGATTTTGTTTGTATGGCAATGACATACTAGTCAAGAGCAGAAAGGCTCTCCTCGCTGCTAGTAGACAGAGCATGTTTAAGCTTGTGGCTCGGCTCCCGGAAGGTTTGTAGTCTTGGAAATACTTGTAACATCTAAGTACTGAGGTTAATCATATAAAATGTTGAATTAAATAGATAGCTAACATTATAGTGTAATCACTCAATATACAAATCCACGTCCCTGTGAGTCAAGTCAATTAGGTGACCGTCCAAGCTGTCTTGACCCTGGGCGTTACATTCGTCGTGGAAGACGCACCGTATTTTTCAGGGTATTTCGGAAAATACGGTCGTTCTCAAAAAAAATGTTTCGGCTATTGCCAACGTGATATTTTATATGTAATATGTAATCATATTCACCCCATGCAAAGCAGTAAAGCCAATAAGACACAAGACGGTTACTGAGCTGTGAAGAACAAGAAAAGAAAAAGCAAAACATTATTAAGAAGTGAGCAAAATAGAAGATTAATTATTATCCCAATAACGAAAATAATAAATAAAAAAAAAACAACCAAATATTCAAACTAAAACAAAAAATGTATTAGCAGGATCCTTTCAATCCACAGAAAAATAAGAAGTCTGTATTCTGTTGATAGGCAAAACGAAGACATTCACTCACTAAAGGTGAGGGAAGGAGAAAATAAATTGTGGGGTAGGGAAATCAAAAGATAACCGAATCAAAATAAGAAGGGGATAAAAACAAACTGGTGAGCTTGGAAATCTTGATAAGGGCCATAACAAGGAGTCCGAGAACAACAATTACTCACGTTCACTAGCAGAACGACTTTCACGCAACTTTTGCACAAATCTACGAATAGACAACATTTTCTATCAGTTCTAATTTTAAGCCTGAGCTGATGCCCCAAAAATCCAACCAGATCCTGATGAGAAGAACATTGAGTTTTAATTTTAGTTTTGTTTGTCTTGTTTTACGGCATATCAACCTCAATGGGTTATTTAATGCCGACAAGATTTTTTTATTGTTGGTAATATCTATCTATCTATCTATCTATCTGTAGGTTAGGTTTGTTTTGTTTTACAGCATATCAACACCTCAATGGGTTATTTAATGCCGACAAGATTTTTATTGCCGGTAATATTTTTTTCAAAAATGTATTGCTCGTAATATTTTTTCCTTTTTTAAAATGTACGGCTGGTAATAATTTTTCCCAAAAAGTATTGTTGGCATGAAATTTTATTTTTATACTTTCATGATGTTTTGACCCCTTTTTTTGGGGGGTGGGGGAAGTAACAATTTGCCCATAGCTGTAATTCTGACAGGTGTTACCGTCCCGCGTCAGAGTGGACCTGGGAACACCAGCAATTAAGAGGTGGTTCCATGCTCCTCAAAACCTCCTAATCAAAAGCCTTGCTGTCGAATGTAGTTTATCGGCATACCCAGGACGCAGATGTAGTTTATCGGCATACCCAGGACGCAGATGTAGTTTATCGGCATACCCAGGACGCAGATGTAGTTTATCGTAATACCCAGGACGCAGATGTAGTTTATCGTCTTACCCAGGACGCAGAAGTAGTTTATCGTCATACCCAGGAGGCAGATGTAGTTTATCGTCATACCCAGAACGCAGATATAGTTTATCGTCATACCCAGGACGCAGATGTAGTTTATCGTTATACCCAAAACTCAGATGCAGTTTATTGTCATACCGAGGACGCTGACGTAGTTTATCGTCTTACCCAGGACGCGGGTGTAGTTTATCGTCATACCCAGGACGCGGATGTAGTTTATCGTCTTACCCAGGACGCGGATGTAGTTTATCGTCACACCCAGGACGCGGATGCAGTTTATTGTCATACTGAGGACGCGGACGTAGTTTATCGTCTTACCCAGGACGCAGATGTAGTTTATCGTCATACCCAAGACGCGGATGTAGTTTATTGTCATACCGAGGACGCGGACGTAGTTTATCGTCTTACCCAGGACGCAGATGTAGTTTATCATCATACCCAGGACGCGGATGCAGTTTATTGTCATGCCGAGGACGCGGACGTAGTTTATCGTCTTACCCAGGACGCAGATGTAGTTTATCGTCTTACCCAGGACGCGGATGCAGTTTATTGTCATACCGAGGACGCGGACGTAGTTTATCGTCTTACCCAGGACGCAGATGTAGTTTATCGTCACACCCAGGACGCGGATGCAGTTTATTGTCATACCGAGGACGCGGACGTAGTTTATCGTCTTACCCAGGACGCAGATGTAGTTTATCGTCACACCCAGGACGCGGATGCAGTTTATTGTCATACCGAGGACGCGGACGTAGTTTATCGTCTTACCCAGGACGCAGATGTAGTTTATCGTCATACCCAGGATGCGAATGCAGTTCATCGTTTTACTCAAAACGCGGATGCAGTTTATTGTCATACGCAGGACGGAAAAATTAAGTTGGTGAATTCCCATTAAAACCAAACTCAAGCTTGTTTTTCTTGCTTCTACAGATTTGCCCGCTACTTCTGAGTACAGCAAGATAGACAAGAACTTACGCTTCGTCATCTCATCTACCGAATGCCAATGTCGTCACTGGCAATAAATAGACAAGCAGCTTAATACAATTTAATTTCATTATATGTATTAAATTTATGTCCTCCGTAGGTTTTTTTAGTCCTAATTATGTTAACAAATGTCATAGAAATGTGTTGTTACATCCTAGATTATTACTTTACTATAGCGTTAGCATAGGTGAGTGACGTAAGTGCTTATTCACGGAAAATCGCGTTGCAGCGCATCGTAAAAACGGAACTCCGTCATAAGCCGAAGACCCCCTGCAATCTAATATTTGTTTACCGGTATAATTACTCACTTGAAGCAATGTGCAACTGTCAGTAACCATTGGGGATGGATAAGGTTCGCTCCGCACAAATGATTAAATCCCGTCCGGTTAATAAATGGATGTACGCCTCGAAAACGTAAGGAGACGAGCCACGGTATTTGTCCATAGACAGTACGTATCCCTCCAACAATCCTTTTCTTTCGAGAATGATGTCCGCTCTTAGGGATTCCACATCCTGGATCTACAAAAAAAATAACGAGAAAGAGGAATTTATACCAATTGCCAAATCCCCATTCGATGAACAGGAGGGAGGACACCACAACAAGAACCTATCTCTGTGACCAGGCCTGGGTGATGTTCATACTAATTTCATACAGTTTCCTCCCCGGAAAAATTTGCATATTCTCCAGTACTAATTTTAGCCCATTGTGACATGCCAAGTTTTATCTTCGGTGGATTCTAATACCGTGAAAATTGATACATTATTATTATTATTATTATTATTATTATTATTACAGTAAACCAATTAATTTTTCACCCATTAACTAATTTCGTACAGTTTTAAGGAAATATAATTTAAAAGATTATTTTTATTTATTTTAATAATTGCATTATTTTTTCTTCTCCGCCCGTCTAATCTTTTGAAATGTGAAATATCAGACGACAACTATGCTTATTATTACGAACGCTGCCGTTTAATCATTTCACCCCAAGCAAGGCGGAAATGCCACAAGTATGCATGATTTACAGGGAGTGAAAGTGAAAGAAAAGACTCAGTATAGAGAGGATTGAGGAAAGAGAAAAAGATAAACAGGATACAAGAAGAAAAAATAGCGACTGACGGTGCATTTAAATTTTTGATGATTGTAGTCATCCACAGGTGGGAAGTCTGAGAAAAGAATCTGTTGGAGTAGAAGTGGCGGTTGCATTTAACTATTTCAACCGTAAAAGGGTGGGACCTAGATGCCAATCTAGTAAGACGCTTAAATTCATGTCGTCGGGGCACTAGGGAAAAATATCGTCAGAGCAGTTGCCATGAAAATATTTGTAGAAAAGACAGAGGGAAGCCAAGTAACGTCGGTGAAAAATTGACTGAAGTGGAGATGCCAGGTCAGGACCGATTACATTGCAGATTTTACTTTGGATTTTGTCAGGAACCTCCAGATGAATAGCAGGAAACCCAAAGAATTTTGACAAAGCATTTTGTTTAAAATCCGATGACGAAGATAAAGTTACCAGGGACAATTAGAAGAAAAGTAAACCAGAAATATTTTTTGGGGCGGGGGTTGAAAAAGTGTAAAAATGACTGTCGCTGAATAGCGAATATGTTAAAATATAACCCTGTTTAAGGAATTAAATTGACTTCATTTTGATACCATTTTCATTATACGATCAGGTCTTAAACTTGTTTTCTAGGATTTGGAGACCTTGCTTATCAATCAACCCACGTACTTTCGAAGAGAAATAAATTAACTTCATTTTGATACCAGTTTTGTTATTCGATCTGCTCTAAAAATTGTTTTGTACAATTGGAGACCTTACTTATCAATCAACCCTTGTAATTTGGAATAGAAATTAATTGACTTCATTTTGATACCAGTTTCATTATGATATCTGATCTAAAATGCGTTTTATAAAATTGAAGACCATAATTTTCAGTTAATTTTCAATTAATTTTTAATCTTGTAATTTTAAAGAAAAATAAATTGACTTCATTATGATTACCTGTTTCGTTATTCTGTCTGGTCTAAAACTCGTTTTAGAGAATTGGAGATCTTACTTATCAATCAACTATTGTAATTTTAAGAGAATTACATTGGCTTCATTTTAATCCCATTTTCGTTATTCGATCTGGTGTAAAACTTATCGTATTGAAGTTCTTACTTAATGAATACGTATACACACAGTGCAGCCAGACTTTCTATATATTTCAACAATTAAATAAAGATGAAAAGACGAATTTTATTTTCCAGGCTCATTCATTTAATGGTAAGCAAACGCTTCCGTTTCCTGGTTATAATTTGCGGCCCGATTTTTAATCTTCTCTGTCGCATCTCAAGTAGCCATTTCCTGCAGTAGGCTCTGCAACCCAAATTGTTTAAGAAGCCCAAATTCTGCTTCCACTCGTCGAAAATCGCGACACAGATATGTTGACAGCCTTAATGTTAATACTTCAAAATGTTTACAAACTTGCCACAGTTTCCTCTTAACAAGAATACCAACCAGCTTCTTATATTTAATCGTATTGGGATGACTGACGATGGGGCGGGGGGGATTCACGCCTTTCGCAAGAGATTTACCAATAAATTATTATTACCAATAAAGACTGAAATATAAGCCGAGCCAAGGTTTACGTATAGCAATGATTTCGACCTTTTTTTTAATCTCAGGTCACACTTGAACTTGAATTCCCAAATGACATTTTCAGTGATAGACTTGAATTATGATGATAAAACAAAGCAAAATAAAAGCACATCTATGATTTATTTATTTGTAGTGAACAAAAACAAGATCTAGATTTAAAATTCAAATACTAGGCACTGACTCATTGATTTTGTTAGAAATTAAAAAAGACTCGAATTTACAAACTTTGCTTAACACATACGCAAAAGCAAATCCAAATCAAAACTCGTGAAATTTCACAATTTGATGCGAAATGTTTTTCGGCCAATAGAAAACTAGGAAATATTTTTTTTTAAATTCAAATAATCTTCAATTCTCAGAAACAAATCCTTTCACGGACCTTTTCGCGAGCCGACGCAAAAATTTGTTCATCGTCAAATGAAAAAAGGTCTGAATCATATCCGGGAGTGAATTCCCAAATGACATTTTCAAGCCCCCAAAACAAAATAAAAGACGGGCAAATTCGCCTGTCACCAGAGAGAAGGAGACGAGCGTATTAACACGTCCCTTGACAAACGATCGTTATTACTATCTCTATCTTTCTCCCTCACCCCTTTTATACTTGATAAACGAACGGAACATTTTAAGACTGAGCGATTACTTCAAAGACATTCCTAACGCTCATACATACATACATACATCCACACATACGTTCCTGCCTACGTACACATAAACTCATTCTTGCAAGGACTACAACAAACATTTTGACGACCTTGTATCAATCAAAATACATTAATTTTATTTGTAAAGACCTTAACTGATTTATATGTGCATAAATTTGTTGTTCACTTTAGAATCAGATTTTTTTGTTTTATACCCCTCTTATGGTGGGCTATCTAACTAACAAGGCCAAATCAAACTAATCTGTTTCAACACTCATACACTTCACTATAACTGATGACCCACTATACAATAACTCAATATTATTAGAATTCAGTCAATTATTTTCTTATTTTCTTATTAACACGTCCCTTGACAAACGATCGTTATTACTATCTCTATCTTTCTCCCTCGCCCCTTTTATACCTGATAAACGAACGGAACATTTTAAGACTGAGCGATTACTTCAAAGACATTCCTAACGCTCATACATACATACATACATACATACACACATACGTTCCTGCCTACGTACACATAAACTCATTCTTGCAAGGACTACAACAAACATTTTGACGACCTTGTATCAATCAATAAGACACTATTTCTTTAGACGTGCCGTCTAAAGAAATAGTGTAAAAGAATGAGGTAGAGTTTAGCATAATGTTGTTTTCTTTCTGTAACTGTCTGTTTCAATGTTAAACGTTACCACACGCCCTGCGGGTAGAGGGTAATGGAAATCAGCGGAGAAAATGGAGTCGGAAATCTGAGCTCAAAATCCCGACTCATCTGTGGCGTAGACTTTCGGACAAAGAGCCTTGAGAAATCCACGAATCAGTCTATTCTCACTCTCCCATAGCTATGGGTTAAATAAACCGGTAGACTGTACTCTCTAACCTTAGATAACAACAAGAAAAAGAAAAATGTGAAATTAAGCCGTGGAGAACGAAACGGGGTAACTACTCCACGATCTTTCTTAATTATTTTGTGGAGAGGGGGTATATAGTCTACCCAATTACATTTTGTTTCTGTTTCTGCCAAATCAAACTAATCTGTTTCTATAATCTATAACTGATAACCCACTATATATTAACGAAAACTAAACAATTTATTATAATCTTTAATAAAAAGATAGTAATTAAAATGCTTATATTTATTTATTATTCTGATTCCTATAACTTAAGATTTAATGGCAAACTAGACCAGCCATAAACTCGGTAGGGTTCATTTTTAAGTTATTCATATACGTAATAATAACAATATTATTAATTTTATTATTAACTAGCAGTAGAGCCCGGCGTTGCCCGGGGATGTAACAGTAAGAGATAGATTAAGTATTGACCATCATAAAGACTGAAAAATAAAATTGACAAAGATTATTGTTTAAGGTTGACGGACACGCATGTCTTAATTAGTTATTTTTTTTTTTTTTACGAATTGGTCAAACCCAAACTCAAACAAAAACATTGTTTTCAATCGTTATGAGTCCACCGATTGAATAGAATTTTATTATAAACAATTGTCTTGTAAATGGAATTTTTAAAGCATTCTGAATGTGAAAATAAAGAAAAAAGTGTGCAAGACAATAAGAAACACTACCTGCCAAAAAAAGTGAAGTTTTGTTGAAATCGGTTGAAAAATGTAGGAAATCCGACCCCATATATAAACGAACACACACACAAACAACCAATAAGTATAACTCGATATGAGTTGTCCCCCTTTTATTCTCGCGTCAGCGATGCCTCTTAATCGTGTTTTCAAATTGATTTCGTGCAAAAACAATTGTGTTTTTCCATTTTTGTTGGCGCTGTTAGAACCACCGCACGGTAATTTTGCGTAGTCCTGTGAAGTTTTGTTGAAATCGGTTGAAAAATGTAGGAAATCCGATCGAATATATAAACGAACAGACACACACAGACAACCTGGGTTTTATAATAAGTATGATTACACATATTTTAATTTTATTTGCAATACAAGTGATATGCGTTGGGCTGTAATGGATATCAGCTCGGAGTGAGAATTCGAAGAGCCGAGTTCGAATCTCAGTCGAGTTCATTACATTTACTTAGGCACAAATACTTCTTTTCCCCCACCCCCAGCGGATGGATTCATATGGGTTGAACAGCGGGGCAGGACTGGGAATAGCAGGACAGTATTACTGAGTTAGACTGTATTAGCAACTAGTCTAACTCAGAAAAAAAATGGCAACCTTCTGCGGGAAAAAAATCTGCCTCGTCAGCCATGTATCGAAAGATACATGATCGCCCAAGCGTGTATCACGTATAGTACTTGACTGACTGAATCCAAGTGATTGTAATAATTATTATTACTCACATTATACAGTATTGATTCGATCAAACACCAGAAGAAGTTAATTGAATTTCAAAAGGTCTAATTACTAAAGTAATTATTCAAGTAATAATAACACCGGGGTGATAGTTTATATCAATTTTACTATTTACCATAACATAATTTTCAAATGTGAAGGTCATTCAAAAAACAAAAAAACAAAAACAGCAATCACCTACTAAGGAAGATTCATATTTAATGAAATAACATCAACTATAGATGTCTCCTTTTTGTGCACTTAGTTTTTCTTTTTTTTCTACGTAATTATGAATCATTATGTATAATTGTTTCTTCCTCACATTTATTTCATAATATGTAATGGCGACAAACAGCGTTCATCTATTTATTTATTTACAATCAAGTCATGTGACAATTTTCCAACCATACAGATTACGTTTTACAAAGACACACCCACACTGCCTTCTCCCCAAACATCCGTGATATATGTTTATAAATACTTATAGCCTAGTGTAGTTAATTGTATAAATGTATATTGTGTTATGTATATTTAAATTTATTTAATAATGTTGCTAACAATGTATTATGAATGTTTACTATTTTTCACCTACATAATAGTTGGATTATGCTTGTTTATATAAGCGGATTGATATGACCACTCGGCCACGTTCCCAGATGCATACATGAAAGGTGTGTGTATATAAATATATATATGTGTGTGTGTGTAATGATCGCAAAATCGTGAAACCGAGGGTCACAAACTCACATCAATCCAACCAAATACATACATACATACATATATACATATGTGAAAAGTGTGTATATATAAATATAAACACACACACACACATACATACATATATATATATATATATATATATATATATATATATATATGTGTGTGTGTGTGTGTGTGTGTAATGATCGCAAAAGCGTGAAACCCAGGGTCACAAACTCACAACAAGCCAACCAAATACTAACAAGGCCAAATCAAACTATACATACATACATACAAACATACATACATACATACATACATACATACATACATACATACATACATGTTTTTTAATATTGTTTATTGCAGAAAAGCTTACTTTTTATATTATTTTATATGTTATATACACGTTTATTTATTAGAGGGTGCGATGTGTAAATTGTCGCTATTTTATATTTTTAATATCGCGCATGGTTTTTTTATCGACTGCACAATATAGTGGGGTCGGTTGGGCACCGTCTTTGGGAAAACGAGCACCATGACTCAATTCACTCTGCTAGAAATTTGGAAACAGCATGCTGTACTGCTTGGCATTCGCGCCAGAAGCTCTAATATGAACATTTCAGAGTGTTTAGTGTCAATCTGAGAACAGTTCAGAGGATTCGGAAAGAGTTGGATGAGTCTAACGGTGATTACGAAGGTGTTTGGAGTGATCACCAGTGATGGCGACATTATACCGCCATCCATCTTCCCCAAGGTCTCAGATTCAACACGGAGGCCGATATCAAGTGTATTGAAAAGCTAGTGCTGCCCTAGGTTAAGGAGGTGGCTGCTGGAAGACCCTATGACTAGCAACAGGATTCCGCACCATGCCACACAAGCAGGAGAACCTAGTCATGGCTGTAAGGCAATTTCTGCAACCACATCACCCTCTTACATCTGGCCACCTAACTCCATAGACTGCAACTCACTTGATTATTATGTGTGGGGCGCAGTTGAGTGAGAGACCAACAAAACTGCTTGTAACACGAAAGACGAACTGAAGGCAAGGATCATGGCAGCATTCACCAACTTAAGCAAGGAGACCGTCCAGAAGAGTTGCAGGAGGTTCCGAAATCGTCTGGAAGCCGTGATTGAAGCCAATGATTTTATTGAATAAATTTATTCTTTGGCATTTCAATATATTCTTGTGTAATTTCAGTAAATATATCTGTTAAAATGAGATGCCAGTGTTATTTTCTTTTTGGCATCATTTAGACGACAATTTATCCATCGCACCCCGTGTAACAATACTTTCGTTGGTAAGATGTGGAAATTATGATAAAAAATAAAAAACGGTGTTGTAAAGTCGAGATCAATATTTTACAACTGTTTTTATCTCACGGAACATTTGAGCCTATAATTAAACTATGAAAAAATAATATACTTTTTATGCTTTATTAACACAGGCAAAACAATTTATTATAATCTAAATAAATAAACTGCAAATTTTGTCTGTCCGTCCGTGTAACTGAAACCCGTCTAACATGGACCACACTGGCTCTACATCAATGATTTCCAACGTGGAGGGCATGCCACACCGGTGGGACATGGTAATATTTTGGTGGGGCATGCGTTGAATGTGCAACCTGCGGCTGCCTATACCAATGTGAGCTCAAATTTCATTTTGCATTATTATTTCATAATTAAAATGTTCAAAGTATATTACAGAATAAACTTTCATTCAAATATTTTATATTTTTGCCTTTCAATTCTCTATTATATTTTTTGAAACTATATATATTTAACTGTCTTTTTTTTTTTTTTAATTTTTCTCTTTCCTAGAAGCCATGGTCTTTAGAGGCTTGTTTTGAGACCAAATTAATGGCGCTTTAAGCTTCCTTCACGTGAATTGCATTAAAATTTTCAATATGTAAGAATTAAATATTAAGCGTTGGCGGGTGGGGACAGAATTTTAGAAATACCAAAGTGGGGCATGGCCCAAAATTAGTTGGGAACCACAGCTCTACATAGACATATTATACCTTTTTGGAATCAGGATGATCCCAAGATTGAAAATCTGTCCTTCACCTGATGCTTGAACATCCAGCATTGGGATTTGTGTCCAGATGAGAAGGGAACAGTTAAAAATTCAAATCTTTTTATATCTTTATACATATACACATATTATACCTTTTTGGAATCAGTATGATCCTGGGATTGAAAATCTGCCCTTCATTTGGTGCTTGAACATCCAGCATTGGGATTTCTGTCGAGATGAGAAGGGAACAGTTAAAAATTCAGATCTTTTTATATCGTATACATATACACATATTATAACTTTTTGGAATCAGGATGATCCTGGGATTGAAAATCTGCCCTTCATCTGGTGCTTGAACATCCAGCATTGGGATTTGTGTCCAGATGAGGAGGGAACAGTTAAAAATTCAAATCTTTTTATATCGTATACATATACACATATTATACCTTTTTGGAATCAGGATGATCCTAGGATTGAAAATCTGCCCATCATCTGGTGCTTGAAGATCCAGCATTGGGATTTTGGTCCAGATAAGGGAACAGTTAAAAATTCAAATCTTTTTATATTGTATACATATACACATATTATACATTTTTGGAATCATGATGATCCTGGGATTGAAAATCTGCTGTTCATCTTGTGCTTGAACATCCAGCATTGGGATTTGTGTCCAGATGAGGAGGGAACAGTTAAAAATTCAAATCTTTTTATATCGTATACATATACACATATTATACCTTTTTGGAATCAGGATGATCCTGGGATTGAAAATCTGTCCTTCATTTGGTGCTTGAACATCCAGCATTGGGATTTGTGTCCAGATGAGGAGGGAACAGTTAAAAATTCAAATCTTTTTATATCTTTATGCATATACACATATTATACATTTTTGGAATCAGTATGATCCTGGGATTGAAAATCTTCCCTTCATTTAGTGCTTGAACATCCAGCGTTGGGATTTCTGTCCAGATGAGGAGGGAACAGTTAAAAATTCAAATCTTTTTATATCGTATACATATACACATATTATACCTTTTTGGAATCAGGATGATCCCAAGATTGAAAATCTGTCCTTCACCTGATGCTTGAACATCCAGCATTGGGATTTGTGTCCAGATGAGAAGGGAACAGTTAAAAATTCAAATCTTTTTATATCTTTATACATATACACATATTATACCTTTTTGGAATCAGTATGATCCTGGGATTGAAAATCTGCCCTTCATTTGGTGCTTGAACATCCAGCATTGGGATTTCTGTCCAGATGAGAAGGGAACATTTAAAAATTCAAATCTTTTTATATCGTATACATATACACATATTATACCTTCTTGGAATCAGTATGATCCTCGGATTGAAAATCTACCCTTCATTTGGTGCTTGAACATCCAGCATTGGGATTTGTGTCCAGATGAGGAGGGAACAGTTAAAAATTCAAATCTTTTTATATCTTTATACATATACACATATTATACCTTTTTGGAATCAGGATGATCCTGGGATTGAAAATCTGCCCTTCATTTGGTCCTTGAACATCCAGCATTGGGATTTGTGTCCGGATGAGGAGGGAAAAGTTAAAAATTCAATTTTTAAAATAACTGAAAAAAATAGGGATTTTAAAAGTTTTAATTTATATTGTGTTTAAAGTAACAACTAGTCCTCCTCAGAAGTGTGACTTTTAAGCTAGTTTGTAATAAAAAGATAAGAATTAATTCTCAGTTTGACTTTTTATTTGTTTTTTTTTTGTTTGTTTTTTTTTTTAGAATATCTTCTTTGCAACGTTGAATTTCGAAGAGGCATACCTTTAAATCTTCTTCCAAGAATTCTAGCCGTGATCGATGTTTGTTTTTAATATTGTTTATCACAGAAAACATTGCTTCACACAAATATGACGTTGAGAACGGAAGTAGTATTCCTATTGGGTTTTTTAGGTCTTTTGTTTTTAATATTTGGAAATTTACCTTTAAGGGATAACCCAAATGACGTGATATCTGTTATTGAGTATTTTAATTGCAATCTTCTGTGATTTTTTATTTCTAAGGTTTTCTCGTCAGAGTCCATCTTACACATTTGCAAATTTACTATTCGTCTGTGCATTGACTACTGCTGCCATATCTGGTCTAGTGCTCCTACTGTTCATCTCAAGGTTCTCGGCAAAATCCAAAGAAGGATCTGCAATGTAATCGGTCCTGACCTGGCATCTCGACTTCAGTCACTTTCTCACAGACGTGATGTGGCTTCCCTCTGTCTTTTCTACAAATATTTTCATGACAATTGTAGTGATGAGCTATCTTCCCTGATGACCCGACGACCTGAATTTAAGCGTGCTACTAGATAGGCATCTAGGTCTCATCCTTTTACAATTGGAATAGTTAAATACAACCACCACTTCTACTCCAACAGATTATTTTCTCGCGCTTCCCATCTGCGGAACTCCCTTCCGATTACTTGCTTCACTGATAACTACACTCTTCAAAAATTTAATTGCAACATAAATAGCTATCTTCAGTTGCCTTGATCCCCGTTCTTCTTTTATCCCTTCCTCAACCCCCTCTATACACAATCTTTTCCCTTACGTTCACTCTCTGTAACCCCCATGCGTGATAGTGACACTATTGCCTTGCATGGGGTGAAATACTTTAAAAAATCTTCCTCTTCTGTAATATTTCAATTTGCTGACGGAGTCGCGCTCAAAAATAAAGGAACTTCTTATCCAATCTGGTCAATGTCAAGTGTATTGAATTATTAATTTAAAGGGATTTTAATTTCGATATATACAATTTCTGTGCTTTGGAGTTCATTAGAAAATTATTTAATTAATGAATTTAAAAAAATTTCGCGGCTCAGGTACAATCTTGTCAGAGGATAAACCTAGTTTAAAAAAACAATGTCCTATAGGAACCCAAATACGAAACCAACTCGGTTTACCTATATAGACTCAAGTATAAACCCGACTAATCTTTATTTATATAGGCTTATGTATAAATCCAAGTAATATTTACATATATAAACTCAAGTATCAACTCGACTATTGCCTATCTATATAGACTCAGTATAAACCCGATCAAAGTTTGCCTATATAGACTCAAGTACAAACCTGATCATTATTTGCTTATACAAACTCAAGCATAAAATTGATCAATGCATTCCTATCTAGGCTCGACTATAAACTGTGGTAAACTAGGCTAAGCTGTAAGCGATCTGGGATTGCAAAGGAAATATTTGTCGCAGATTACTTCCACAACGCAGAGAATAAATCACTGTAAGTTCAGACTCGAACATCGGGGACAGAGAGAAATGCCAAAAATTCGCAGGTACTATCTCACAAATCACATAACCAGTCAGAAAAATAACTCACTCTCCGACAAACGCAGTAGCCCAGATACACGAATTTTTCTTCCCCGATTCGGGAACATCAACTGCTTTTATCGGCCGTGCATTTTTTTCATTCGTCGACAACTGGGAGAGGACGCCCAATTTTTGCATATCAAAATATTTTTATAGCGACTCCTGCTTATTCCGTCTTCAGCATGTCATGCGGAATACGTTCCCTTATTTTTTTATTTTTTTTATTTTTTATTTTTGGTAAGTCATTTTCTTTTTCGCCACATTTTCCGTCGTAGGATACACGCGACACGCGACACGCTGTCGCTTGGTTTGACGAGGTAAGTTGCTGTTTTCTTCGCTATATAAACGTAGCAAATATTATCCCTTATGGAACCCTTGAAATATTAACCCTTATGGAACCCTTGAAATAGGGAAAAAACACCATATAGACATCGCGAAATATATTTCCCATGACTATCACAATTTTAGATAATATACGAGGATGAAGTCTTTATTATAATAACCTAGTATTCTCCAACGATATGTCGTAAGTGTATAGTAAAATTACGAATATAGAATTAAACAAAAATTACTGAATAACACATTAGGCTATTTTCACTGTTTCTCGCGTAATTCCAAGCGAAATCTTGCGGAAACCTGGGGTTCTGTGGAGTAACACTGCTTGAAAAACACTGGTATTAGCGTCCATTTCTACAGCACTAGAACATATTTTTTTCATACGGTTGAACAGTCACTCTTCCATATCCTTCTGTACTAATGCAGGTGCCCTCCCCCAGGGCGCTATCCTTGGTCCTACTGTGTTTTTAGTTTGCATTAACGAACTTCCCGATGGCAACAGCTCTCAACTTAGTATCTATGCTCATGGCACAAGCATTTACTCCTGTCTCGATAGTAAATCTGATCAATTCGATAAGGTCAAATTGGCGGCTGATCCCAAAAATGACCTGCAGTCTGTTGTTAACTGGGGCAAGGAATGGCTCGTTAATTTTAACGCCTCCAAAACGAAACTGCTCCATCAGATGCTAACCTCCAGCTGAGTGACTCATTGCATCTTCTCGGGCTAACGTTCTTGGGCTGATATGAAATATAAAGACTATATTGAATCCATAGCAAAGTCTGCTGCTAAAAACGTTGGCTCAAAAGTTGTCGTGCTAGACAATTTTTTTCTTCAGAATTTATCTTGCATATTGTTGTGGTAGGATCCACCTAATTTGCATAGTGGAGTACCGACCATATAAATATGGTTGGTACCGGGAAGGAAGGGGAGATCCAACCAGAGACTCTGCCCGACTGCGACTCAGTCAACACATTCTCCAGGAACGGTCTTCCCAGGAATATACAAAAGACTATATGTAAATATTGTGTACACTTTCTTGTTTCAATACATTTTGTTCTAAGTACATTTTGTGTTGCATTATTATTCCATGCATTAGTCAAGTTTCAACACATATCGATAAGTCTACCATACATCCATACTTAGAATATTGCTGTCACAATGTCACGGTGCTCCTGCTAGATATCTTGAACTCCTTGGTAAAATCCAAAGAAGACTCAGCAATATTATTGGTCCTGATCTGGCGCCTCGGTTTCAGTTACTTTTCCATCGCTGTAAAGTTGCCTCCCTGTGCCTTTTCTATAAATATTTTCATGGTAATTATTCGGATGAGCTTTTCGCTACGTTATCTAAACTTTATGATTTTCATCACAGTACTAGACTGGCAACAGTGTCTCATCAATTGATAGTTGAGCTAGCTAGATATAACCGTAAATTCTATGCTAACAGTTTCTTTTTCTCGCACTTCACGCTTGTGGGGTTCCCTTCCGGCTCTTTGCTTTCCAGTCAACTTTAATCTTCAAAAATTTAAATGCAATGTCACTCGCTAACTACTGTCTTCCAGATTACTTTTGTATTTTGTCTCGCTCCTTAGTAGTGTTTCTGTTTTCTAATTCTCCCACAAGAAGACGGGAGATAGCAATTGGCGTTGCATTTAAATTTTTGAGGTTTGAAGCTGACTGGAAAGCAAGAGAGAAGTGTGAGAAAAGAAAATGCTAGAGCAGAAGAGGCGATTGTGTCTAACAAGTTCAAAAGTAAAATGATGAGACCTAGTTGCCAATCTAGTAGCGCGTTTAAATTCATGCAATCGAAGCACCAGGGGAAAAGGCTCGTCCGAGTAGTTGCTATGAAAATATTTGTAGAAAAGACAGAGGGAAGCCACTTCACGTTGGTGAGAAAGTTACTGAAGTCGAGATGCCTGGTCAGGATTATATTGCAGATTCATATTTGGATTTTGTCAAGAATTTCCAGATACACAGCAGGAGCACCAGACCAGATGTGACAACAGTATTTGATGCACAGGCGAATGGTAGATTTATAAATGTGCAAACTGGATTCTGTCGAGAAAATCTTTCTAGCGCAACACAGAGAACCAACTTTTCTCGCAGTAGACAAAGTAATTGATTTGATATAGTTGTTCTACTTCATGTCAGTCGAATAACACGTGAGACCAAAAAGGCGCAGTGTGTTGCCCTCCCGGAGTTAGCAGCAGCCATGATGATGGCAGACAAAAATGGTTCTTTGTGGGCATTAAATAAAATGGGTCAACCTAACACAATGTTCATATCAATCTCAGTCTATTCATGCCTGTTTATCTGTGGATCTGAGAGAGAGAAACAGAAAAACAGAGATAGAAAGAGTGAGAGACAGAGAGAAAAACAGAGACAGACAGACAGAGAGATACAGAGAGAGAAACAGAGACAGACAGATATATACAGACAGAGAGAAAGAGAGACAGATAGACAGAGAGATACAGACAGACAAAAACAGAGACAGTAAGAGACAGACAGACAGAGAGAAACAGAGACAGATAGACAGACAGAGAGAAACAGAGACAGACAGACAGAGACAGACAGACAGAAACAGAGACAGACAGATAGAGACAGAGAGAAAAACAGACAAAGAGAGACAGAGAGAAACGGAGACAGACAGACAGAAACAGAGACAGACAGATAGAGACAGAGAGAAAAACAGACAAAGAGACAGAGAGAAACAGAGACAATCAGAGAGAAACAGAGACAGACAGAGAGTTATAGACAGAGAGAAACAGAGACAGACAGGCAGAGACAGACAGAAATAGAGAGAGACTGAGAGAAACAACGGCAAACAGAGAGAAACAGAAAGAGACAGATAGAGGGAAAAAAAGGGAGAGTAAGATAGAGGATGGAAGTGAGAGTTTTACCATTTTCCTCGGTTCCATTCAAAAGAATGTGACTGGTTGATTTTCTCTCTTTTCTTTTCTCCTTTCCTTCGAGACGAAACGCAACGTCTGACCAAAATGACACTGGAACATCATTCTGGCCTTGATTCAAGAAATCTGTCACAGTTTCGTTCCCGTCACCGGTTTCCATATCAGAGCTGTCCGAAACATTTCCAAGATACATTTCTTGCAGAATTGCGTCGCTGATTCCATGGCTCGCCACTTCTGCATTCAGACTTAAGAATTCTTCAGAATTGACAGAGGAGTTTGAGTTAAAGAACAACGGAAGATCTGACGTCGAGTAAGGTTCTGAATTCCTCGACGATTCTTCAAATTGGCTAGCATCCGACTAAAAGAAAAAAATAAAGATTTTTAATTAGAGATAAAAAGAAAAGAAAGATTATGGCACAAAAACGTCAAAACTAAAAAAGGAACACAAATGAAAAAAACAATAATAATAAATAATAAATGCTTACCCAAATGAGGATGCACCACCCGAAATCTGATGTTGATAGGCTGTACGTACCAAGAGATTTAGGAGGCCGAGGTCTAATCCAGCTTGAACTAACCCTAAAAACACGCAACAAGCGGATTGGAAGCATACCTCACAAAAACCAATGACCCTCCCCTACAAATAGTAAAATACCAAATCTATTCCATCAACAAAGAAGCTGCACTCTTCAAGAAACAGTTTTATATACCTGAAACTCTACCAACAAAAAATGAAGCGAATGCCATCTACACCAAACGAGTAAGACAGAAAGCAAAACTTGGCCAAATGAAATTACAAAATAAAAAAATAAGACAACGCTTTGCATGGCAAATATCTAAAAAGAACGAAAGAAGCAGATGTGGACCAACAGAAAATAACCTTGTTTTCTTTCCGTTTCCTAAGTGAGTCACGACTTTCTGGTCAATCTAATATCACACTGGTTGGTAGAATTTCATTTACTGTTATTATTATTATTATTATTTGTGTATGTTATGTTCCCAGTCTTGTATCTTGTAGAGCCGGGTTCAAACTATAGTTCACATAAGTGAATAGACGCCAAAACGAGAAAGCTTCTCACTTGCCACCGCATGCATCATCCTAAGTCTGATATTGATTGTCTATATATGTCCAGATCCGAAGGAGGTGGAGAATTAGTTCAACTAGAAACGTCTTACAAAACAACAATCGGTCTTCAAAGATACCTGGAAACTACAGAAGATCGGATGATGATCTGTGTCAAAGAACATGAAAGAAATAAGAAACTTTATTCAGTATTAAAGGAAGCCAACAAATTCAAAAGGAAATTTCAAGTGAGTGAAGAAATGCAAATAAACCATAATTCACGTACTGCAGCTACAAAAAAAAACTAAAAAAGAAAGCAAAAGCAAAAGCAAATACAATGTACCAAATGCAGAAACGATGGCAAGATAAGCATCTCCATGGTCAATACTCTGCTTGTACAAAATAATCTTATGTAGGTAGACAAATCCGGTAACCATCAGTGGTTATGTTGTGCCGAGTTAAAAGATGAAAGCGAAGGTTTTATTCTTGCTAAACAGGATCAATGCTTGCTAAATAGAAATTATCAAACACACATATTGAAAATTTTGTTAACCCCAAATGCTGATTCTACATGAATGGAATCTGTGGCGAGCCATGAAATGACGTGCCTGAAAAAATAGCGAGAAATACTGTGAACCCTGATCTTCAATGGTAACCAGTCTAGAAAAGGACAAGTCTGAATTCTAAAATCGTGTTGAAGGCAACAGCAAGCGACCACTGGCAACAAAAATATAAAATTCATCAGCAAAATTTGAAAACAAACTAGTTATCCCCAACAGTAAGATTATTACCACCGCTTCCAAGACAGTCGAAGATTTAGCTAGTTATAAACGCAGATCCAACATCATATCAGGTGCTGGGATTTACAATATAAACGCCAGCAATGCCAGAAATGTTATATTGATGAAATTTCTAGAAATTAAAGAGCCCGCATCTACGAACATAAGCGAGAATTGCGTTGGAATAACCCTTTTAATTCTCATGTTACACACAGAAATAGACAGGCCATGACTTCGATTTAACGAATGCCACCATGATGAAAAAAGAACACAATTTATTACGTAGAAAATACTTAGAAGGAATTCTGATAAATATCTTTCCATCAGTAAACACACGCCAAACATTTTTTATATCACACACTCCATCCTTAAAGAATTTAAATTATTTTATTTACAACTGTAACCGGTGTAACCTAATTTTTTCACTCCCACATAAAATTTCCCTCAATCAAGATCATGGACAATAACCAGCCAGAAATTAAAAAAAAAAAAAATAATAATAATGGATACTAGACGCACACAAACATATACACATTATCAACCGATTTCCCGCATAGATTCATGAAACACACACATAAATTATGCAGACGGACGCTACCGAACAAAACAAATAGACATGAGGTCTACTTAACCAATAAAAACCTGCCAAACATATAAAATTACACATAATTTTTTCTTTCTCGTCAATATTTCATAGTACATTTTCTGATGAAGCTTAAATAAAAGCGAAACATTAAATTAATAAACGTTTCCTATTTGTTCTTTATCCCATCATTTTGTCGGATTCTAATCCGTATTTGACTTATATTTGACCCCTATTCATGCATTACATGTTATTTACCGAGAAGTAAAAAACAAGAACAAATCTATTTCCATACCTGATGATGTCTGTAGGACGAAAGCTTGTAAAAAATTAAAAAGAACGTATGCAACTGGAATTTATAAACAGGAATCATATCATTCATATACACTTTGAGGTTGGTGTATCTTATTTATATTGTTTGCGATGATGTATTCTCGCCATTTAAATCATTAACCTCTATATTTGTTTTTTGTATGAATGATTCATGAATTTATAAATTATAATTGCACCTTTTAATTGAAATTAAAATAACTGATCCAACGTGTGACATTACTGTAATTATTGAACAATATAGTTCATGCCATATTGACGGAAAATCAACCAGTAAAAAAGAATTCTCTTATTGCTATATTTGTACAAAAATGCACAACCTTAAAATTTAAAATTCAAACTCAGCGTTGCGACCACACGTTCCAAAACAATAACACATTTCTCATAGCATTTTTTCGGATTACATCTCTACTTTCGTTGTCCTCTTATTACCGAGAAGCAAAAAACAAGAACAAATCTATTTCCATACCTGAGGATGTC
>OZ010587.1:23206590-23221590 GCA_963932145.1 Acanthosepion lycidas | reverse complement strand
AGGTACATATATAAAACAGTGCACATATTCATTAAAAGTAAAATAAAGTTCCTCCTTGATAATGGTTAAAAGTATAGCCGAAAGCGCTTGGAAAACAGAACAATCTTTATATAATTTATGTCCTGCAAAGAAAAAAATTATACGAACATATGAGAAAACCCAAACACTGCACCTTGTCAGTTATTTTCAACGAAACTTGCATAAAAAAGGGATTACCTCCCAAATATACAATGTGTGTGTGCGTGTGTGTGTGTGTGTGTGTGTGTGTGCATTGTAACCTAGGAAAGATTACTGAATGAGGAAATGAAATGGTAATCTTTATAAAATTAACAATATACAATACTCGCCAGCGGCGTGAAGTAGGTAAACCACACTGCTAATCGTAGTAATGCTTAGTGTTGTGGTAAACCCTCCTACAGTAGAATGAACTCGTCCTCTTCTCATAAATACTAACTTGAAGAATCGGTTGGGGAGCCAAGCCGCATTGTGAACCAGACCGTTCGGACATACACTTCTAACTGCTTATTACTAACACTCTTGTTTTGTATATATCTGTATTTTCAATACACTTGTTCAACCTACCTTCGTCTTCCATGTCTTTCTTTCTGGCCCCTAAACAGACCACAACACTTAGAAAGCATATTACCCACATTACAAGACTGTCCAATGTATTTATGAGGATTGGGACATACTCATTAGTGTTCATAGGTACGGTATATAGCAATATATATTAGGTTGGTGCAAAAATAATGACGTAATAATGTCGTTTTTTTACGTTAAAAATACGTCAAAAAACGACATTATTACGTCATTATTTTTGCACCAACCTAATATATATATATATATATATATATATATATATATATATATATATATATATATAAAACAATATATGTGTGTGTGTGTGCGTGTGTGTGTGTGTGCGTGTGTGTGTGTGTGTGTGTGTGTGTGTGTGTGTGTGTGTGTGTTTCGTTAAAGGCAACTGCCAAGGTACTACGATTAAGCCTTTTATTCAATTTGTCTTGCATTCGTTCAAGTGTTTTCTTTTCTGGACATAAAATTTTTCAAATGTTCTGTATTTACCGATCGCTTTCCGCTATTTTATTAGCCATTATCAAATATTTCTTTACTAGAATGTGTAGATTTTTAGAGTGATGAAACATTTTTTTTCCAAACACGGTCAGCATATTGCGGCCGTGTTCATAGTGGATGCTATTTAGTACTTTTTTTTCTTTTTTATCATGAATGCTTCCATTATTTTTAGTCTTTTTTTACATGTGGATGAGGCTCTTATTATTGTATTTTCTACAAGTATGTTATGGATACACACAAACACACACATACACTCACACACACACACATATATATAAACATTTTCAAACACACTGAGTTGAAGATTAATATTTTTCTGTTTTATTATTTCAATTAGGTTCCTCGACTAGTTTCGGCCAGCATGGCCATCATCAGGAGAAAAAATCCTTGCTTGTTAGTAGCAGTTAACTACAGGAGTGTATGACTGCTTCTGAAGAAAGTGAAATTTGTCTGTAGTTTTCATTTGCTTTTTTAATGTTAATTTTGATCAGTCCTTGTGTTAGTCAAACGGCCTCTTTCATGCTGTTTTTAAGATAGAGGATGGCAGATTGCTGACTAACAATTCCCTCTTTGGTCATTTTGACAGTTTTATTGGTTGCTAAGAATGGGATGCGTGTGTCAAGTATATGTTATCTTTTAGTTTTTTGGGAGTGTGTGTGATGTGTGCATGTGCATATATCTGTATGAGTGTGTGTATAAGTGTGAGACCTCAACACGTCTGCATGCATGTATGTGGGTGAGAAATGTGGGTAGGGTTTGATTTATGCGGTTATATATTAATTCTATCTATGTTGTTGAATTTATGGTTAAGACCGTCTGGACGAAGTGTTTTGAGGCACAAAATCCACTTGTCTTCAGGTTCCTCTAGTATTTTTCTAAGGTTACCTTTTAAAAGTAACGTTTAAATATTAAAAAACTGTTGGATTAATAATTAAAAAATCCATATATATTTTAAGAGATTTTTATGTTTATACATTCTTTTTACAGATACAAATATTTAAGTAAATGCTCTGTTTATAATAAACAATATTTACCGGCCTAAATGCCCGAGAAATTTTCATAGAAAACATCCGTCCTCCGACAGGATTCGAACCTGTATCCTATACGGAACCATCATTTAGCTCGACGTGCCTTTATCGATTTGGCCACAGAGAAGCGTCCGGTCGGCTAGGTCGAATTTACTGTATTTAAACTTCAATCTTCCATGAATTTCTCCCGTACATTGGTAAAGGCACGTCAAGCTAAATGACGGTTCCGTATAGGATAGGGGTTCGAATACTGTCGGAGGACGAATATTTTCTGTGAAAATATCCCGGACATTCAGACCGGTAAATGTTGTTTAATACTGTTTATTATAAACAGAGCATTTGGCCTGGGCCTACGGGCTCAGAGATACCCACATTAAAAAGGCCTTGTGCCACATTCGATCCCCGTGGGTGGATTGATAAATACCATCTATAAAAAGAATGTATAAACATAAAAATGTCTTAAAATAATTGTCGGACTTTCATAATATATATATATATATATATATATATAAAAGAAAAAGAAAAACAGACTACTTTAAGGTACCATTATATTAGGTTGGTGCAAAAATAATGTCGTTTTCTCACATAGTAACATATGTGAGAAAACGACATTATTTTTGCACCAACCTAATAATAATTTATTTCACCAGAGTCCTATTAAAAGGACGCCGGATGATCAGATAGCACTTCCAACAACCAAATGAAACGAAAAAAAAAATATATATATATATGGTACAATAATATATATATATATATATATATATATATATATATATATATGGTACAATAATTAAAGATACTTGCCTCTATTAACGAATCGGTTGTGGTCAAAAGAAAGGTACCCATTTCGTCTGTAACATTGGAGTTGTCGGTGATGTTTTCCACTTCATTTTCTCCAAGGAACAACGGTAACTCTGTTTCCGTTTGAGTTGCGTTAACGTCTGAATATGTATCATTTTCGTCAGCCTTGAGGAAAAATGTGTTCACGGAACTGGTTACTTCGTTTCTTTCACTGTAGCTTTCGCCAACGGCTTTTGTAACCATGTCAGCACTATCGTAAAGACTGAATCCTTCACTGTGACCGTTCGTGAAAACATCGTTGGCATCTTCCGTTGCGTCAAATTCTCTATAATCTTCCTGAAACGAAAGATACAATTAGGAAGAGCAACGACAAAAGAACGTTAAAACTGAATGCAAAATAAATGGTTTGCTTCGGTAGGATTCAAAGTGAAATAAGAAAGGTGTCACACTGTCCTGCACATAATTAGATGCAAATAAAATTATTCCTTTACTTTGTTAATCTCTCTTATTTTATCCTTTTCCCCTCTGTCCTGGATATATATATATATATATATATATATATATATATATATATATATATATATATATATATATATATATATATATCATACATCAGAGACACAACAGATCTACTGAACAAAATTAATCACATACAAACAGTACCAGAGAAAGCTACTCTAGTGACTATGGACGTTAGGTCAATCTATTCAAATATACAAATATAGCAATAAGAGAATTCTATTTTACTGGTAGATTTTCCGTCAATATGTTCAATAATTACAATAATATCACACTTATATATATATATATCAAAAGTGTACGTATAACCCATTAAGTCTTCCTAGGAACTAAACTTTTTTCCTTTTTTTTTAATTGAATTTATTTTATCCTATTCCACCTGTCCTGGGTAAGACGATAAACTACATCCGCGTCCTGGGTATGACGATAAACTACGTCTGCGTCCTGGGTATGACGATAAACTACATCCGCGTCCTGGGTATGACGATAAACTACGTCCGACAGCAAGGCCTCTTATCAGGAGGTTTTGAGGAGTGTGGAACCACCTCTTAATTGCTGGTGTTCCCAAGTCCACCCTGACCTGGGGTGGTAGTACCTGTCCAGTTCCCAGCTATAGCCAAATAGTTAACACACCTCCCAAAAAAGAGGTCAAAACCTATGAAAGTATCAAAATAGATTTTAATACCAGTAATAATTTTTGGAAAAATTATTACCACCAATGCATCATTGAAAAAATATTACCAACAATATATTTTTTGGAAAAAAATATTACCAACAATACGTTTTTAGGAAAAAAATATTACCAGCAATAAAAACCTTATCGGCATTAAATAACCCATTGAGGTGTTGATATGCCGTAAAACAAACTAAACCAAACCAAAGTAAACCAAACCAAAGTAAACCAAACCAAACCCTCTTTCTCCTCATTAAAAACATTCTTGAATATTAAGTCATTAGTGATTTCGATGGCTCGTACAATTATAGGAGGTTATTTTTAATCATGGTTCACGGTCGATGTAGTGCCTTCTCCCTCAAGAGGTCAATGTTGGCACATGACGGTCTTAGCTTTGCAACCCCATCTTCGACCCCCATTCGGCCCAAATTAACTTAAATTTGGTCCTACTAGGTAGTAATTACCATAAAAATGTCACTCTTTGCTTTAATTTTCGTCTAAGCAGCCACGTAAAAAAGAATATCCTCGCTTGTCATGTTGGTGTGTATGTCTTTGAGTTTCATTCTTTAATCATGTTATTTTATTTACCTCTCTTTCTTTTCTCTCTCTCTCTCTCTCTCTTTATCTATCTATCTATCTATTGATCTATCTTTCTTTCTCACTCTAGCTTTCTTTCTCTCTCTCTCTCTATATATATATATATATATTTATATATATTTAAAAAACAGTAAATTCGGCCTTGCTAGCCGAAACGCTCCTCTGTGGCTTAGTCAGTAAAAGCACGTCAGCCTATATGACGGTTCCGTATAGGGTTCGATTCCTGTAGGAGGACGCATGTTTTCTATAAAAATTTCTCGGACATTCAGGGCGGTAAATGTTATTTAATACCGTTTATTATAAACAGAGCATTTACTTAAATACTTGTATCGATAAAAAGAATGTTAAATATATATATGTCATTTTCTCAATCTATGTATTTATCTATATCTCTGTATGTATCTATCTATTGATCTATGTTTCTTTCTCACTCTCTCTAGCTTTCTTTCTTTCTCTCTCTCTCTCTATATATATATCTTTCTACCTATTTATCTATCTGTCTATCTTTCTCCTTATCTGTCTATCTATCTCTTTTCTTTTATTAATTGAATTGAATTTATTTTACCCTCTCTCTCTCTCTCTCTCTCTCTCTCTCCTCTTTGAAAATTTTCTTGAATATTAAACTAAGTTAAAACTTTATATTTCAGTTTCAGACTCCCTCTCCACACCCCACACCGACACATATGCCTTCTTCCGTGTCCATCACCCGTTACCCTCTCCTCCCAATGGGTCTTCTAGCCCAGTAGCTCATGAGCGAGCTCTAAATACATAACCCGCGCCGAGGCGTCCGTGTCTCTTAACTTGGCTCTCTAGGCTGAGTTTTCTAATTGAAGCTCGTTCTTTGTAATAATAATAATTTCTCTGGGTGCCAATCTGAAAATTTCTTTGTTTTTATTTGTTGTTTGTTTTGACGGTTTTTTTTAGTAGGAGTACTTAGGCTTTCCTATCGCCCCGTCAATACTCCATCACTTCTAGAACAGGAGTTAAGGCTCATACCTTGTTTCCTGTTTAAAAAGGGATTCCCGGGTCCTTTCTTTTTCTCTGGCTTTATTAGTAGTGCTGTCGTGAATCTCTTGTTATGTGCGCGGTTTGTGAGGGTACCAGGTTGACAGTTTTTTGGTTGCTGTTCCCGACTGATAGTTAGGAGCCCTCACCCTTGCGTAGCGTCTTAAGAGACTGCTCTGATCAACAGTTGCATAATATCAAGCTTCTTGCAGTGCTATGTCGCGCATGGAAGGGTGTCCCTGAATGCACCTCCGGTGGGCAACCCCGAGGCCAAATTATGTTGCAGTCTGCACCAATTCCTTTCTGCACATGTCACATTTAATAACGATAATCTTGAAAAACTTATCTCAACTTATCTTGTAATATCAATCGACATCTTCTGATGCCTTGACCCCCATTCTTCTTTTTCTCCTTACATACCACAATCCCCCCCCATATACCCAAGTCTTTTCTGTTACTTTCACTCTCTGTAACCTATTGCGTACTAGTGGCATACCCGCCTTTCTTGGGGTGAAATGCTTAAATATTAATTTATGTGTTAATATGTCAAATATGTTTACACAACATTTAGTGGGAGATATTTACAGTACCCTGCTGGAGGTACGGTAAGTGGTGTACAGTTATTGTTAAGAGAGCTGTCCTAGTTGTTTACAATTCGGTGGTAAAGGTTTGCATTTTATACTCGTCAGATAAGTCGACCTCTAATTTTTGAAAGATTTTATTAGGCTTGAAAACTCGAATTATACACTGCAATTTACGGTGTGGATCATTTTAAATTCCCGATTGCTCAAACACCTATTTTTTTTTTCGATTATGATCACGCCTGATGATAATGCCAGTGTAATTGTATTATTCTAAGTTATGGTGATTTTCTAAGCGTAGCTTAGATGTGGCACACGGCTGGAAGTATGGGTCACCTAGAGAGGATCAAAATTAGTATTCAGTCGTAATTGATCGTTAAATAAAGAGTCATAAAAATGACATCATAGGGTTTCACATTTTAGCTTTTACTCTTTTCCAGTTACCTAGCTGTTGTTGCCAGACAAAAAAGGAAATTAGCTTCTATGTCACCAATTCAAACTGTATGTGGGTGTACATTTGCGTGTGTGCTTGTATTTTTTATTTAAATAGCAGGCCTACCACTATTTCTACAAAAGTTTTATAAATATATATAATCCTATCATAATTATGCTTGTTCCTTCCTTCATTAATTCGCACGACCGTTATGCCCTGACAATACCTCATAAATAATGGACTATTTTGATTGGGTGGAAAGAGGTGGAAAGACGCTACTTGGTTTCAGTCAGTAAAAGAAAGAAAGAAAGAAAGAAAGAAAGAAAGAAAGAAAGAAAGAAAGAAAGAAAGAAGGGAAAGGATGATAGAGAATCAAGTTAAGCTGATAAAACCAGATACTACACTTTGATTTTAGACAAAAGACCAAGAAGTAATCGCATTTTTTTTTTTTTTTGCCACCCTACGATGGCTGGTTTAATGTGGGGAGTCCGAGTGCGTGCATCCGAGTCATTTTTAAAAAAAAAATAAAACAGCCACAGCAATCTTGTTAACCATTAAGCTATCGGGAAAGACTGCAGCCGTTTCTTGTTTAATGCTTCTCATTATTCGGATATCACGAGAAACCGCGAGATACCGCGAGATCTTTCTGAAAATACCCGTATTGTTCTATGTTATGAATGGAAATAATATAAAGTCATTCGATATAATCTCTTTACATTGCATCTACATTTGTAGATTGTAGTGATATAATTTGGTTTTGATTGAGCCACTCGTTTTTTACGGCTTTATTGTAAGCTTTTTGTGGGGGTATATAATAAAAACTTACCAATACAAGTCCTACTAAGATAGATAGATAGATAGATAGATAGATAGATAGATAGATAGATAGATAGATAGATAGATAGATAGATAGATAGATATGAAAAGACTGAGATAGATAGATAGATAGATAGATAGATAGATAGATAGATAGATAGATAAAAATATACTGAGATAGATAATTTGATATGAACAGGCTGAGATAGATAGATAGATAGATAGATAAATAAAAATATACTGAGATATATAATTTGATATGAACAGACTGCGATAGATAGATAGATAGATAGATAGATAGATAGCGAGTAGGGGTGAGGAAAAGGACATTCAATCAACAAGTTGATTGAATGTTTCGTTTTTTACGGTTTATCAACCATTTGCAGGATATTTAAAGGTAGACAATATATTTTTTTAGATTAAAAGAATTTGGTAGTCGGGGTAGGGGATGATAATGTTTTAGTGATGGAAGGTTTACTAATTAACCCATAACTGGAGGGATGAAGCGGTTGATTTATACCTTCCCAATGGTATTTACGCATAATTAAATATAACGAATACAATTGGAATTGAAACACGGCTCTCCGATTTTCCAATTCAGAGCCATTATATATTACACCACCCGCACATCCAAACTTAGAGCACCTCGTATTCCCAAGCGGTCACTCATCTAGGGACTTATAGGCTTGGCGATCTTGTCTCTTTTCCATTCATAATCGCGCAAGGATATTTCTGTGATTGTAACGAACTCGACTGGAATTCGAACTTGGCTCACCGATTTCTAATTTTCTAAGCCCTAACCATTATCCATTACAACACATGTTATTCGCAAACGGTTACCCATCTAGCTACTGACCAAGCTCGACTTTGCTTAACTTTAGTGATCAGACGAGAACCGGTGTTTAAATATGATATGGCCGTAAGCCATATTTTTTAGATCCAGAACTCGATATTTGTTCAAAATTATCTCAAAGACACCACGCACCATTTCAAAAAAAAAAATTATGCGTGTGTTTCCAAGCAACAGAAATGTGGTTCTACAGAAGGATGCTGAGGCTACCATGAACTGAACATGTGAGCAAAGATGAAGTTTTAGAGAAAATGCAGACAAAAAGTAAACATACTTCACATCAGAAAGAGAGAGTTGAGGTTTCTGGGGCACATAATGAGGAAAGAAGGCTTGGAAAATCAGATACCCACATGACAGGCAAGGGGGAGAGAGGAAATAACGCATAACATACTTAGTGATCTTTATTAAAAGGATGGCGGAACAGTGTTTAGGAGAAATAACAGAAAAACAAAGTTTATTAAGAGCTACAAAAGATAGGAAGTTGTAGAGCGCCATGATCGCCTACGCCCTTAAGAGGATACGACACGTAAACAAGTTATTCTTAAATACTGCGAAAGTTATGACGCAGTAAAAAAAAATTTTATATATAGTGATTTATTGAGAATTTAATGATATGCGCGTAGCGGTATTTGACGTGAGACTGGCGTAGCGAGTTCAATTTCCACCCGAGACAGTTGAGTTCGCTTTCGTATAAGTGCACTTTGAAAGGTATGTTGATCTCTTCCCTTATTGGCCAGAGTTTTATTAACACACAGGGCTCCCAAGCATCGTCCATCAGCCGAGGTAAAGGTAAACTTTGAATTCAAAACTTGTAGGGCGTGGGGTGAGCATCTTTACCCAGTAAAACCCTATTTGCTAAACTGGATGGTCAAATTTAACGCCTCAAAAACTAAACTACTCTCCACCACTTTTAACCACCATAGAGATCCTTCCCTGCCCCCCATTAGAATGTCTGATAGTCAACTTCTTGAGAGCAACTTTCTGCGTCTGCTCGGTCTCACGTTGACTGCTGACCTGAGATGGAAAAAATACATTGAGTCAATTGCTTCTTCCACTGCGAGGAAAGTTGGCTCTCTGTGCTGCGCCAGGAAATTTTTCTCTCCTCAATCGATACTTCAAATATACAAAACAACCATTCGCCCTTGCATGGAGTATTGCTGCCATATATGGTCTGGGGCACCATCTGTTTACCTCGGAGTTCTTGACAAGATCCAGAGACGGATGGGTAATATAATTGGTCCTCATCTGGCGTCTCGTCTGCAGTTGCTCTCTCAAAGACGCGCCGTCGCCTCTCTCTGTCTTTTCTACAAATACTTTCATGGTAATTGCTCCGAGGAGCTGCTTTCACTGGTTCCCAATCTACATGAATACAAGCGCCTTACGAGGCTGGCATCCCGCTCTCACCCTTTCACTGTAGAAACTTTTAAATGTAGCTGTCTCTTCTACTCCAATAGCTTCATACCTCGCACCTCTCGCCTGTGGAACACCCTTCCCAATTACTGTTTCCCTGATAGCTATGATCTCCAACTATTCAAATGTAATGTCAATCGACATCTCCAGTTACCTTGATCTACCCACTATCCTTCTCCTCGTCCTTTCTTCTATCACTCCTATCTGCTCTTGCTCCAAATCTTCTGCAACCCCCCTGCATCCTAGTGGCTTCACGCCTTGCTCGGGGCGCAATGCTTTAAAAAAAAAGCATCAGCAACGCCTAGTGTAATGCATCTGTGGCTCCATATTCTACGGGGTAGTCTGCAGGATTTATATATATTAATAATATTCGGATTATTCTGGGAAATATTTTAACAGAAAACGAGAACAGTCACACTGAAATCAGAAGGTGCATTGGGATAGCCAAAGATTTTTTTCTCAATTGGCATCACCCCAGGAGGGACAGTAAAGCTACTAACATGCAAGGGGTTACAGGGTGTGGAGGAATTAGGGAGAGAAACATTAATAATGAGTAAAAAGAGAAGAGAGCAATCAAGAAGATAGTAGATAGTGATCGACACTGCATTTAAATTTTTGCAGATTAAAGTTAGCTGGAAAGCATGGAGCCGAACGGGAGTTCCACAAGGGAGGCAGTAAAGCCATTAACACCCAAGGGGTTACAGGAAGTGGAAGAGTTAGGAATAGAAACATTAGCAATGAGTAGAAAAAGAAAAGAGCAATCAGGAGGACAGTGGATAGTGAGTGACATTGCATTTAAATTTTTGCAGATTAAAGTTAGCTGGAAAGCATGGAGCTGGAAGGGAGTTCCACAAGCGACTAGGATAAACATACTATGAATTTATTTTTATCAGCCTCAAGCAATCAATTCTGCAGTTTTTATCTAGATACTTATAGAAAAATATAGAAAAACAAAAAATCCGAAGATGCAAGTATGCTGTTTTAATGTTGTTTCAATGTCGACGTCAGACGTTTCGGTCTAGTAGACCTTCTTCAGGACATAGTTATTAAAACATAATTAAAATTAGACGATATTCAAGTCAACATGAAAAGACGATAGACATAAGACTAATCAAAACAGAATAACTGACATTTTTAAGATCAGCGTTCCGTTTCGCAATGCGATCACGTCGGCGTCACGGGGGCGATGTTGTGAAAACGTATTCCTAAAATAGAGTATATTTTAAATGAAAAAGAATTTTATTTTAATCTAAAACTTATATGTACGTTTGTCGAGCATTAATCTTGTCAGAAAAGGGGAAATATTAAAGAAACCGGGTCTAGTATTCACCGTGCGTGAGATAGATATTATGCCTGCCTCATAAATCCGTCTAGGATTTTTATTATGAATATATTAGGTTGGTGCAAAAATAATGACGGTTTTTGACGTCTTTTTTAACGTCAAAAACCGTCATTATTTTTGCACCAACCTAATATTTTAAAATCTTCACAGAATCAAAATCGAAATTATGATCAGATTTCGCTATGTGTACAAATAAAGCATTGTTTAAATTACATACTTATACTTATTGTTTGCTTACATACTTATAGAAGTAATAGATGACATTAGCCTTTTCTTTTTTTCTTTTTCATTGTAGGCAAAATAAAATATATATTAAAAAAAAAGATGTGGCTGGAGACATTTCAATTTTTATTGATATAATATGGAAGCATGGCATTTTTCTGTCTGTCCGACAAAGGTTCTTTCATTTTTATTTTGAAGAAGCTTTTTCTTTGACATTTTTTTCATTTAGAAGACAAAATAAAATGGCGCAATCATTTTATTAAAATACTGTCTCCATGGTGCATGCATAAACCAAAAGATGGAAGATTTGCATTTTTACTCTTTTGTAAAAGTTCCCTGTTTGCAAGCAGAATACAACCAAACTTTATTTTCTATCCTTAACCCATTTACTGCAGATAGGAATTTCCTTTATTACAGTTCCATGGTTCATCTATGGATGGTTGGCGGGGGGGGGGGGGGTTCTTCTACTTACAGATATTGGCTCGGCAAATCGTGGAGAGCCTTGATCACCTATGTCCTGAAGGGTCACGACACCTAGAAGAATCAGAATGCATGACCAATGCTACGGTTTTCGATTTAATGCATAAATTCTTGTGTCTAGAGAATAAAAACTAAATCTGATTTGTTTCACGCTAAATGCTCTCCTCACATTTTTTTTTAATTGCTATTAGTTTGGTGCAAAAATAATGTCGTTTTCTCACATAGTAACATATATGAGAAAACGACATTATTTTTGCACCAACCTAATATCACCCCCCCCAAAAAAAAAAAAAAAAAAACAAGGCAGTACAGCCACTAACAAAATTTGGAAGAGAAACACTAGTAATGAGCAGAAAGAGAAGAAAGTAATCGGCTGGACAATAGTTATCGACTGACATTTCACTTAAATTTCTGAAGATTAAAGTTGGCTGGAAAGGAGCCGGAAGGGAGTTCTACAAGTAAGGGAGTAAAGCCACTAACACGCAAGAGGTTACAGGGTATGGAGGAATTAGAAACAGAAACATTAGTAATGAGTAGAAAGAGAAGAGAGTAATCAGGAGGACAGTAGATAGAGATTGACATTGCATTTAAATTTTTGCAGATTAAAGTTGGCTGGAAAGCATGGCGCTAAAAGGGAGTTCTACAAGTAAGTCAGTCAAGCCATTAACATACAAGGGGTTACAGGGTGTGGGAGAATTAGGAAGAGAAACAGTAGTAATGAGTAGAAGTAGAAAAGAGCAATCAGGGGGAAGAAGATAGCGATTGACATTGCATTTAAATTTTTTGCAGAATAAAGTTGGCTGGAAAGCATGGAGCCGGAAGGGAGTTTCACAAGCGGGAAATTCGAGAAAAGAAGCCCTCCAAAAGCTAAGCAGAGTATTAAGATACAGGAAAATATCATTAGAAACAAAGAAAAGAGTACTGAACTCTTACGTGATACCATTTCTCCTAAATGATACAGCATTGATAGCAGGCAATGAAAGGAAATTGCAGAAACTCCTGTACTAACATGAAGGGACTAATCATCTATGGTAAAGACAGAATATATAGTTGTCACTAAGAGAAACATCCCTAAATGCGGATGACAGATCGGAGATAAGAAAATCAAGCAAGTGGGAAAACCACCTGGAAAGTGTAGTAACAAAGGGCGGAAAATACCGACATCTAAAGCGCATTGGAATAGCTAAAGATGCCTTTCAAAAGCTAAGCGAAAGATTAAGATACAGGAAAATCTCGTTAGAAACAAAGAAAAGCGAGATGAATTTTTATGTAATATCCGCCCTCCTACATGGCAGCGAATGCTGAACATTCTCCTCAAAGATGAAGAGCCTTGAAGCAACAGGAATGTGGATTTACAGAAGGATACCGACGATAACATGAGCAGAAAATGTGATCAAAGCCAAGGTTTTAGAGAAAATGGAAACAAATAGGAAACAAACATAACATCAGTTGAAATTTCTAAAGCACATAATGAGGAAAGAGAGCTTGGAAAATTTGATACTCACAGGACAGATTGCCGTCAAGAGGGAAAGAGGAAAACAACGCAGAACCTACCTATGGAGCTTGGGCAAATAGATGGCGGAACAAGGTTTAGGGGAGATAACAAAAAGACAAAATTTATTAAGAGGACAGGATACTGTGGCGAGCCATGATCACCTACATCCTAAGGAGAAAAAGTTCTTGCTTTTGGTTCTTGTAGATGTTACGATAGATAAGGTTTCAGTATAGTAGCTCCTGGTCATCCTGAGCTGATAGAGGATATCTTGTATGAGCTGATTGGGTTATTCTTTAACATGTAATTACAAGTGTGTAGGATGTTATGGGGTTTTGTGATTAACTAATTTTTTTTCTGATATGACGTTCATGGTTGGCTATCCAGTTGATTTGTGTGAAACTCGTTTTCTGTAATAATAATAATTTATCTGGAAGCCAAGGCCGAAATTGATCGTTTTATTTTTATGTTTTATTTTGTCTGATATTTTTTTTAAATAGGTATAGATAGGCTTTTCTATCACCCGGTCAATACTCCATCCCCTGCTCTCAGGGGTAGAGGATCATCTCTTGTTTCCTCTTTAGGAAGGGGTTCCCATATCCTTTCCTTTTCTCTAACCTTAGTAGTTGTGCTGTCATGAATATCTTGCGATGTGTGAGGTTTGCAGCAACGTCTCTTCATACTGAGGGCACGGAGTTGGCAGTTTTTTGGTTGCTGTCCGAGCTCTTGCGTAGCGTCTTGAGAGGCTGCTTTGATCAACAGTTGCATATATATCAGGGTTCTTGCAGTGCTATGTCCTTGAATGCAACCCCGAGACTACATGTTGCAGTCTGCACCAATTCTTTTCTGCGCATGTCACATTTGATGACCGACTGCTACTATTACTTTAGGCCTTTTCCTTACCAAGCAGATACTTAAAAACTCAGCAGATACTATAAACAATCAAAAATATAAAACTAAACCAGCTCAAAAAATCACCTAAGCCCTTAAACATGTCCTTCTCCAACATCCGTAGTATTCGTACCAACTTCTACAGCGTGGAATCGCTCCTCTTCGAAGTCTTCTGATCTCCGTGAGAATAAAAGTAACTCGTTAATCACTTCTTTTAATTTCTCAATTCCAGGCTACCTTTTATCTCCTCAGAAAGGACTCTAGAATTCACATACATGACCTGGGAGTTGATATCCACGATCATTTCCCTCTGGCAAGGGAATTCTCTTCGGAATCTGCGGACCATTCGTGCATGTGTCTTTGCCAACTCTTCAATTCAGTAAGCTATCTCTTCTTTTTCTACCGTTCCCATTCCTCTCAAGACTGTTGTGTACTCGATAGACAATTCCGATAATATAGCCATGATTTTTTTTCCGTGCAGCTATAGCTAAGTTTCATAATAATTCTGTAGAATATTTTGTACATTTGGCTTGAGTCTCCCAATATGTAAGATGAATATTTTACATGTATTTGCGTTTTCCGTTTTTATTGTACAAGAGCGACAGATGAGGTCTTCTTTTACTGTTTTTTTTTTTCCCCTATTTGGTGCGAATGTTAGTTTTGCCGAAGTGGCTTTACCACTTTGCTCCGTAGGGAAAGAATCCCGCCATTTTTTATGCGTCCTGCAGGCAAGTGGTCACTTTAGGGCAATTCGCTTGTGCACGTTGT